>CM056059.1:13929514-14339745 GCA_029574335.1 Rana kukunoris | reverse complement strand
GTTTTTGGGGAGGGGGGGGCTCTGTGTGTGTGTAGTGTGGGGGGGTTGGGAAAAGTGGCTGGTGTTTGATATATAGGGTGTGTTTTAATTGTTACTAAAATGTAATTTAGTGATGGGGTAGTATTTTTTTTATTTAATGGTATTTTAAATAAATAAATATTAATTGATATATTTAAGGTGTGAGCGCTCACCCCCCGAAGGAGCCGCTGGTTTGATGGGATCGACAAATTAAGTCACTCTCACTTTTGTCTAGGATGCACCAGAAATACAGAATAATGATGAGTGTCCACACAGTTCTCAATGCTTTAATTCCAAGCCAACATTGCCGAACATCAACTCAATGAAAGGAAGAGCAGGTTGATGAGAAGGAAAGAACTTTACATGTCAGGCCTGGATATAGGTGTAGCAGAGATTTGCTCTTGAAAAAGAACACAGAGCCCACACGACGCCAATCAGCGCCCTGGGGTGGGCGAGGTGTCTCCCGGGCCGGTCTCTCTCTGACAGCAGCCGGGACGTCGCCTTAAATTTTTTTAGCTGGGAGGAACGAGTTTCACTGACTCGGCTCTAAGCCCAATAAAACGTAAAAGATTCAGAACAGAGCAAATCCTCCCAGTAACTTTCTTCTTAGAAAGATCTCCGGGTGACAGCAAAACATACCTGTCCATTGCCCGGACGCTGGATCTTCTCCACGGCAATGGGAACCCAGTGAGCCACTGGGGTCCCCTCAGTTTTGTCTCCGGTTGAGACTCGATAAGGCCCGGCCAGGTAGGCCATGCCGGCAGGGTCTCTGCATGCGCACACCCTGAAGGTGGTGCCGCACCCCGACTCCGGGACCCCACGCCACAAAACGCCTGCCAAACACCTGACCTCCGTCCCAGATATATCCCTCCCCAGCATGCCCAGCAAGAGAAAACCCTCTCCAATTGGCTGCTGGGGAGATACCATCTGCCAGAAATCCCTCTAGCGCCCACTGCCGACCAAGGATGAACTTGCATCCTCAGAATGCAGTCCGAGCCTGTGACCCTTTCCAGAATAACACAGGTCATTAACCCTGACAAATCACGACTGGGAGCAATGTAACTCTCCCAGTCAACTAACTTTTGGAAAATTGCCCATGCAAAAAGCAAGGGGGCGCTACAAGTGCATGGTATGATATTATTTAATAATATCTTTGCAATAAGAATACATACAAATAAATTTGAAATACAAGATAATCATTTTATGTAGTGGTAGTACCTTGGTTAACGAGTCTTTTGAAAGACAAGCAACTAAAAAAAAAATCCTGACTTGGTTTGCGAGTGTTGTCTCGCAAAATTCAAGCTAATAGTTTGGGCAGTACCACATTTGGGCAGAGGTGCGGGGGCGCCGGTCATACTCTAATGGTTTGGAAATACTCTCAGTTTCCGAGTTTAGCCGAGCTATACCCAAGTATTTCCGAGGCTCTCCGTGGGCCCCTCCCCACACCTCTGGACACATATGGTAATGCATGCCATAGAAGTCAACGCGGAACAAATTAAAGGAACACTAAAGGTTCCTGTTTCAAAAAAATTATAAACATGTTCTACTTGCCTCTACTGTGCAGCTCGTTTTGCACACAGTGGCCCCGATCCACATCTTCTGTGGTCCCTTGGCAGATGTCTCTGCTCCTCGCTGCAAGAACTAACTCCCTTCATGGGGGCTCTCTCCCATGGGGTTGTTCTTGCGGCACCATGCGCTCTCTGTTCATCAGCCGTCCTATAGCCGCCAACTGTATCACTCGGCCCCCGCCCCCAGCATCATTGAATGTGATTGACAGAAGCTTGAGCCAATGGCTGCGCTGCTATCAATCCATACAATCTAGCCAAAAAATGGCCAGACTGAGTAGCGAAGAGGACGTTGGGGACAGCGCTGCAGGTGAACAGGCTCACGTAAGTAAAACGAGAGGGTCATCATTGCCAGTTTTTTATTTTACCTTGATGGATAGGATGCATTAAAGGGGTTGTAAAGGTACAATCTTTTATTTATTTTTTCCCCTAAATAGCTTCCTTTACCTTAGTGAAGTCCTCCTTCACTTGCCTCATCCTTCCATTTTGCTTTTAAGTGTCCTTATTTCTTCTGAGAAATCCTCACTTCCTGTTCTTCTGTCTGTATCTTCACACAGTAATGCGAGGCTTTCTCCCTGGTGTGCAGTGTCAGGCTTGCCCCTCCCTTGGACTACAGGAGAGTCAGGACGCTCTCTACATTGCAGATATAGAAAAGAGGCTGTGTGTTAATGGGTGTCCTGACTCTTCTGTAGTCCAAGGGAGGGGGCGAGCATGACACTTCACACCAGGGAGAAAGCCTCGCATTACTGTGTGGAGTTACAGACAGAAGAACAGGAAGTGAGGATTTCTCAGAAGAAATAAGGACATTTACAAGGAAAATGGAAGGATGAGGTAAGTGAAGGAGGACTGCACTAAGGTAAATGAAGATATTTAGGGGAAAAAAAATTACATTTACAACCCCTTTAACCCCTTTTTAAGTGAAAAAAAAAAACCTAACCTTTTACAACCCCTTTTAACTTAAATTCCATTGACTTCTATGTGTATGATCACTTTTATATGCGAGTGCTTTTGGATTACAAGCATTCTACTGGTACAGATTATGCCCGTTAATCCCAAGATTCCACTGTATTCCTATTCTAGCAACAATAGGAAGAAATAAAAAGATTAACTGATTTTATTACTAATCATTTATTATTCCTAATATATTTGTTATACGTAATAGGAATAAACTACCACTACCTTTTTCCTGTTGTTGTTATATTTATATTATTATTATTATTATTATTAGAATAAATAGTAGTAGTATATTCCTATCACTAGGAAAATACTATTTATTTCTTTATTATAAATAGGACTATTGCCAGGTGCACAAAGCAGATTTCACCCAGGAGTACAACCAGTGGCGTATCTAGGGAATGCCAGCCATGGAAAGTGCCATGGCCACCATATGAAGGGGGCGCTGTTGAGTGGCTGGGCAGCAAGGCATTTACCAGTGTCTGAGGGTCTCTTCTTCCCTCCTTCCGAGCATAGGCAGGATCTGATTTTCAGCAACTTTTCTGGTGGACAATGGCAGCGCTATCCCTGCTGCGTTCAGCCACAGCCCTCCCCTGTTCTCCCAGGCTCTCCCATTCCATCTGGTTGGATTGGCAGCCCACAAAGGAGTAACATCAGTTTCTCCCTCTCCTCTGTGAAAACTGAGGCCTTAAATAATGAAGATTTCATACCCTCCAGTATTGGTTCTGCATTTACCTGGCCTTGGAGGCCAGAGGAAGGATCAGGGGTCTAATAAACCCCAGATTTCTCCACGAAGAGGATCTGTCGCTACCCAACCTATCACACGGGATGATAAATATCACTAATTTTGTTAGCTGTTTTTTTTGTTAAGGTTATCTGAAAGATGGGTTTCAAATGTTTTGACAGCAGCGCAGTTTCAGTGCTTGCCATAGGCACTATTTTCACTAGATGGCCTCTGAGTACAACTAGCTTGTAGCTGGTGGTCCAGACAACATAGAGGGTCTTGGGGAGACCAATTTCCCTGTGCTGGCTGAGACTGCTGTTTAGTGGTCACCGCTATCTGCTAAGCACACTACTGGGTGCACTATATATGAAGGACTTCTTCACGATAACTCCTTCTGCAGCTTTTTTTTTTTATACCTTTGTAGCGCCCCTGTACTTCCAAGTACTGACGCTATTTAAATTTAGTGGGGAAAGATCAGAGTGTAGTAACTTACTCTGATCTCAATTGTGATTGTTTTGGGCTCTCTGTCTCATCCTGGCTGTGCTGTGGGCTTGTCCTGTCCTGCTTGGGGTGTAATGCCACCCTGAGTCAACAGGGGGCAGCAGTGGAGTCGGGACTTGGGTGCTCTTCCCAGCAGCCAATCAGGAGGCCTGGGCATGCTGGGAGAGGGTACTTTTGGGGCAGACGCCATTTTCGCGAGGTTGGTTCCTGGTGCGGCACCCACCTTTAGGGTGACCGCACATCACCGCGCCCCGTGTGTTATGGCCTACCGGGGCGTGGGTGCCACGTGGAGTTCCTGGTTCCGGAGCCAAGCTGGTCTGGAACACCTTGAACACAATGGGGACTCACTGGGTTCTCACCATCGGAGATCCCAAGCGAGTTGTGATGTTCGGTAGGGGAGTCAGTCTGAAGAGAGCCCCGAGGCAGGCGATCCAATAGGGCCTAGACAATCCATCGGGGATCAAGGTACTGGATACTGAGGGACCATTTCCTCTCTGACGGTACTCGACATTTAAGGAAAGATTCAGGAGAACTTTTATTCGGGAGGAACACCTCCGGTCCAACACTCGGGGAAGGCCGATGGCAGAGGCGCTTTCCTGACGGTCATTCAGAAGAGCCTGTGGCAGAGGCATCCTTCTCAAGTTCGAGTGATACTCTGGCTGCCAGGTCTGTGAGAGAGGCCTGTCCAGGTACGCTATACCCACTCAAGTTGGACTGGCGCAGAGACAGATTACTGTTCGGAAGCAGGACTGCTTCAATATCCAAAGCCTGAGTCTGCTATCCTCCCTCAACCCTTGTTTATCCTTCCCATCACCTGTTTGACCGTCTTTACCCGGCTGGGTAATAAAGGGCACTTATAAAGAGACTTCCTATCTTGCTGACATTCCTTCATTGCCACTGTATTCACCATTCACCCTAGACACTTCACCAGAGGTAACATGCCATCCCAAATCTAACCAGCGGCTTCTGAGGGGGTAGCGCTACACCTACACGGGTGGGTGTTATTCCCTTGTTATTCCTGGACTTGATTTTCAATGGGACTCTGTTTTAGTTTGTTTTTTTTATTCATTTTTTTTACTCGATAATTTTAAATGTTTTCACCTGATAATTTGAAGATTTTTATCAGCACTGCATCTATTTTGTATATTTTTACAAATATAACAAACCCATTGGCATACATTTCCCAGCACGTCCGTGTCTGGTTCTATTTCTTTGACTGACTACATTTTTCAAAAGATTAATAAATAATAATGTAGCGCTACCCCCCGAGGAGCCGCTGGTTAAATACTGGGATTGGCACGCCAAGTTACCCTGGTGGTGTCTAGGGGTGAAATACCAGTGGCGGAGCAATGAGCGAATGTCCAGGCAGTCAATAAAGTTTCCTTCAATGCCTTTTTTATTTTGCAGCCAACAAGGCAAACATCATCTTCATTTTGAGGAAAGGAAAGCCGATGAAGGAAGGATAAGAGAACCTTGTGGTATCAGGCCTGGATGTGAACAGGGCAGGCCTGCCCTTGACAATTGAGTGGAGTGTGTAAAGTGCCCACGGGCAGGTTCTCCACACTAACCTGGCAGCCGAGGTGTCACTTTGGATCGCTGGGAGGAAAAGATCTCTCTATCCCAGATCTGGCTATAGGGCCTTTGCAACCGGCCAATTGCTTTAGTAAATTAGATGGGTGAACGGAGCGAATCCTCCCAGCAGATTCCTTTAGCATCGGTCACCGGGTGACAGCAAAGTGTACCTGTCAGCATCCTGGTCACCCGATCCCCGATCGGTTCGTTCAAGCCCTGTTGGACAACCTGCCTTCGTGTTCTCCTCAAGCCGATCCCCCAATCGTACGGCACCCAGCCTGGGATCTCATCGAAAGAACTGGGAACCCAGTAGAGCACTGGAGTCTCCTTTGACCTCCGGTTGAGGTCCAGCATAGTCTGTGGAATTGGCCAGGTGGGCCATGCTGGTGGGGTCCATGGATGTGCGCACCCTGAAGGTGGATGCCGCACCTGGAACCGGGACCCCGCAGAACTGCCTTGAGCACATGACACCCGTCACAGATATATCCCTTCCAGCATGCCCCACGGGGGGAAGACTCCTCCAATTGGCTGCTGGGGAAAGCTTGCTCTGTCAGAACCCCCTCTGTCGCCATCTGCTGACCAGGGATGATGACACATCCCTAGAGTACAGACTGGCCCAGAGGACGCCTCTGAAATAACAGGGGTCACCATCTAACAATTGTGTGAATGGGAGCAAGGTAACTCTCCCAGTCCTGCTAAATTTAGACTAGTGCCCACGCTGAAAGTAAAGGGGGCGCTCCAATAAAAAAACTCTTTCAAAGATGGTGGTTTGGCTAGTTTTTAGTGGGATCTAGAACCAGTCTGTAGGCACTTCAGGAACTCTGCAGGTATTTCTTGGCCAACTGACATTAACCCCTTCAATACCGGGCTTATATACCCACCTCCATACCGGGCCTATTCTGGCACTTCTCCCCTACATGTACAAATCATCATTCTTTTGCTAGAAAATTACGCAGAACCCCCAAACATTATGTATGTTTTTTTTTTTTTGTGTTTATTTAGCAGACACCCTAGAGAATAAAACAACTGTTATTGCAACATTTTATCTTGCACGGTATTTGCGCAATAATTATGAAAGATGTTACACCAAGTAAATAGATCCCTAACATGTCATGCTTTAAAATTGCGCACACTCATGGAATGGCGCCAAACTTCGGTACTTAAAAATCTCCATAGGCGACGGTTTGAAAATGTTTTACAAGTTACCAGTTTAGATTTACAGAGTTAGTCTAGGGGTAGAATTGTTGCTGGCACTCTAATGCACGCGGCGATACCTCACATATGTGGTTTAAACAGCGTTTACATATGTCGGCGGGACTTACATGTGCGTTCGTTTCTGAGCACAAGCTACTGGGAAGAGGGGCGTTTTATTTTTTTTTCACTTTTATTTCTATTGCAAGGAATGTAAACCTCCCTTGTAATAGGTATGTGTGTGACAGGTCCTCTTTATGAAGAGATGCGGGGTCAATAAGACCCCACATCTCTCCTCCAGGCTGGATTTTTTTTAATTTGTTGCTGTTGCTTACTAGCCGCAATCGCAGCTTTGTTTACTTACGGTTACCCAGGCGTGAAGTCATTTCATTGCGCCCGGGCCTCCGACGGTCATAGAGATGACTGTTGACCATGTGGTCACTAGTCATCTCTATGCTTCCTGCCTGCGCCAGAACGATTCTTTCTCAGGGCCCCGATGGCACGGGACAGAATCGCCCCCTTCCGCCATCTATAAGAACGATCAAGCGGCGGACCCGCCGCTATGATCGTTATGTTGCACAGAATCGCCAGCACTAACGAATGATATCTGAATGATGCCTCTAGCTGCACCCATCATTCAGATATTCCCCCACAAAGCCCAGGACGTCATATGACGGCCACCCAGGATGGGAGATCCCATCTGTGAACGTCAAATGACTATGGGCAGGTATTGAAGTGGTTAAAGGGAATTTTTTTTTGCCTAGGTTGAAATTTGAGAACAAGGTTTAAAGGGGTTGTAAAGGTGTGTGTTTGTTTTTTTTTGTTTTTTTTTCCTAAACAGGTCACTTTTAAGCTCGTCCATTTTTGGTTCACTTTCCTTTTCTTTCAATTTCCCTTCTAAATGTTTTTTTTTTTTTCCTTTGTCTGAATTTCTCACTTCCTGTTCCCCCATCATCCGAGCTGTTCTGGCTGGGGGTTAGTCAGCGTGCTCGCCCCCTCCCTTGGGACTACTTTCCTGCGGGGAGAAGCTGTTAAAGTTTTACAGCATCTCCCTGCAGGTATGTAGTCCCAAAGGGAGGGGGCGAGCACACTAACTAACCCCCAGCCAGAATGGCTCGGATGATGGGGGCAAGCTTTCAGGGGAGGAACAGGAAGTGAGGAATTCGGACAAAAGAAAAAAAAACATTTAGAAGGGAAATTGAAAGAAAAGGAAAATGAACCAACAATGCATTAGCTTAAAGGAACCTATTTAGAAAAAAAAAAAAAATTACAACCCCTTTAACCTGACACTGGGGCTGTGTGACACTGTGGAGTATATGAGCACAAATTTTACAAAATCGGAGGTGGTTTGTTTGCATGATGCATTTTTTTGGGCTGCAGACGTATGCTTTTGGCACGATAAAGTGAACGTGACCTACCATAAAACATTTCTAAGGTGAAAATATGGTGTGCAAGTTCATGTGTTGGTCTTTACACCGTTCTTGGGGTCATGTGGAGCTCCTTGGATCCTGGCCTGAGGTTGTATTTGACTTTTGACAGTATTTAGATTAAGCCCTTTCCCCTTCTGATACCAGAAGTTCAGTGATCTAGTACTTTACATTTAGGAAAGGGACAAGACGCAAGACCCTGTGGCTGAGTAATAGCCCTAGGGAAAAAACTGTGGGACCGTGAAAAGTTCCAAAAAAATTATGCAAGGACGAATAGACCAGTGTTTTTCAACTCCAGTCCTCAAGGCACACTAACGGGTCATGTTTTCAGGCTTTCCATTATTTTGCACAGGTGATTTGATCAGTTTCACTGCCTTAGTAATCACCACAGCCATTTCATCTGAGGGAAATCCTGAAAACTTGACCTGTTGGTGTGCCTTGAGGACTCGAGTTGAAAAACACTGTAATAGACCCTATGGATTAACGATCTTGATGCACTTGTAGCCGCACCTCAGAACAGACTGAAGATGTCTTTGTAAAAGGAGTGTAGCTCCTAGAAAGAAATATTTTAATGATAAAAGGACAATAAATAACTCTCAAGGTAGTAACATTTGGCTCCTGTCATAAGCACATCCCGGTACAGATCCCACATAGATTGATGGCGTATTACGCCATTCCATGAAACCGCCTCACCACCGCTGGCCAGGTGGAAGAAACCAGGAAACGGGCTCAGAACCAGGAAGCCTGCCGAGTGCAACCTGAACCAAAAGTGATGTCAGATGTTTCTGGAGGGCAAAAGGGGCATGGCTTCACGTTTCAGCCCATTTAACAGTAACACAACCACTGTTTGGGCACATATTACCATTGGCTAGGTTATTAATTAGGTTATTAATACCAGGAATTTGAAACCTCCCATCCTAAGCTCCAGCTCCAGAAGGGTCTTCAAGAGTCAGGGGGAAGTAATTGAACTCCCAGCCTGTGAAACCCTGAACAGACTGTACTAAACAATTCCTGTGCCTACAGCTGGAGCTAGCACTAGATATACCCAACAGCCTAATTGTGAGGGTGCTACATAAGCCCAAAGGTCTACAACCTACAGTTGATACTGCCATCCAGACCTGGAGGTAGTCGCAACCAAATTTCTTCAACTTCAGGGCCGAGCAACATTGGCTCTTTGGTAGTTAGGCCATGGCAATCTCCCATATTGAATGGGTGTCTGAGGGAAAAAAAAGCCATCCCAACCTACTTCCTTTAAGCTAACAAACATGTATTGGAACAACAAAATCCCATGGACAAGCATAGTCTTCACAATGCCAACAACCAGACAGGTGTTTTTTTGTTTTTTTTGTTTTTTTTTACCCTTTCCCAGTAAAAATATTCTAGGCCTTCACAATGCCAAGAACCAGACAGGCTTTTTTACCCTTTCCCAGTAAAAATATTCTAGGCCTTCACAATGCCAAGAACCAGACAGGCTTTTTTACCCTTTCCCAGTAAAAATATTATAGGCCTTCACAATGCCAAGAACCAGACAGGCTTTTTTTACCCTTTTCCAGTAAAAAATATTATTTTTCTCAACGTCCTTCCTTTGATTAGCCAAGTGATAACCATAGATTTAGTTCATATATCTTTTCAGACATGAGTTATTTTCGTAAAAAGACCGTTGCTTTTAATAACACCATGTTTAATGTCTCGTATACACAACCAGTTTTTCGGTTGGGAAAACTGGTTGGGAAAACTGCCATGACCGTGTGTATGCTTCTCGACAGGAAAACCACTGGGAATCGCTGCAGGAAAAATGAGAGCATGTTTTCTTTTTTTCTGCCATGATTCCCGGTGGTCTTTTTCTTGGCATTTTCCCTACTGAAAACACTGCGGTGGAGCATACACACGCCTGGGATTCCCGGCCAAAACTCTCACCGCAGTTTTCTCAATGGTATAACCTCTGGTGCGTACACGGGGAAAGTGACGGAGCGGGTTCTCAGTCCCCCCCCCCCTGGGATTCCCGGTGGACTTTTTACCGCCGGGAATCCCAATCATGTGTACAGGGCATAAAGGTAGACCCCAGCCTATGTTGTCACCAAAGTGAAGGAAGCAAGTCTGAACTTGCACTTTAATAACCCATTCCTGACGTGTGGAATGTCCTACTCATGGGATCATGACTTAGTCTGAGCTTCCACTAATTACAATTCACCATGTTATATTCTTTAGAATGTAAGTATGACATTAAGCAGTCTGAATTATTGGTCGGAGTTTACTGTCATAAACTACTCGGCATGAGTATTGGATTAAATTTGGCCTAGTGACCTTCACCAGCCAAGCTTGTACATCCACTATTGAAAGCTGCTCAATGTCAAGTCTGAAGGTCTAGGGCAGCCTTTCTCAACATTTCCAAGATGAAGTAACCCTTAAAATAACTTCCCCGTCTCTGGGAACCCCTGCTAAAAATGACTTTATCTACATAACATTATAAATTTGTGTAATGTAGACAAACGACAGACAAGAGCAGCGCTCTCAACAAAGACGCAAAATCTGAAGTGGAGTATTTGCGTTCTCCATCCGCTGTAACAAGTATTCAGAAGAAAGGGTAGAAAGCAGCGTCAGAATTCAATAAAATGAATAATCTCTATTGATAGATATAGATAAAAACGGCTTCCTACATTGGTGGTCATTGGGAAGAAGTATCCCCTTACAGATAGCTTGAAGTATCATGGTGTCAGTGGGAGGAACATATCTGAGAGGCAGAAATTTTCCATTGCTCAAGGAGCTCCTAGCAATCTATGGAGGAACCCCGATTTGAGAAACCCTGGCCTGTATGTAGCGCCCTGCTCCCAAATGACTGGGCGCTAAGTTAAATTTGGTGGGTGTCTGAGCCAATAATGTGGCTCAGACTGTATGATTTATAGCAAATTAGCCTCTGTCCTTCTGTGCCTGATATCCTTTTCCCACTGTTGTCTGTAGGTGGCGATACCCCCACAGGCCAGTGTTGGAACACGGGCAAGTCACAGGTTATTGAGTGTCTTTGCTCGGGAACAGCCCAGTAGGAGTGGTGCCCCAAGGTATGTATTGTGTGATTTCCAGCCCCGGGACCACGTTGGCCCGAAGCTGCATCTATACTAGTAAGCCCAGTTATGCTGGCTGGGGCCTACGAATCCAGAGGTATCCCAAGGTGAAGGAAGCTACACTTAATGAAGAAAACCAGGGGAGGACCTGCCCTGGAGGAGACCAAATGGAAGGCTTATGTCTCGAGATAGGCCTGGTGACCTTATTAAAGAGGGATCCACAACTCAAGTTGTCCTACAGTTCGCCGGTTTGACTTAAAGGCTCTTTAAACTGTACGGCTGTAAGTTCGGGTATTGCATCCTGTCGCAGAGGATTCCGGACTGTTCAATTTGTTCTCAATCAGTCTGTGGCAGAGACTGTTGACGAACTGGTTCGTGCATCATTCCGGCTACCAGGCCAGGTGAGAGGGGTCTATAAGGGTGAGCAATACCCACTCAGGAGGGAGTGGTGAATGACTTTGACTTTGGAGTTTAAGGGTTTTTCCCCAGTGATCTGTACCATGTACCTGAACCTCCCCTTTCCCCTCCATCCTTCTACCTTATTCACAAGTTTGGAGAAAAATAATAAAACCTGTCAGCTGGAGGTTTTGCATATTGTGTGGATATTGGAGTTCTTTCAGACTTTCTTCCTCTAGACCAGTGGTCATCAACCCTGTCCTCGGGGTCCACTAACAGGCCAGGTTTGCAAGATAACTGAAATAAATCCCAGGTGATATCATTTGCTGCTCAGTGATTGCAGTATTCTAGTCTGCATCTCCCCTAGGTAATACATAAAACCTGGCCTGTTAGTGGGCCCTGAGGACAGGCTCGATGACCATTGCCCTAGACGACGAATGTTAAGGTAACGTGCATGCCCAAAACAAACCAGCAGCTCCTAGTGCTACACGTAGATAATATAACTGGGTACTAAAATTCATAGGTAATGTTGATCCAGCGAAAATCAGATTTGCCTCTGGATCAACTGAGGGTATAGATATGGGTATATGGGATAATACGATATTTTTTATGGTTTAACTGGATGGATTTTTGTATTTTTGTATTTTTTTTTTTTTTATTTTTTTTTTTTTTCAACCTGACTATGTAACTATGGTCTAGAGCAGATGTGTCCAAACTTTTTTCAAAGAGGTCCACATTTGATGAATTGAACATGCTCGAAGGCCGACTATTTTGCCTGACATTCTGAACTAGGGTTGTCCCGATTCCAATACTAGTTCTGTGAAAATTCTTTGAGTTTTTTACTACCGCGTGACAAGCAAATAAAACCTTTTTATTAATTTTTACTCATTTTTATTCTTTTATAATGTCTTGAGTTAGAGTTCTTCATAATTCTAAAGAAAATATCCTTAGTCTGTATTGTGGTTTGAAAACTGTCACATGACATTTAAAAAAAGTATCGGCGAGTACATGGAAAAAAGTATTGTTACTTGTACTCGGTCCTAAAGTGGTATCGGGACAACCCTACTGTGAACCATTAAAATTTGATCCAAGTGTGTTTGTCCGAGCAACTAATACACTGCCCAACAAGCATTCTCTTGCCTTTTGTGGCTGTGTGTGAAGCGATAAGCTTGGGGTTTTTATTTGGATACACTGTATTTATCTCTTTTGCAGCCCCCAACGAATCCAGAGCGCTGCTCAGGATTAAGGTAGAGGACCGAGCTACCCACCGTCCACCACTTGATTTCCAATTCCCTCCACGAATGCCCTCCCACTGATCATTCATCCATACAGCCAGTCTAATGCTCCGTGGCCCAAACTGATTTTAGAGGCACGCTCTAATCCTATTGAACAATCGTTTTACCTCTGGAGTTGGCTTATAACCACCCCCCTACATTGAACCTATGGACCATAGTCTTATTCCCTGCTGGCTACTAACTAGATGCACTTTACCCGGAACATAATCGAGGCATTCTGGGAATTGGTGAAGGAATAGTCCCACCAGTCATCACTATTCTAACTGTTCAAGATTACCTTCCTTCTTTTTTACCTAATATTGTGAATGAAATATTAAATAAGCTCCTGAAGAAGCGGTTTCCCACGAAACCTGTCAAGCTTGTCTGCGTTGTACCATGTATGATAGTTATCTCATCTCTCATGAGATTTGATATTCTCTCTGGATTATTATTGGATAACATTTGTTGCTGTTAAACACGGCTGCTACTGTGTCACTCTTTGTTTTAAAAAAAAGTTTTGTAATGTCATTTACCTTATTTTTGGTCCAATAACCCTTGTGGGCGTTGTATCAATAAATGTATTTGTATTTTATAATTGGTGCCTCCAAAGTCCATTTTTGTCTATTCCCAATATTGGCTATTCAAATGTATTCAGGACGTGGCACTGCACTACTATAGACACCCACAGCCCATCCTGTGTATGGTGTGCTCTTTGTTGTAATTTAAGGATGAGGTTGGGCGTGTTATTTGGATATACCATATTTATCAGCGTTTAACACGTACAGGCTTACCATTGCCATGAATGCAGCCTTACCATTGCCATGAATGCAGCCTTACCATTGCCATGAATGCAGCCTTACCATTGCCATGAATGCAGCCTTACCATTGCCATGGATGCAGCCTTACCATTGCCATGGATGCAGCCTTACCATTGCCAAGAATGCAGCCTTACCATTGCCAAGAATGCAGCCTTACCATTGCCAAGAATGCAGCCTTACCATTGCCAAGAATGCAGCCTTACCATTGCCAAGAATGCAGCCTTACCATTGCCAAGAATGCAGCCTTACCATTGCCAAGAATGCAGCCTTACCATTGCCAAGAATGCAGCCTTACCATTGCCAAGAATGCAGCCTTACCATTGCCAAGAATGCAGCCTTACCATTGCCATGAATGCAGCCTTACCATTGCCATGAATGCAGCCTTACCATTGCCATGAATGCAGCCTTACCATTGCCATGAATGCAGCCTGATCAATGCCCATTTGCAACTTCGGAGGGGACTGGAAGGGGGAGGGACAAGTGCCGTCAGATTACAAACAGGAGAATTTCTTGTTTACTCGTGGCCTCTTTAATACAAAGCCCCGCCTCCTATGATAAACAGAACAGTCATCCAATGGCATCCCAGGAAACGAGACTTCCTATTGCAGACGCCGAGTAAACGGGAGATTCTCTTCATGTAATCCGATGGCGCACGTCCTGTCCCCTATGAGGCAGCTCGGATAAATACAGTATATATCTTTTGTGGCCCCCAGGGCACATGTGAGGCTACAATGGCTATATATATAACGTCTATCCATATCTCAGGGGAGCCATATTAAATCACCAAGGGCGCCACAATTGGCCCCTGGGCTGGACTTTAGGCATGCCTGGTCTAGGGTAATGTTACTACAGTATATTATGTACTTGGGAAAGGTATCCCTTGTGTCCCCTGATGTAGCCATTCTGGTCATAATGTAAACGGCACTCTTGCACATCACGCAGACAGATCACGCTTGCATTCACCACCCCATCTGCAACCATAATTTTCTCTGCCACTTCTGGACCTGCTGGGTGTCAATAAATCCAGAAGAGATTAATAAAAACGTATATTCTTTCGATCTATACATGTACTTCTATATTTGACTCCACCTGTACCGCAATAGTCCAACTACCCCGTGTCATTTCTTTGTTTTTTTTTTTGGTTTGGGGATCATAAGTCCAATCTCTATTCAATCTCTCTAATTAAAAAATATATATATATATTTATAAATTCTGCAAGCTAAAATTAATCACATTAAATAGTCCCTAAAACATATTAATAGCTCCCTAATTGTTCCAGAAATCATTGCAAACACTTGCCTTATATCCTCCAGCTCATGTTGTGGCCGTACCCATCATATGTGTGAGCATGTAAAGGCCAGTTACTTTTTCTTCCTGGTTTTCCGGGAGAGGTGCATGCTGGGCAATTTTTAGGCACAGTGATGCCCAGAGACTCCTGGGAAATGAGTGTAATTTCCCAGGAGGCAATGGGGTCTTTGGACAGGAAGTTGAACCACCTAGGACCAGGAACTAGCCAGATAGAAGTGAGATAGACTCTCTCAAGAGTTCAGCTTTATCCTGTAAGCATTGACCTTAACTTTTAGAGAATCTTCACCCTGTCTGTAGCTAATGACTATTAATAAAAGGACACTTGCCTGTCAAGCACCGTCCTCCCCCTGGCCAGTTCTTTGCAAGTTTTTGGGGCACCGGCATGTTTACTGTGGGAAGCCGGCTGACTCCTTGCCAGCTTCCCACTGCATGGGTTTTAGGGAATGGTCCCGCAGCCTTCTGGGAACTGACGTGTCCCAGAAGGTTGTGTGGGGGGGTGAACTTTTGGTGGAATCGTCTAGGTAATCCAACTGGAAGTGGGAGCAGGTACATGTCAAAACCGCCCTCCTAAAAAAAAGTTTCAGATAGGAGGGGGGAGGGCATAAAGCAGAACTTCCCACATAAGCTCAATAATGGCATGCAATGCCAAGCTGCGGTTTCCAAAGTGAGCAAAGTCCTTTCTTGTATCAAGAGAGGTATGGACTCCAGAGATAGAGATATCATTTTGCCCCCCTGTACAAATCATTAGTAAGACCTCATCTGGAATATGCAGTCCAGTTTTGGGCCCCAGTTCTCAAAAAGGATATCGGAGAACTGGAGAAAGTGCAGAGAAGGGCAACTAAACTGATAAGAGGCATGGAGGAGCTCAGCAATGAGGAAAGATTAGAGGAACTGAATTTATTCACTCTTGGGAAGAGGAGAATAAGGGGAGATATGATCAACATGTACAAATATATGAGATCCATATAGTGAACTTGGTGTTGAGTTATTCACTTTAAGGTCAACACTGAGGACAAGGGGGCACTCTTTACTTCTAGAGTAACAGAGATTTCACCTCCAAATACGGAAAGGTTTCTTTACAGTAAGAGCTGTGAAAATGTGGAACAGACTCCCTCCAGAGGTGGTTCTGGCCAGCTCAGTAGATTGCTTTAAGAGAGGTCTGGATTCTTTCCTAAATGCACATAATATAACGGAGTACTAAGATTTGTAGGTAAAGTTGATTCAGGGTAAATCTGATTGCCTCTCGGGGGATCAGGAAGGAATTTTTTCCCCTCCTGTAGCAAATTGGATCATGCTCTGCTGGGGTTTTTTGCCTTTCTCTGGATCAACTGTGGGTATGGAGTTGGGGGTATGGGATTGTACTGTGTTTGTTTATTTTTTATGGTTGAAATGGATGGACTTGTGTCTTTTTTCAACCTAGCTAACTATGTAACTATATAAGGTGAAGTTCTGCTTTAATACATACGTTGCCCTCAATCGTGCCAACGTCTGTGCCAAAGCAGTCCCTGTGCTAACTTCACATATCTTTTTTGCCCAGGGCTTTTTTTCTCAAACAATAGGTGCTGGAACTCAACCACGGCCCCCAAAGCCCCTCCTCCCACACACGCCCTCCAAATCCACATCAAATAGTGGGTGTGGTCAGTAAAATTTCGTGAACAGTAAGAGGGTCTTAAAGGGGCATTAAATAACAGTGCAGAGCTGTCACTTGTAAGCACAGATACCAGACTTCCCCCAGGGTCTGAGCCAGAGGTGGTGGAACCGAGTTCCACCAAGTTCTCCCTGGAAAAAAAAGCCCTGCATTTTGCTGTGATACGTTTTTTAGGCATTTAAGTCAGATGCAGGTTTGAAGTGTCATTAAACAATTGAATCCTATGCCGCGTACACACGATCATTTTTTGCGATGAAAAAAAACAAAGTTTTTTAAAATGTCATTTAAATTGATCGTGTGTGGGCAAAACGTCGTGTTTTGTCTTCAAAAAACGACCAAAAAAAAATTCGAACATGCTTGAATTTTTTGTGACGTTTTTCAAAACTTTTTTTTTGTGTCATAAAAAGTGATGGTGTGTGGGCAAAACGATGTTTTTAAACCCGCGCATGCTCAGAAGAAAGGTATGAGACGGAGCTTCAATGGAAAAGAGTGCCGTCGAACGTGGTGTACGTCACCGTGCTTTGCTAGAGCTTTGTAGAAAAACTATGGTGTGTACGCAACGTCGTTTTGGAAAATAAAGTTTGAAAACGTCCGTTTTTCTTTCATGATTGAAAACCATCCTTTTTTTTTTTTATCACAAAAAGTGATCGTGTGTACGCGGCATAAGGCTCGATTCACACCTATGCATGTTGCTTTTGAGCGTTTTTGCAGTGCTTTTTGCGGTGCTTGCTGCGTTTTTTGATGTGCGTTTTTACCGTGATTTGTGTTTTTTTTAAAGCCATCAATTTTTTATTTTTTTTACATTTCCTTTAACAACCGGCTATAAACAGGTTAAAAAAACGCAAATCGCTGTAAAAAAGCAGTACTTGCGTTTTTTGATGAAGGTCCATTGGATTCTATTACATGCAAAACGCTGCTTTTTGCAGGGAAAGAAGTCCCGACCCTTTCCAAAAATGCAGAGGCACAAAAAAGCATTGATGTGAACATGTTCCATAGGAAACCATGTTAAAAAAAATCCCTGTATTTCTGCAAAATGCATGAAAAAAGCATTAGTGTGAATGGAGCGTAAAGTCTGACTTTTGGCCAACCAACTTCAAAATCTGCAACTTTTCGAATTTGTCCGACCGTGTGTACGTTCCATCGGACCAACTTTTCCGGGTTTCATCCGACAAAAAGTTGGGTCTGCGAACGGACCAACTTTTCGGCAACAAAAGTCCGATGGTGCCTTGTGTGACCGTGTGTACAGCAAGCCGAATCAACTTTTGTACAAAGTGCAAATACGCATGCTCAGAACCAATGTTAAAATCAACCAACAATAGCAGAAGTTAACCAAAGGGTGGCGCTAAAGAGCAGAAAAACCACGTGATGATGGGAACGTTTTAGAAAAGTTTGCAGAAAAGTCTGACTGTGTGTATGCTATGGGTGTGACCGGATAAATCAATTGGGACAAAAATCCAAGGGACATTTTGTTGGATGTCCGACCGTGTGTACGAACGAGCCTTTAGACTGTTTTGTTGTTCAGCTCCATTGCACTGTAGACACACCAATACAAATGGTACGTATAGGTAGGACGTCGCAGAGAAAAGTGTTTTGTGTTGTGGTGTGTGGTTTTTTTGTTGTTTTTTTTTCATTTTGGACAGCAAATACGGCAGTGAACTTAATAGAATATGTAGGAATTCCTTTGCATGTCAAGTATGCATTATGAGTTTAGGTCACCTGTACTGGTAATAAACTGTCTGACTATATTCAGCCAGACTTGCCTTCCAATGCGTAATGCCCCCAGAACCTGTAGCCTGCTTTCATTTTCCAGTATTGGGCACATAATATTGTTGAAAGGGAGAATTATTCTTGTGGGTGACCTTCGGGATTCAGCCTAGCAATAAGGTGAATTCAAATTTGAAGCCTGGATTCGGAGCAGAAGGCATTATGCGGTTTCCTTACATATAGACTGTGGATTATGGCAGTTAATGATTAAGCACTGTTGAAAGTGTGAAACGCGTCGGCTTTTCTGTCCTGTGTTCTGATGTGGCTTGTACTTTTGAAATCTTTTTACAATAAAGGAATTTTTTTGGAGTGCAGCTGTCCAGAACCTTCCCTTTACTTAATTATGGCAGGTACACTGTCAACTCCAAGGCTTCATTGTAGTACACCATCTAGGTAGACAATTCATGCATTGTGTAAAGACAATTCGACATGGCAACCAAAACCGAGGAACAATTTGTGGAATCAAATGCAACCACAAACCAGCAATTTGTATGTAGCACTACCCCCGAAGGAGCTGCTGGTTTGTTTTGGGTGGCATGTTACCTTGTGGCTCCTCCGCCGTCTAGAGGTGTATGGTGAATATAGTAGTAGCGGAATGTCCACGACGGGTGTCTTTTTCTGTGCTCTATATTACCCAGCTGGGTAAAAACAATCAACTTTGTGGTGATAGAGTTGAAGTAAAGTAAAAATAGCCGATTCAGGTGTAACAATAGGGAAACGGTCCTGCTCCCGACAACATTTTGTCTTCTTCGCCACTCCAGCCAAAGTGGGTATAGCATACCTGGACAGGCCTCTCTCACTGACCTGGCAGCTAGAGTATCACTCAGAACTTAGAGGAAAAGTCTCTGCCACAGACCCTCCTTAGGATTGAGGTAGCGGCGGTAATCCTCCTTGATAGACTTTGGCCTGGATCTCCTTCAGGTAGTTTGCAGATGACCAACGTCCAACCTCTCAGTAATCTGTTCCCATGATCCCCCGTGGATTGTCAAGACCCTATTGGATTGCCAGCCTCTCTTGGCTCTCCTCAGATGGACTCCCCACCGAACAGCTTCCTCTCACTGGAAACACGCTTGGGATCTTCTCCGATAGGGGACCCAGTTGATTACTGGGGCCCTAAATGTTTCCAGACCAACGTGGTCCTGGAACCAGGGACACCACGTGGCACGTGCACCCTTGCCTGGAAGGCCATTTTGCCAGGGCGCCGTGAAGCAGTCACCCTTAAGGCGGGTGCCGCACTTGAAGAACCCAGACCAATTGCGTCTCTCATACCCTCCCCCAGCATGCACAGCGCGGTTAAACCCTCCTGATAGGCTGCTGGGGAAAAAGCACCCAAACCTCGCCTCCACTGCTGCCACCTGTCGTCCTGGGGTGGGAACAGCACCCCAGAAACAGAATAAGCCCACAGCACAGCCAAGCTGAGAAAGAGACCCAATCCGAACAGATCTGTATCGGAGCCAATGAACTCTCTGATCCCCCTCTAAATTTAACAAAGCACCGGTACTTGGAAGTAACCAGGTGCTACATGTATATAATTATAATAGTAAAAAAAGTGCGTGTGTGTATGGATTTTTTATTTTTTTTTTTCTTAATACAGTAAATTGACTAAATTTAAAGTAGCACCTTTTACATGGCCCTATAATGCATAACTAACGCTCATGAAATCATATTTTTCCCATTGATGGGAAATCTACATGGAAGCTAGAAAGTTCACCCTAATGTACCTTATTTAACCCCTTCACAACTGCTTAACGTGTGTTCTGGCATAAGGGCAGGATACAGCACCCACACGTAACCTGTATGTGTTGTTGGGTGGCCAACGCTTCTGTGCTGAGATCATCTCACTGAGATCGAGCTGTGAAAAGCCGCAAGTGGTCCACAGTAATGGTTGGTAGCTTTGATGGCCAATTACAGTGATCAATGCGGGAATGGCCTCAAGGTGTAGCCAGGACTATGGAACACACTCGGCTACTTTTACAGGTTCAGATTTTAGGACGAACATAGATGAGTGGTTAGTTGCAGGAAGGAAAATTGCATTAATTACCCCATCAGCACAGTCAGTGCTGGTGGGGGAATCCCTCTCCCAAAACTATTATGTTCTTTAGTCGCTGGCAATAATCGCATGTAAAATCCAGCATGCTGTTGTACCCAAGTTGATCTATCAATCAACTTGGGTACAATTAGCCAGTGACCAACGCATGATTCTAATCCTGACTGGTCCTTGCTGAACCAGCTGGGATTCGAACCGTCTATGGCCAGCTTTAAAGTTGTTATGAAGACAAGGAAGCTGGTGAATACAGGCACTTGGCTAGCAGAGATCCAATCTACTTGCCTAACAGCTATGGTGAAAATTAGAACCTGTGTTTTTGTTTATGTAAAATAAGAGAACAGAGCGTTCCTTCAAACTTGTTCCCGGACTAGATTCACTTATAATAACCAAACACGCAAGTTCTGATTTTACAATAAACACTACAGTCTGGTTGTGCAATCGCCTTTAGATTTACCAACGTCTATGTAGTACCTGAACATCCATATATACAGTGTGTATGTGTGTGTGTAATATATAATATACATTTTTTTTTCTATGACGTCTTCATGCTCTACACCAGTCTTTCTCTACCATTTCAACATGGGAGGACCCATTGAAATAAATTTCTTACCCCAGGGTACCCCCACTAAAATTACTAGATCTACAACTCCTGATACATTGTGTGATGCTCAGTAGGGATGAGCTTTATTTTCGAGGCGAACATGAGTTCAACTCGAACATTGGCTGTTCGACTCAAAAATTGCCTGTTCGCCCATTCGCCGTACAGCGAAGAATTTGGGGGTATTGGTGCCAAATTTCAAAAGCCGCGGAACACCCTTTAAAAGTTTATCAGAGAAATCAAAAGTGCTAATTTTAAAGGTTATTATGCAAGTTACTGTCATAAAAAGTGTTTGGGGACCCGGGGCCCTGCCCCAGGATACATGTATCAATGCAAAAAAAAGTTTTAAAAACTGAAGTTTTTTCGGGAGCATTATTTTAATAATGCTTAAGGTAAAACCATAAAAGTGAAATACCATTAGCTATGAATAAGCACTGTATGATAAGTGTGAAACGCGTCAGTTTTCTCCTGATTTTTTGCTGTGATATGTTCATGTTGTGACCAGTTTTATTAAAAGGAACCATTTTTTTGTAGTGTGGCCGTCCCGGTTTTTCTCTATACATTTTTACCATTTCACACAAAGTGTCAAAATGTTTGGGACACAGTTGTGGGACACAATGTTTGGGACACAGGACACAGTTTGGGACAAGTCCTTTCTTAACAAGAAAAAAATAAAAAAAGGTTCCAACGATGAGGTTCACTCTCGAGCGATGCCAGAAAAAAAAGCCGATACGAACTATACCGCCTCATAGGAGACACCAGGCCGAACGACGCTCTGCCGGGTTGACAGCTTTTATAGCTAAGGGCCGGGTCACACGCCCCCCTCTCTGATGCAAGGAGAAAGCCTGGGGTTACCCTTTGATGTGTATGGGTGACCCCGCCCCCTCTGATGCATCACGGGAAGCCCACGTACCCAAACACTTTTTATGACAAGAACAATTGCATATTAGCCTTTAAAATGAGCACTTTTGATTTTTCATGTTTGTGTCCCATAGACTTTAACGGTGTTCGCGTTTTCGAACAATTTTTTTTCCCTGTTCGCATGTTCTGCTGCAAACCAAATTGGGGGGCTCATCCCTAATGGTCAGTTGGAAGAATGCTCCTTACACTACTTGTTGTCATTGGGAGGAATTGCCCCCTTACAGGTAGCTAAAAAACAAAGGTGTCAGTGGGAATGTATCTGAGAGGGAGAAATTGCTCATGGAATCTCTAACAACCTAGAGCAGTGGTTCTCAACCTCTCTAGTGCCGTGACCCCTTAATAAAATTTCACAAGTTGTCGGGACCCCTAACAGTAAAATTATTTTTGTAGCGTGGGTTGTCAGCATCCAAGGCAAGACGAGTACCATATTTTTCGCTCCATAAAACGCACCTGACCATAATGCCGCGCATACACAACCGTTTTTCGGTCATTAAAAACCTTGTATGTTGTACGTCACCACGCTTTACTAGAGATTTTTTTTTTCACGATCGTGTGTAGGCAAGGCCGTTTTTAATGATCAGGTTGAAAAAAACGTAATTTTTTTCTAGACCCTTAAAAACATAGTTTTTTACAACCCAAAAAAACGGTTGTGTGTACGAGGCATAAGATGCACCTAGGTTTTAGAGGAGGAAAACATGCAGAGTGACCATTGCCATACATGCAGAGTCCAGGAACATACCTTCTGGGTGGCCGCAAAAAGGCTGGGAGAACGGTGCAGGCTTCAGGAACAGCCAGGTTTTGGTGACCCCTGGCATATCATCACTTGACCCCCGAGGGGGTCCCGACCCCCAGGTTGAGAACCACTGATCTAGAGGAACCCTTATGGTTCCATAGAATCCTGATTAAGAAACCCTGCTTCACGCAGATTTTTTTTTTAAATCTAAAATTTATGGTAAAATCAGATTGTAATGTGTTTTGGCTAGCTTTATTAGGCTCCAACAATTCAAAGTTTTGGTAAATATATCTGAAAAATCTCTTGATTTGGATTGAGTTGGGCAGGCTTTCACTCCATGTAATTGTTGGTGGACCCAAAGAACATTGTTTAATTAGACTGTAACATGCGTCACCAGCTATAGGCATACTCAAGTGTGGACAATCCAATCTGTCCAAACCCATCTCTGTTGAGCGTAACGGATTTGGGTTTCTTCCAACATGGCCAGCTGGGACATCCAAAGAGGATTTTTTTTTGTTCTGCACTTCAGAAAATAGACCAAAGGTCTCCCAGGTCCGTGGTATTGCAACATTTTATACATAACTTTACTAATTGCCCACAAAGCAAGTTTGAAACCACAACAAAACTTGTTCATCCAGCAAAAGATTTTGGCTCCCTTCAGCATTTGGCAGCCAAAGTTTTGTATGTTGGGATGCATTTATTTATTGGTCATGTTTGGCATGTAAACACATAAAGAACGATGACTGCCCAAGGGCAGAAAACAAAGTGTGTGCCCTGCTAGTTCTGTTGCCAACCTTTCGTCTTTCAGGTACAGTATTCTGCTTCAGCTCTAGGTTCTATGACTCCTGGCTGTCTGGGTGACTTTCTCGGAAACGGAGGAATCCTGCTTATTACTACACATCATTTCTGCTCCTCGTGCTTCGTTTGCTCAACTTGTGTCAATGTTTAAACACCGAAATCTAATTCATTGACTGAGACCTACACGTACAGTACTGCGGTACCATGACGGAGATACCATGATTGAGTGTACTTGTCAAAAGACATTCAATATTTCATCCACATCAAAGGTCCTCTTAGATAAAGGTCTATGCTTTTAACAGTGGTATGAATTTGTGGTTAATTTCAGGAAATGTGGCCACTCTACAAAAGCAAGAATTTAGTCTAGGAAGGTAAAAATACTTAGGGATCAGTTACAGGCAAAATTTAGTTTTTCGTTATTGTCTGGATGACAGGCTTTTTCAAAAATTTAAAAGGATATCTGTTGTGCATCTGCAAGAGGGGCTTTGCAGGGGGCTAGTTTTGGCATCTAAGCCCAAGGCCCTACACCAGGGGTGGCCAACCAGTGGCCCGGGGGCCACATGTGGCCCGTGGAGCCATCTGATGTGGCCTGCGGCCTCCTGCTCTGGAATGGCAGGTTGGCAAGCCCAGATACCGCAGAATCAGTGTTGTGAATGAAGCTGGTGGTAGAGGAAGAAAGCAGCTGCGGAGCAGAGCCCCATAAGCCGATGCTTCCTCTACAGCGCCGGCTTTTGCCACAGGTGGAGTCTATGGCAAAGTTCAGATCATCCCCAGGATAGACACGGGCGCACTAAGCTGCACCCGCAGTGTGGGTAAACCACAGCACATCAGTGTGAAAGTAGTGTTGGGCCCTTTTCACATGATCATCCCAACCAAATGGGACCTTCAATTCACCTCTATAGAGCGACAGATGTCTGTTTACGCCCACCTACGTCCAATCCGAAAAACAGAAGGGGAATTCATCTCCTTCCATCTGGGCGGATCAGAGGGCCTATAGAGTAGCCGTGACCTGTCATCCACCCACTCGACTCATTGTGGCCCACGACCAGTTACCAAGTTGCTTAAGTGGCCCTCGCTCTTCAAAAGGTTGGGCACCCCTGCCCTACACCTTCTCCATCCCTGTGAGAACACAGTTCTACAGTAACTGTTATGTTTGACACCTGTGTCATCTTCTGCCCTGCCCCTTGCTGTAGGCCTCTTCATGACATCTCCGGCCATAGACCGTTATGTAGCGCTGGTCTCCCAAAGAGTGGGGCGCTATTGTAAATTTAGCAGTGTCTGAGCCGGAAGTTGGGCTCAGACTCTGTAAATTATGGCTATGGTTGTGCTCGGTAGAAGTTTTCCCTTGTTGCCTGTAGGTGACATTACCACTTCAGGCCCATGTTGGAACTCCAGCAAACCAGAGTGTGTTAGGTGACTCCTTTCATCAGCAGCCCAGTGTGAGTGGTGCCCCGCTGTGCATGCTGGGAGGGGGTACTTAAGGGGCAGACTCCGTTTTTTTGGGGTCCTTCGCCTTGTGGCCCTCCAGGCTCAAGGTGGGTGTACGTGATTTCAGTCTCTGGACCACGTTGGTCTGAGGCTGTGTTCCTGTCAAGTAGGCCCAGCTATGCTGGCTGGGGCCAATGGTTCTACAAGGGATACCAAGCTGTCCATCGAAGTGGAGGAAGCTTCTTGGTGAAGGAAACTGGGGAGGACCTGCCCTGGAGGAGACAAGCAAGGCAAGCTGATGTCTCTGGATAGGCCGGGTAACCTCGTTAAGGAAAAGGGATCCACCTACGCAAGTTGTCTTACGGTCCGCAGGATTGGCTTAAAGGCTCTTTGGCTGTCCATGCATTATTCCGGCTGCTAGGCCATGTGAGAGGGGTCAATGCATGTGAGTGATACCCACTCAAGTGTGAGTGGTGACTATTGAAATTTGAATAGTTTTGTGCATTCTGTACCACGTACCTGAACCTTCCTCTTCTCTCTATACTTCCTTCAAGTTTTATGCAGCAAAAATAAAGCCTACAGTTGAAGTTTTTACATCTTCTGTGGACATTGCAATTTTTACGAACTTCCTCCCCTGGACAGCGAACTTGGAGACCCAAAATCTAAACCAGCAGCTCCTACGGGGGTAGTGCTACATTTATATTCAAAAAGGAATGTCAACTTTAATAAATACAACTTTACTAGTGGTGTTCAGGGAATGTCAAGATGGTCACATCACAAGGACATACAAACCAGAGTCACTTGGCGTACTCGGTCAATTGCATTAAATGGACAGTCCGCAGTAGTCTCAAGTGAAAGCACACGCAGCATCTCGCAGCCATCTTCCTTCAGTTTTGCCTCCTTACCTGGGCCATAAGTACTCACAGGGTTGTGCTCTCTGAACACACCTCCTAGCTGGATACATCTCTTCCAGGGAGCAAGCTTCATACAGGGATCTCCAGCCTGGCCTGAAGGCCTTTTGCAATATGACCTAGCCCCCACCTCCATAAGGGACATAATGACTACAGCCAGCTCCTCCTGCATATAGGTCCACTCCACCCGGCCTCCTGCCCTGACCAGGGCCCAGGTTTGTAGATTACATGCTCACAGGTGTGCAGTGTGTGGCTCCCATGCCCCCCCCCCCCAAGGTGTATGCTCCTCCCCACCTAGCATATATGGGTGCTGACTCACCCCTGGCATCACTGTGGGGAGCTCCATTTAAAAGGTGCCTTTTGTCTACTACCTGTAGTATCAGACACTATTCTGGTACAGTCACCTAGTGGCAAAGTGACTAACTGCACCTACCTACATGTCCATACTTTCATCTAATGCCTTTTATTATTTACTATATATGGTTGAAGTATTTTCCATTTTTCCTAGACGTCGCTTTTATTCTTTAACAAAAGCCAGTTTCATGTTTAGGGTTCTGAGGATGTAATTTGACTACAGATGATGTGCAATTTGATGTCCTAAACATTTCTTGTCTTGAGTTCTTTGCACCTTGTCTAACTTGTCTTTCTATTTCAGTCTGCAATTGTGGCAATGAGATTGCCTGTACCAGTACCGGGGAATGTTGCCACAGTGAATGTCTGGGAGGATGTAGTAAGACTGGAGACAGCCGGGCCTGTGTGGCATGTCGAAACTTTTTCTTCGATGACCAGTGCTTGCCTTCATGTCCGGCCAACACGTACGAGTATGAGGGCTGGCGTTGCATCACATCAGAGTACTGCGCCAGTCTGCGGAAAGTCTCGGAAAACCCACGGGAGTCTTCCAAGTTTGTCATTTATGAGAACCGTTGTCTTGCAGAGTGTCCACCAGGATACACCAGGAATGAGAGCAGGTTGGTATATAATCTGGGTAATATAGTGTAGCGCTAAAATTCTGAAACGGAATAAATGATGATAGTGTTGATTGACTAAAATGCACAGCGATTAATAACCAAACTGAAAATGAATACAAACAAAATGATTATGTGCACGTAACGCCCAAAAATGTGTGTATGTGTGTGTGTATATGTGTGTGTGTGTATATATATATATATATATATATATATATATGAAAAGTGAGTCCACTCAAATGAATGTTGGTACACACAATGAGCACCGAAGTCCAAATTGACCAAAAAGATATCCACTTCAAGATGTATTTTGGAGTATATTTGGATGCTTCAAAAGGTTTCCAACGGAAGATAAGAGGGTACTCTTACAAGCTGTGATGGACACATGTACCATACGGCAGTGGGTCAATTAGGCTTTAGAACCCTCCGTTCCAAGCAAACCAGGGCTATATCGATAGAAGGCCAGTAAAGACCAAAAAATGGGTCTGTGGGCTCCAAATCCACCAAAAGGGTTGTGACGACCAACCAGGGGTGAGCCAATCCAGGAGATGGTGTTTGTGAGGGTTGGTGTTAGCGTTGGGGGTTAGTGTTTCCCATTAAAGAATATGGCTAGGACTCAGGAATTGAAACAGGGACCTCCCCCAGAGGTCAAAGGTCAGAAGGTGGGTTCCCAGAGGTCAAAGGTCAGAGTGTGGCTGACCCCGCCCCCCACCCCCACCAAAGTGTACCGCCTACCCCAACTAAGTCGGGGAAAGACCCTCACTCTGGTGTTCTCATCAAAGCACCCAACAGGCATAAAAAGCAAAAAAGCTCCAAATGGTGCAGGTAAACCAAGGGGATTAATTTAAAATGTATGCCACACATCTAATGACAGATGTGACATCCTAAGTGTGTGTGTGTGTGTGTATATATATATTGCTTGTGTGTGTGTGTGTGTGTGTGTATATATATATATATATATATATATATATATATATATATATATATATATATATATATATATATATATACATATATAGCAGAGAGAGCTATCCTGACACGTTTCGTCTCTATGGGACTTCAACTGTGTCCATTTTTCTAGATGCAAGAAAGAGAAAAATTGACACACTCTTCTTTGTCTTATCAGTTGGCCTCTTTACACTCATCTTGCTTTTAGGATCCACTCTTAACTGGGAGTCCAATGTTGATCTTGTTCATAAAGAATTTGGAAGCATAAATGCATTTAGAACCATTGTTCTGTTGTGTGGATTCATGCACCCCTTTACACTATAATGGACCTGCAAACTATGGGACCTCATGTATAAAATCAAAGAAAAATACTACACAAGGTAGTGGCAGGGCGGACTTTTTAAGGCAATCACAGGGACATAAGAGTTAGGAGTTCTAAGTTTAATTACAAAAAAATTACATATATATCATAAAATCCATTGAAAAATAAATAAAATGTACAGAATATACACAAGCAATATTTTCTTTCGTCTCGCCTACGCGTTTCGCCCAACGGCTTCTTCAAGACGAGTTTGAGAGAGAGTTTTGACAATAAAAAATTGCTAATTTTCATACATCAAGTAGACTGCTATCCATCCAAGTCCACCAGAGGTACAGTAGTAATAGATGTATAGGTTGTCTATAGCTTGACAGAGCTCAATATGGCCCAATGTAAGGAGAAATATATATCCTATAGTTGGCAGCAAACCGTGATGTATTCAAAACAGATAAACGGATAAATTCTGGAATGAAGCCAGAAACAAAGAAAACGGGACCAATAAGGCAGTAAGCATGGAGTATAGCTCAGAAGGAGTTTAGGTCCAGACAGGTAAACAGCCACGCTATAATGTCCACTATAGGACAAGCCAGAAAGTTGGAAACCTTAGTGTGGAATGAGTGTAGTTTGTCCCGGGGGGAGTAGCCAATGCTGCATGTATAAAATATTTAACTGAAGAGTAATCACTAATTCTCTCCCAGCAACCAATCCGTTTTTACCTTTCCTGCTTCTAGAATATGTTAGGAATTTAAAGGTGACACTGGTTGTTGGGGCATGAACCATCCCTACTTCAAAAGATCTGATGGGTTAACAATTTATAATTAAGTGGAGTTTTTTTTTTGTTAGACTTTAAGGAAGCCATGGCCTGATGAGGTCATGTATTTCCATCCCTATTTAGGTCAAGAGGAGGGGAAAAAAAACTGTTTTAGATGGATTAAGCTTTAAAGAAGTACAATGTTACAATGATAAATAACTATGTACAGTTGAGACCTCTAAATTTCAAATGTGTCTATAAATAATGGTTTGGTTCTCTTGCAGCATTGTGTGCCATAAATGTGAAGGCCTCTGTCCAAAGTTGTGCAAAGTAGGAATTAAAGCCATAGATACCATTCAGACGGCAAAAGGACTGACTGGCTGCACGCACATCGAAGGAAGCCTGATCTTCAACATCCGCAGAGGAAGTGAGTATCCTGTTTTATATGTACAGAAACACGTGGTCAAAGAAAATGGGCAAAAAAAAATATAAAAACCAAAATGACAAAAACAGAACCAGTTTTGGAGAGAATGTTGATCCTAATTCCTTACAGACCTAAAATCTGATCCTTTTTTGGTGTACCAAAGGGCGAGATTGGCAGTGTACACGTTTTTGAACTGTATGTTTTTTTAAAGTTGATTAAACTAAAGAAGGCAAACTAATTTTACTAGGAATAACCTCCATATGAACTAAACAAAGACTTTATGATAATATGATGGAACCTTAGCTATGTCATGGGTTTCTTGTAAATTGACTGGACCACCTTGCAAAGTAGATGTCCTTAACGTGTCACTAGTTTGCTTCTTTTTAAGCCAGTTCTTGTACAATACAATGAGACTCCAAAAGGGTTCTTTGGATCGCAGTCATTGGGTTGGTCAGAGCAGATTGTTGTTAATTTAGTACAGGGGTGCCAAAGTCTATTTCATCGTGGGCCGCATCAGCATTATGATTGTTCTCAAAAAGGCCGGTTGTATTCATAAGATTGGATGTCCAGAGCATCCCCTCCCCATATCTTAGAAATCAAGAGCCACCCCACCGTCAGAAGTTGAGTCCCCCACTCTCCCTTACATCACAGTGCGCCCCTCTTTCCTTATGCTGCTGCTGGGAAGAAGCTGGATGCATTGCTTGAAAGCAGAAAGTAAGGGTCTGGAGGAGGGCCACATGATATGACCTTGAGGGCCGGAATCGGCCCACGGGCCTTGTGTTTGACACCTGTGATTTAGGACATGCTTCTATGTTTCCTGCCCATGTCCACATTCTCTAGACTTACTCATCTTGTTTCGACAACATTTTGTTTTTGGTAAAACCTGGATGAATTGTCTTCCATCTGGTTCAGTTTTTATAGAACTGTTTGGCAGTTGATCAGAATTCACCGTTTGAATACCTTTCTTCTCTCTGACCTCCACTTACTGTCAGTTAATTCAATATCTTAAGGGTGGACACACTGGATTCAAAAACTCGCGGGCTGTGGCCCAAATAAAGCATAACTTAACACGAGCTAAGAGGTCTACTCTGCACGAGTAAGGTGAGCAAAAATTAAATGCATACTTTTAAGGATGAGCAACAAATAACTAGACAACTATAATGGCAGGGAGCATGATCCCGACCTCCCCCCAAGCTCCACCCGGTTCCAAGTACACCCATTCAAGGACCCATAAGACTTGTACAACAAACCAGACCGTTCGGAAAAGCAGCTTTCACCAGATCAGGATTGTCCCTCTAAACACATAGCATGCATTGGAACTCATAATTGTTTCCCTTTTCAAAGAAAAAGGATGATAACAATAAGGGAAGATTAAAGGGACACTAAAGTCAGGGCTTTTAAAAAAATAAAATAACAAACATGTGATACTTACCTCCACTGTGCAGTTCGTTTTGCACAGAGTGGCCCGGAAACCTGTCTTCTGGGGTCCCTCGGCGGCTGTCTGGGCTCCTCCTAACAAAAGCATTCCATCTTCATGCGAGGGCGCTCGAACGGTGGAAAGCTTTTGCGAGCGCTCTCCCGTGATACAGCGGCGGCCATAGCCGACGACTGTATCACTCGGCTCCGTCCCCCGGTGCGCCGCATCATCCGCTCTGATTTACAGCAGCACTAGCCAATGGCTGCGCTGCTATCAATCCGCCCAGCCTAGCCAATCAACGGCCAGGCTGGGAACCGAAGAGGACGATGTGGACGCGCCCGGGAGATTCGAACGGTCAGGTAAGTACAACGGGGGCTCGGGGGGGGGGGGGGGGGGCGGTGCTGTGAGATTTTTTTTTTTTACCCTAATGTATAGGATGCATTAAGGTAAAAAAACTTGTACCTTTACAACCCCTTTAAGTCAGATATGGATCCAGCCTGAACCAAAGACTAGGAGAAAAAAATAACAATAAAAATAGAGGTATCAGTTTTCCAGGTAATGTGTAATCCAGTGTAACAGTCAGCCTTCGTCATGCGGTAAAAACATGGAAAATCAGTCTATCCAGCGTCCTCTGGGGGGATGCAGTGGGGAAGGAAAACACCAGAAAAAAGCAAGGGGAATACCCAGGTGAATTCATGAATTATGTAGCAAGCAGATTCCTGGAGGGATGTGCCCTCCTGCTGTTCGGTGTACCTGGCTGCAGATTATCATGGCGGGCACTCCTCTGCTTCTTGGTCAGGTGCTTCTCTGGCGACGTTAGGGTTGTGTGTGGAGGGCTGTGATCCGGCGGTGGAAGGATAAACTCTTGGTACCACTCAGGTAGCTCAATCCGACCCAGGTGCAAAGCTTCACAGAAGTCGGGGAGGTCATTAGGTGTACGGAGTATGTGCTGCTTGCTACCCATAGTGACCAAAACCGCAAAAGGAAAGCGCCATGTGCATCGAAGATCTTTCTCCCTTAACTTATCCAGCAGAGGCCTCAGAGCCCTGCGGTTTTTTAGGGTTATCTGAGAGAGGTCTTGGAAAAGTTTTTTATGGTTTCGCCAGAACACTGTCATCCCTCCGGCGTGCTTTCTGCATAATATCCTCTTTGAGACCAAAGTTCTGCAGGCAGCAGACAATGTCACGGGGCGCCATCTTGCCACCTGCCGTGATCTGTAACACTGCGGCTTGTTTTTTAAAGATTTCGGATATGTTGCAACCCAAACTGGTCGCCGTTACTCACCGGGATCGGGTGCGATGAGAGTGCCGTTGCTGTTTGCTCATCATCGGGCATCAGTCGTGCAGAGAGACGAGCTAGGGCCACGGATCCTACGGAGCTATTCAGCTAAGCTGCCATCTCCTCCGCGCGCCAGGCTACGCCCCCCCTTTTTCTCCTTTCATTGGTTGAACTGGATGGACTTTTTTTTTCAACCAGACTAACTATATTGGAGGCATATACAAACTAGTTTCTTATATTTGGTTTTCTTTTTGGATTTTTAATATCTTTTGGGTACACAAAGACTTATTTTTATTTCTTGATCGTACATCACGGGACACAGAGCGCATAGTCATTACATATGGGTTATATGGAGTACCTTCAGGTGTGGACACTGGTGTAATCAACTTCACAGGAAGTTCCTCCCTATATAACCCCCTCCCACTGAGAGTGCTTTAGTTTTTTCGCCAGTGTCTTAGGTGTTGGTCACGTCTAGCTGTCCCTCGGAGGTCTCGGGACCCAGGATAGCTAGCCGGATCCGTCCGAAGTGCTTCAGAGCCAAGATGTACGGTACCCGGGCCCTGCTGGAGTGGGGTTGTGCCTATAATGCCTCTCCTTGGAGGGCTAGATTCTGGGCTCCAGTGCCTTAGTCTCTTCCAAGAACTAAACGCTACTGATGCCAGGATGCTATATAGGTCCAGGGGTGTGGGTTCCTTAACACAGGACCCCGGTCCCTGAAGGTCCAAGACAATACCCACGGAGATGGGGGAAGGCTGGGCCTCTTGCATTTTGCAATACCCTGCGGCGTGGAGCAGGTAAGAGGGAACCTGCGGGACTTGGTTTGACAGTAGGTATCCCCCTGGGGGTTCTGGGTTGGCTAACAGTATGCTGGTGCATCAGCAACTATCTCCACTATGTCTGTTGAGGCAGGATGGGATTATAATGTTTACCCAGATAATAGGTAAATATATGTATACTTGTGTAAGTTATATATTTGCTACTCACCCCAGGTCTGCCTGTTAACACTGATACTGCAACCCCACATGTTTTAAAGAGGAAATTGCTGGTAAAAAACTCCTGTTTCTTAGGAAGCCCATGGGGACAGCTTCCTCGCTGTGTGTGCACTACAATAAGATTAGTGCTTACCTGGTGTCTGTTGGTGCTGCATAACGCTGGTCCATGTTGTTCCTCTGCTCTGCTTCCTCCATGTGGGTTCAGCGTGGTGCGCGCGATCGTGCGCGCGTGTGTGCGCGCGCGTGCACGCCGCCTTTTATAGCGTCGGCGTGCGTCGGGGGGGCGGGCCAGCAGCGTCAGGGTCTGTATAAAGGAAAAACTTTTCTCTGGCTAGTCTTTCCCTCCTGGAGGCAGAGGAAGAAAGGATACAGAGCGTGCAGCTGGGTCTTTTGGCCACACAGGGACACCTAGTGGCGGTTTTGTGGATCTTCAGGTCTAGGACTTAGGTCCACTATTGACCAGAAAAAAAAAAAAAAAAGTTTTTTTTGCTTAAAGGGACTCAGCCTTAGATCCAGCAGTATCTGAGTCTACCTTGGACTCCGGCTAACGGGCATTGGTGTGTCAATACTCACAGGCTTCCTCGGTATTGCCACCTCCCAGGCGGGTAAAAAAAAAAAATGTTTTTGGAAAAAAAAAAAGAGAAATATAAAAGAAAAAGAGAGAAATTAGTTCTTTTTCATTTTTCTCATACCTGCCCTCATATTGGTTATTCCTAGCTACAACAGTCAGGTGTTGGCTATAGGGGTGACCCAAGGTTGTACAATGGCTCCAAAGGGATCTGGACCAGCCAAGGCTGCTAAAGGTGCCAAAAAGCAAAAGGGGTCTCCATCGGGGTCTGAGGATTTGGGCCAGGCTTCTACGGCCCCACCCTCGCCAGTCAGGACACCGAGTGGCATAGTACAAGAGCCATTGGGGGTGCTGGGGGCAGAGGCGGCCCCCGATCCACCCATTCCCGTTTACGTGACGGAAGAAATGCTAGCAGCCACCATGTGTGGGCTAGAGAAAAGGTTAACTGCGTTGTTTTCCCGTCCTTGCCCAAGTAGCAAGCGGGCTAGATCCCCCTCACCCAGTGTGGGGTTTTCAGATGCGGAGGTCTCCTCTTCAGAGGAACGGGACCCACAAGGGGATCAGGCAGACCCAAGTCCCGACGGTTCAGACAGGGAAAATTCCACTATAGATGAATATTTTTCGGCCTCTCAAGCGGAGGGCCTGTGGATCCAGTCTTTGACAGATATGGTTCGCACTGCCTTTAAACTTCCAGTGCCAGAACTAGTAGCCCCGGAGGTATCCTCATTGGGTTCTTTAAAGGCCCCATTAACTGGTGCATCTTTTCCAATGCACCCCCTTCTGCGGAACGTGATTTACCAAGATTGGGCTCGACCTGATAGAATCTTTGTCCCTCCTAAAAGATTCTCTATTCTCTACCCTATGGAAGAGGAATATGTAAAGAAATGGGCTCTCCCTACAGTGGACGCAGCCATTTCCTGCGTGAATAAATCCCTGACTTGTCCGGTTGAAAATGTCCATATGTTCAAGGATCCGGTCGACAAGAAATTCGAGACACTACTGAAAGCAGCTTTTACCTCAGTAGGTGCCATGGTTCAGCCAGCAGTAGCAGCCATTGGTGTTTGTCAGGCCTTGAAGGATCAGGCAAAGCATATATTGAAGGACATGCCGGCTCAGCATACTCATGAATTAGCAGAATTCCCTAGGGCTCTCTGCTTTGCAGTAGATGCTATTAAGGACTCCATCCAACAGGCATCCCGTTCATCTCTACTGATGGTTCACATGCGTCGTCTTTTGTGGCTAAAGAACTGGTCAGCAGAGGCACCCTGCAAAAAGCTTTTAGCAGGGTTTCCCTTTCATGGGGGAAGACTATTCGGGGAAGACCTAGATAAATATATCCACACCATATCGAGTGGAAAAAGTACTTCCTTACCGGTCAAGAAAAGACCGCGTGGGCCCACGTTTAAACGACAGGCCATTGCAGGCTCGGCCCCTTCGACTTCCCGTCAGTATCGACGGCCTCCCGGGCGTTCAGCAGTTAATAGCCGCCCACAGGGACAAGCCGCGGCAAACAAGAGGCCCTGGTCTCGCAAGCCGGCTAAACCAGTCATCAAGTCAGATTCATGAAGGGGCGCCCCCACTCTCTTGGGTGGGGGGAAGACTTCAGTTTTTCTCCGAAGTCTGGAAGGCCAGAATTCCCGACTCTTGGGTTCGGTCCGTGGTAGCCACAGGCTACAAACTAGAGTTTCGAGAAATCCCCCCTCCTCATTTTCAGGGGTCAAGTTTTCCAAGCGACCCGTTAAAGAGGGCCTCTCTCGTAAAGGCGTTGAATCGCCTCTTGCTCCAAGGAGTAATTGTAGAAGTACCAACCCAAGAAAGGGGTATGGGATTCTACTCCAACCTTTTTGTTATACCAAAACCCAATGGCGACGTCAGGCCTATATTAGACCTCAAACGCCTAAATCGCTTTCTAAGGATTCAGACCTTTCGTATGGACTCCATACGTTCAGTGACAGCCAGCCTGCATCAGGGCGACTTTCTAGCATCTATAGACATAAAGGATGCATATCTGCATGTGCCGATTTACCCAGCACATCACAAGTTTCTTCGTTTTACGATAAATCAAAGTCATTACCAGTTCGTAGCCCTCCCTTTCGGGTTGGCAACAGCTCCGCGGGTATTCACAAAGGTGTTAGCCCCGGTGCTAGCCGTCCTAAGGACAGAGGGCATCTTGGTCCTGGCATACCTGGACGATCTCCTGGTTATCGACAGATCAGCTTCCAACCTCAATCATGCAGTAGTCCGCACAGTGCGGCATCTAGAAGAATTCGGGTGGATTGTGAACCAAGAAAAATCAATGTTACAACCCACAAGACAGTTGGAATATCTAGGCTTTCGGTTAGATACAGAATGCCAGAGGGTATTTTTACCTCAAGAGAAGATCAGGTCGTTGATTCAAACGATTCAAATAGTCTTAGGCAAAAAGAAGCCGACTATTCGCCTATGCATGCGACTGCTGGGAAAGATGGTGGCCGCCTTCGAAGCAGCGCCCTATGCCCAGATCCATACCAGAATTCTGCAGGCAGCTATTCTCTCTGCTTGGAACAAGTCCATACAGGCATTAGACCGTCCATTAGTTCTTTCCCCAGGAGTCAGGCGCAGCCTGTACTGGTGGCTGATCCCTCAAAAATTATCAAAAGGGAAAACCTTTTGCCCCATCACGTGGAAAATAGTAACCACAGATGCCAGCCTAACAGGTTGGGGGGCAATCTTAGGAAAACGGACCCAGCAGGGACAGTGGTCAGAGGCAGAAAGTCTGCTTCCCATCAATGTCCTAGAGATCAGAGCTGCTCGGTTGGCCCTGGTCGCCTGGACTCTCCCCCTGCAGGGTCTGCCAGTAAGGATACAGTCCGACAATGCCACGGCGGTGGCATACATAAACCACCAGGGGGGCACAAGGAGCCTAGCGGCTCAAAGGGAAGTAAACCTGATTTTTTCATGGGCCGAAGCCCATGTACCCTGCATCTCAGCAGTGTTCATCCCAGGGATAGACAATTCTCAAGCAGATTTTTTGAGTCGTCAACAGTTACTCCCGGGAGAGTGGTCTCTTCACCCCCAGGTATTCCAAGAGATTTGCCAAAGATTCAGAGTTCCCGATGTGGACATCATGGCAACAAGATTCAACAAGAAATTGGACAAATTCGTATCCCGAGCCAGGGACCCCTCGGCCTACGGGACCGATGCGTTGGTTTGCCCCTGGCACCAGTTTTCTCTCCTGTATGCGTTCCCTCCACTACAGATGATTCCCCGCCTTCTACGAAGGATCAGGGTGGAGCGCAGGCCGGTGATCCTGGTGGCCCCAGCCTGGCCCAGAAGGGCTTGGTACGCACTCATCGTGAGGATGTCAGTAGGGGCACCGTGGCCACTCCCCCTGCGCCCAGATCTGCTGTCTCAGGGCCCGATCTACCACCCTGCTTCACAGCAGCTAAATTTGATGGCTTGGCGGCTGAATCCCTAATTCTTAAGGGCAGAGGCCTCTCAGCCCAAGTCATATCTACGTTAATTCAGGCTAGAAAGCCAGTCTCTAGAAATATCTATTACAGAGTCTGGAGAACCTATGTGGAGTGGTGCGAGTCTCAAGGAGGGCATCCTCGCAAGTTTTTTATTGACAGGATCTTGTGATTCCTCCAGGTTGGCGTTGACAAGGGGTTGGCTCTTAGTACTCTAAAGGGGCAGGTGTCTGCCTTATCGATATGGTTTCAAAGGCCTTTGGCCACGCATTCGCTTGTGAAAACCTTTTTGCAGGGGGTCTTGCATGTAAATCCCCCTATTAGAGCTCCCCTCTGCCCCTGGAATTTAAATCTGGTCTTGTCAGCTTTACAAAAGCAGCCGTTTGAACCTCTGACAGAAATCCCTCTTGTGCTACTAACCCAAAAGTTGGTTTTCTTGGTGGCTATGGCTTCAGCCAGAAGGGTCTCCGAGCTGGCAGCCTTGTCTTGCAGGGAACCGTACAAAGCGGCAACCTGGTCTTCCGTACATACGTTTACTAAATTTTATAAGTTGGACGTCGCAAAGGCTACGGACGCAGCATTTGGGCAGGCGGTCCTACGGGCAGCAGTATAGAATCCTCTGGCCCGGTTCACGCCCCCTTTTTTTCTGTTGGTGGAGCTATTGTTTACCTCCTGATATATTTTCTGTTTGGCTATTTTTGGCCTTACGGTCTCCCTCCCTTCATGGAGCATTGCTTTGGGACATCCCATATGTAATGGCTATGCGCTCTGTGTCCCGTGATGTACGATAAAGAAAAGAGGATTTTTAATAACAGCTTACCTGTAAAATCCTTTTCTTGAAGTACATCACGGGACACAGAGCTCCCACCCCTCTTTTGGGGAACATTGTGTAACCTCAGAGAAATTGCTTGCTACAAAACTAAAGCACTCTCAGTGGGAGGGGGTTATATAGGGAGGAACTTCCTGTGAAGTTGATTACACCAGTGTCCACACCTGAAGGTACCCATATAACCCATATGTAATGGCTATGCGCTCTGTGTCCCGTGATGTACTCCAAGAAAAGGATTTTACAGGTAAGCTGTTATTAAAAATCCTCTTTTTTTCTTTTTGCTAAATATTTTTTGTAATGTGTTTTTTCTCTTTTCTTTTTACTTTTTACTAAATATTATGTAGTAATTTTTTTTCTTTTTACTAAATATTATGTAGTAGAGTGTTTATTTTTTCCTTTTTTCTTTTTACTAAATATTATATAGTAATGTGTTTTTTATTCTCTTTACTACATAATATTTAGTAAAAAAAAAAAACGCATTACTACATAATATTTAGTAAAACAAAATGTGTTTTTTTCCCCCCACTTGCCTTTTTACTAAATATTATGTAGTAATGTGTTTTTTTTTTGTTGTTGTTGTTGTTTGTTTTCGCTCTTTACTACATAATGTTTAGTAAAAAAAAAAAATGCATTACTGCATAATATTTAGTAAAACTAAATGTCTTTTTTTTTTCTCCCACTTTACTTTTTATTAAATAATATGTAGTAATGTGTTTTTTTTTTCTTTTTCTCTCTTTGCTACAAAGACAAAGAGAAAAAACAAAAAACACAAAATATTTAGTAAAAAGTAAAAAGAAAAGAGAAAAAAAAACATTACTACATAATATTTAGTAAAAAGAAATGTTTGTTTTTTATTTTTTTTGTCCTTTATACTAAATATTATGTAGTAATGTGTTTTTTTGCATTTTTCTTTTCTTTTTACTACATAATATTTAGTAAAAAGTAAAGAGAAAAGGAAAAGAAAAACACATTACTACATAATATTTAGTAAAAAGAAATGTGTGTTTTTTTTCTCTTTACTTTTTTCTAAATATTATGTAGTAATGTGTTTTTTTTTTTTTTTACATTTTTAATCTTTTGGTTGTTGATTGTGTACTCATTTGAATTTTATTTTTACAACCTTTTCTTGCTGTGGAAAAAAGAAACATTTTTTTGGCACGAGAACTGATCCAGGATAGTTGTCAGGAACTTTCATAACTCTCAGGAGCTATTTGCCCGTTGGACAAAAAAAAAGAAGAAAATAAAACGTAATTTCGCTTATTCCCTGTTGACTCCAAACTGAAATCAGATTTTCGCTGAAGTTTCAGAAAGCTATAATCCCTCAATTTTCTTGTCCGTAAAGAAGACTTACCCTCTGCCCCATGTTATTTAAAGTTAGGGTTGTTATAGATGTAATTTTTATATTCCCCTAAGCCTGATGAGCATTATGCCGCGTACACATGACCGTTTTTCGGGGTTCTAAAAAATGAAGGCCCAGATTCACAGAGCGATTACGCCTGCGCAACTGCTGTTGCGCGTGCGTAAGTCTAAATGTGCGCGTGCGTTTAGATGCGCGCGATTCAGAAAACGAATTACGCCAGAAATCTACTTTTTTTTGTCCGGCGTAATTTCGTTAGACAGACGCATCCGTCCGCGCAAAAATGCGCTAGACACACCATTGATTTGCTAGTCAAATATGCTAATGAGGGAGTTGCGGGGATCCACAAAAAAACGCAGTTGCTGCGCAGGCTACGCGATGTGCGCAACAGCAAAATGTCCTGTCTAAAGTTAGAGCACCTAAAAGCTGGTCTAAAAAATGAAAAAAAGTCTACTTGTCAGATAAAGCAACACTGTTAGTGAGGAGTTCAGCAGTCACACGTGTTGCCCAACAATCTGTATGCCAACATGCCAGGGGCATCGTCGCACATAGCTATACTACTGACTTTAGATGAACAAAGAAGGAGGAGGGCACGGAGGATGGCACTAAGGAGGGCACGGGAGATGTTTTTTATTTTTATTTTATTTGCTTATATAAAATTTACAATTTAAATTAATCTAATACAATATTCTTATCTGATACAAGCCCCTCACTCTTCACTTGATATATCACACACGCATAGACATCTTTGGCATGAGTGATTCTGAGGTGTCTCGCATCTTCAGATTCACCCCTTATGCCATCATGGAATTACCACAACCTTGCAAGAGGACATCACCAGCCCAACACATGGCACCCCCCATGACACCCATGACAGCTACATATACAATCGGAGCCCCATCCCCACAGATTTCGAACAGAACATGTATGGGGACAGCTGGCTGGTTGGTGAGTGACATGGGAGTCAGGCATGACTATCCCCTCCCGTGATGCACACCTCACAAGTGGCACATGCATGACTAACATCCTCCTGTCTTTTCCCTTCAAGGTGACTCTGCATATGCACTGGTACCCCATCTCATGACCCCATCTCATGCCAGCTCACATTATGCATCTTTGCACGTTAAACACACACATTAATCATGGCACAATGAGAATGCATGCATGCACACCACTGTGGTCCCTAGCACACACACCCCACATCCTCATCAAATTGGATTGGCACCAGTCCACCATGCAAGACTGGTGAGCAGTAACGCCACGCCATGGCTCCAATTATGTCACTGTACATTCATACACCATTCACACAGACCTGGGGATCACTTCTCCACCACAAATGAGTGTGACACCCCTTTTCCCGTAGGAATATCACCCCCACATTCCAAAATCATACACAAACAGAACCAAAAAAATTAAATAAATGACGAGCAAAAATAAAAAATGCCCAGCAAAAATATAATTTAAACAAAATAACAACAAAGAAAACACATAAAAGACAAAAATCACTCTGCAAAACAGTCCTCAAATATCTCAAAGACACGTCACAAACAAACAAAAGCACCTTTCTGTAGAGGGAGGGATACAAAGGGATGTATTTTTGCAAAGGAAGTGCATTTGTGTGTGTCTATTTATGCTGTCTGCGTAGTTCATAAAGTTGCCCTAGTCCATTTCCAATTTCACTGATTGCGCTGCTCCCGAGTTGTGAGCATGCGCACATCGGAGCTGACCATGGTCTCCTTCAAGCGCGCATGCGCGAGCCGGCCGGCCCTTCATTTGCATGGGGTCACGGCTCATTTCAATGTAACACGCCCACGTCCCTCCCAATTTGTATTACTCCTCCTTACGCCTCTGGAAAAAATCTTACGCTTGCGCAATTTCCAGCGCAAAAGCTACGTGAATCGGGGGATTACGCGGCTAGATGGCGCAAGTCTAACGTAATGGCGGTGCGCTACGCCGGACCGATAATGCGCCGATGTCATTAAAAACGTGTGTGGGCTCCAGAGCATTTTTCACGATCTAAAAAATAAGCATTAAAAATTTCGAAAATGCTCTTTTTTCACAACTTTTTTAACGTTGTTGTTTTTAAGGTTGTAAACAATGGTCGTGTGTAGGCTTTAACGACGTGAAAAACCCGCGCATGCTCAGAAGCAAGTTATAAGACGGGAGCGCTCGTTCTGGTAAAACTACCGTTCGCAATAGAGATGGCCCATTCATCACGCTGTAACAGACAGAAAAGCCTGAATCGTCTTTTATTAACACAAAGCAGCCCAAAGGGCGGAGCCATCCACATGGAAGTTCCACTTTATAGTGCCGTTGTACGTGCTGTACGTCACCGCGCTTTGCTAAAACCTTTTTTTTTCACGATCGTGTGTAGGCAAGGTCGTTTTAATGATAGGGTTGAAAAAAACGTTTTTTTCTAGAGCCTGAAAAACGTCATTTTTTAGAACCTGAAAAACGGTCATGTGTATGCGGCATTAGATCCTGAATATGTCACTTTTTTGCATGCTGAACGGCTTTAATATTATGTTCTATGTGTAAATGACCGGCACGGCGTCGCTTTAACTGACATTTGCGCAGTCGTGCGACGTGGCTCCCAAACAAAATTGACGTCCTTTTTTCCCCACAAATAGAGCTTTATTTTGGTGATATTTGATCACCTCTGTGGTTTTTATTTTTTGTGCTATAAACAAAAAAAAAGCGACAATTTAAAAATAAATATATATTCTTTTACTTGTTACTATAATAAATATCCAATTTTTTTATTTTTTTTAACTATTTTTTTTCTCAGTTAAGGCCTTGCCTACACACGATCGTGGAAAAAAAAATGCTCTAGCAAAGCGCGGTGACGTACAACGGCACTATAAAGGGGAAGTTCCATGCAGATGGCGCCACCCTTGGGGCTGCTTTTGCTGATTTCGTGTTAGTAAAAGTTTGGTGAGAGACAATTCACGCTTTTCTGTCTGTTACAGCATTAAAAATGTGCTTACTCCATTACGAACGCTACTTTTACCAGAACGAGCGCTCCCGTCTCATAACTTGCTTCTGAGCATGCACGTTTTTTTTCACGTCGTTAAAGCCCACACACAACATTAAAAACGTTGTGAAAAGTTAGAGCATGTTCGAAATTTTTAATGGCCATTTTTTTACATCGTAAAAAATGCTCTGGAGCCCACACACGATCATTTTTAATGACATAAAAAAAAGTAATTTTTTACAACCCGAAAAACGGTCGTGTGTACGCGGCATAAGAGTGAAATGTTTCCTGCTGATTGGTTAAGGGGAACCAGCGCACAGTGCACATCCAGAGTACATCACCGCCATCTCTCAGCTGATCTGTTACAGTCTGTCCTATAAACAGGAAATGTTTATCACTATTTCTATGTAGTTTATCACCCGTCTCCCATCCTTCCTGTGTAGGGAAACACGGACCTGGTACAAGTGGTGATAATGGTTTGTGAGGCTGATAAGTGACCCATACCCATACTCTATTCACTAATTAGGTGACTTCTGAAGGCAATTGGCTCCACTAGAGTTTAGTTAGGCGTATCAGAGTAAAGGGGGCTGAACACACATGTACCCCCCCACCCACACGCACACATCTTTCCTAAAATGCACGTAATATAACTGAGTACTAAGATTTGTAGGTAAAGTTGATCCGGGGTAAATCCGATTGCCTCTCGGGGGATCAGGAAGGAATTTTTTCCCCTCCTGTAGCAAATTGGATCATCGCTCTGCTGGGGTTTTTTGCCTTCTTTTTAATACATTTTTTCTCCATGAAAGTAATCAAATTCTGTGCTAGTCTTGTGCTTCAGCCACCCCTACCAGATAGAATAGCCTAGTCCAGTGATGGCGAACCTCGGCACTCCAGATGTTTCGGAACTACAATTCCCATGATGCTCATGCACTCTGCAGTGTAGTTGAGCATCATGGGAAATGTAGTTCCAAAACATCTGGGGTGCCAAGATTCACCATCACTGGCCAAGTCCTTCACCACACTTTTACAGTGCTTGATAAAGTTTTCATACCCCTTGAAATGTTCTACATTTTGTCCTGTTACAACCAAAAACGTAAATGTATTTTATTGGCGTTTTATATGATAGACCAACACAAAGTGGCACATAATTGTGGAAGAAAAATGATAAATGGTTTTCCATCTTTTTTAGAAATATGTGAAAAGTGTATATGTTACATAGTTACATAGTATTACATAGTTAGCTAGGTTGAAAAAAGACACAAGTCCATCCAGTTCAACCATAAAAAAAATAAAAATAAAAAATAAAACACAGTACATCCCATACACCCAACTCCATACCCACAGTTGATCCAGAGGAAGGCAAAAAACCCCAGCAGAGCGATGATCCAATTTGCTACAGGAGGGGAAAAAATTCCTTCCTGATCCCCCGAGAGGCAATCGGATTTACCCCGGATCAACATTACCTACAAATCTTGGTACTCAGTTATATTACGTGCATTTTAGGAAAGATGTGTGTGTGTGGGGGGGGGGGGGGGGGGGGGGTACATGTGTGTTCAGCCCTCTTTACTCTGATACGCCTAACTAAAATCTAGTGGAGCCAATTGCCTTCAGAAGTCACCTAATTAGTGAATAGAGTCCACCTGTGTGTAATTTAATCTCAGTATAAAGTACAGCTGTTCTGTGAAGCCCTCAGAGGTTTGAGAACCTTAGTGACATAGGCGTGCGCACAGGGTTTGCCAGGTGTGCCCAGGCACACCCTAATCCCCCTTTACAGCACAGATTCCCCCTACTTTCCTAGCTCCCTCCATCAGTGCTACCAGATCCCCTTCTCTCCCATCAGCTGTTGCTGCAAGGATGTTTTAGGATGAGTGGAGGAAGTGACCGGTAAATATGTAATTGACCATCCCCTTCCTTTTCTGAATGAACATAGTGAGTGATGTTTGAGGTTTGGGATGCACACCCGAATCCTATAGACTGCGCACACCTATGCTTATTGAACAAACAGCATCATGAAGGCCAAGGAACACCCCAGACAGGTCAGGGATAAAGTTGTGGAGAAGTATAAAGCAGGGTTAGGTTATAAAAAAATCTCCCAAGCTTTGAAGATCTCACGGAGCTCTGTTTAATCCGTCATCAGAAAATAGAAAGAGTATGGCACAACTGCAAACCTACCAAGACATGGCCGTCCACCTAAACTGACCGGGCCGGGCAAGGAGAGCATTCATCAGAGAAGCAGGCAAGAGGCCCATGGTAACTCTGGAGGAGCTGCAGAGATCCACAGCTCAGGGGGGAGAATCTGTCCACAGCAGGCCCGGACTGGCCATAGGGCATACTGGGCACATACCCAGTGGGCCACTGCAACCCGCGGGCCGCAGGTCACGTCTCTGTAATGTAGGGGGCGGGGGGTCTGTATGGGCTGTATTGTAGAGGGGGCTGTAATGTAGGGGGCGTCTGTATTGTAGAGGGGGTCTGTATTGTAGAGGGGTCTGCACTATAGGCAGGGGGGTCTGTACTGTTGGGAGGGGGTCTGTACTGTAGGGAGGTCTGTGTAACATGCAGGGGGTCCAGAACTGTTAGGGGGTATGTGTGGGGGGCTGTGTAATGTAAAGGGGTCCAGAGGTACGGTGCTATGTAATGTAAAGGGGTCCAGAGGGGCAGGGTGATGTTTAATGTAAAGGGGTCCGGAGGTACAAGGTGCTGGAACCCCACATCCCATCATTAACCGAGGCCGCGAAGCGCCACCACCTGCACATTACTTGCAAACCGAGTCACGATTTTTTAAAATACAGTGCTCATATTGCGAAATGCTTGTTAACCGTGTTACTCGTAATCCAAGGCTCCACTGTACCAGGTGCGCACAGCTATCAAGCGTCTAAAGGCTCGTGTACAAAGAGAGATCGAGGTGGAAAAAGGGACAAATATGCCTCCCATAGCGTAGTAAATTAAAAAGCTAGGATATTTATTAGAAATAAATGGTCTCTTACACCTTCTCACTTTGCGTCCGGTGTGCCCCCACGTCAGTCTCCGGCCACGCCCTACGCGTTGCGTCACAACACGTCACTTCATCAGGGGAACCGGATTGGCTGTTGAGAGAGGATATTTATATGGTATAGACAGGAAGTGGTGTGTCGGCCATTTTCTTGTAGTCCGTTTCAACAAACAGAATACAAATGTTTTCAGCTGTGAGTTAGTATTCCTGTTTTAGTTTCTGAGGATGGCGGTGCCTTTTTGAGAAAGTTACAATGTACCTACAATTTAGCCCCCAATGATAAGTTCACTACAATAAACTGATTTTATTCTCAGCAACCAATGCCCACATTTTCTATTTCTTATGAAAAAGCTTTCCTGTTCTTATCTCTCTGTCTGCAGTGGTCACTTCGGTGAGGTGAGGAAATGCAAAGAGAAGAGTACGGGGTGTCTGTACGCAGGAAAGTTCATAAAGACCCGCAAATGTAAAGGGAGTCGCCTGGGCCAGGAACGCGATCAGATAGAGCGAGAAGTCTTCATCCTCCAGCAACTCGAGCACCCCAATTGCATGAAGCTGTATGATGTCTTTGCCAGCAAGGCCGAGATGGTGCTCATCCTGGAACTGTAAGTAATGGTTGCTGTCCTTGACCTGTTGCTTGTTTTTCCTTCTTAACCACTTCAGCCCCGGACCATTATGCAGGTTAAGGACCTGGCCTCTTTTTGCGATTAGGCACTGCGTTGCTTTACTTGACAATTGCGCGGTTGTGCGACGTGGCTCCCAAACAAAATTGGCGTCCTTTTTTCCCCACAAATAGAGCTTTCTTTTGGTGGTATTTGATCACCTCTGCGATTCTTTCTTCTTTTTTTTTGCGCTATAAACAAAAATAGAGCAACAATTGTAAAAAAATTCAATATTTTTAACTTTTTGCTGTAATAAATATCCCAAAAAATATATATATAAAAAAACATATTTTTTTCTTAGTTTAGGCCGATACGTATTCTTCTACCTATTTTGGTAATCTTTTTTGGAATAAGCGTTTATTGATTGCTTTGCGCAAAATTTATAGCGTTTACAAAATAGGGGATAGTTTTATGGCATTTTTATTAATATACTTTTTTTATTTAGTAATGGCGGCGATCAACGATTTTTTTCATGACTGCGACACAAAGAATTACAGCGGCGTATCTCCAGATACGCCGCCATAATTTCGAATTCCCGCTGGCGTATCTTTGTTTTGTATCCACAATACAAGATACGCCAGAATTATGCTAAGATACGACTAGCGTAACGTTATTACACCGTCGTATCTTAGTTGCATACTTACGCTGGACGCTAGGGGAGCTTCCGTCGTTTTTCCGTGTTGTATATGCAAATGAGCGAGTTACACCAATCCACGAATGTACGAGTGGCCGGCACATTCCTTTTACGTCGTTTGCGTAAGCGTAGGTCCGGCATAAAGTTACCCCTGCTGTATAGAGGCGTACGTAATGTTAAGTATGGACGTCGGGCCAGCGTCAAATTTTCCGTTGTTTGCGTAAACCGTTCGCGAATAGGGATTTGCGTAAGTTACGTTCACGTCGTTTTCATTGACTATTTTCGACGTGATTTCGCGCATGCGCACTGGGATACCTCCACGGACGGTGCATGCGCCGTACAAAAAACACGTCATTTACGTGGGGTCACGCTGATTTAACATAAATCATGCCCCATCTTCTAAATTTGAATTGCACCGCCTTACTCCGCCAAGATTGCACTACGCCGCCGTAAGTTACAGCGGCAATTCTTTGTGGATAAGGAACTTACAGCGGCGTAGTGTAAATTAGATAAACTACGCCAGCGGCCATTCTTTGTGGATCTGGCCCTATAACTTTTGTGCAAACCAATAAATATCCACTTTTTGGATTTTTTTTTTGACCAATAGCCGAATACATATTGGTCTTTTTCATGAAGAAATTCGATTTTTTTTAAATTAGGTTTTGAAAATGAGGTTTCTCCTAGGGTGTCAAAAATCCTTAGCCTAGGCCTGCTGAAGTGATTAAATCCTTTGCAATAGGGTGTGATAGGACTGTGTCTCTGTCCCGACTGACTGACTTGAAAGAATCAAACCAAGCAAACATTTATTGATGAGCACAAGTAAGCTGCATAGATGGGCGCTGGTGAGGCTGCATTGATGGGCGCTGGTGAGGCTGCATTTGATGGGTGCTGGTGAGGCTGCATTTGATGGGTGCTGGTGAGGCTGCATTTGATGGGTGCTGGTGAGGGTGCATTTGATGGGTGCTGATGAGGCTGCATTGATGGGCGCTGATGAGGCTGCATTGGATGGGTGCTGGTGAAGCTGCATTTGCTGGGCGCTGGTGAGGCTGCATTTGATGGGTGCTTCATTAAAAATGTGGGGTATATATGGGTAGGACAAAGGGGGTGGAGCCAGGGGGCGGCAAAATGAGGTTTCGCCTAAGGTATCTGTGTCCCGACTGACTCACTTGAATGAATGGAACCAAGCAAAAATTTCTTGATGGGCACAAGTAGGCTAAATTTGATGGGCGCTGATGAGGCTGCATTGATAGGTGCTGGTGAGGCTGCATTTGATGGGCGCTGGTGAGGCTGCATTGATGGGCGCTGATGAGGCTGCATTTGATGGGTGCTGGTGAGGCTGCATTTGATGGGTGCTGGTGAGGCTGCATTTGATGGGTGCTGGTGAGGCTGCATTTGATGGGTACTGGTGAGGCTGCATTTGATTGGCGCTGGTGAGGCTGCATTTGATGGGTGCTGGTGAGGCTGCATTTGATGGGTGCTGGTGAGGCTGCATTTGATGGGCGCTGGTGAGGCTGCATTTGATGGGCGCTGGTAAAGCTGCATTTGATGGGCGCTGGTGAGGCTGCATTGTTGGGCTCTGGTGAGGCTGCATTTGATGGGCGCTGGTGAGGCTGCATTTGATGGGCGCTGGTGAGGCTGCATTTGATGGGCGCTGGTGAGGCTGCATTTGATGGGCGCTGGTGAGTCTGCATTTGATGGGCGCTGGTGAGTCTGCATTTGATGGGCGCTGGTGAGGCTGCATTTGATGGGCGCTGGTGAGGCTGCGTTTGATGGGCGCTGGTGAGGCTGCGTTTGATGGGCGCTGGTGGGCTGCATTTGATGGGCGCTGGTGAGGCTGCATTTGATGGGCGCTGGTGAGGCTGTGTTTGATGGGCACTGGTGAGGCTGCATTTGATGGGCACTGGTGAGGCTGCATTTGATGGGCGCTGGTGAGGCTGCATTGATGGGCGCTGGTGGGCTGCATTTGATGGGTGCTGGTGAGACTGCGTTTGATGGGCACTAGTAAGGTTGCATTTGATGGGCACTGGTGAGACTGCGTTTGAAGGGGCACTGGTGAGGCTGCATTTGATGGGCGCTGGTGAGGCTGCATTTGATGGGCGCTGGTGAGGCTGCATTTGATGGGCGCTGGTGAGGCTGCATTTGATGGGCGCTGGTGAGACTGCGTTTGATGGGCGCTGGTGAGGCTGCATTTGATGGGTGCTGAAGTGATTAAATCCTTTGCAATAAGGTGTGATAGGAAGGAAAGGGTTAAGGGGGTTAAAACATTACCACTCTCTGATAAGATGGTTTATATCATGCTAGTCTCTTTTGCATGTAAATTTAAAAATGTAGAAAAAAAAAGACTATAAATTCCCTTTAAAGGGTTGCGGATGCTTTTGGCCATGCTGTGTATTGGCCCTGGAAGTTTCCTGGAATACAGAGCAGTAACATCCTCTCCTCTGTATAACGTCGCTCGTATTTTTATCTCTGCCTTTGCTCTGCATCTTCTAAGCTCCTCTCTTCATCATCTTGGACTCTTGCCCTCCGCTTTGTTACTGGAGCGCGCCGAACGATCGATCTGTGCCTGCAACAAAAAAAAAAGTTCCATGCCTTGCTCCATGGCTGTTCCAGAAACCATTATAAAGCCATCCGTAATAATAACATTTCTTTTTACTGCCATACATAAAAATCTCCTGTGTCAGTTATCTAAAAAACTGAGGATTCGCAGAGTCCTGGCGTGATTTGTAACATGACGTTTGTGAGGGATTAGCCTGTTAACCACTTAAGACCCGGACCATTATGCAGGTTAAGGACCTTGCCCCTTTTTGCGATTCGGCACTGTGTTGCTTTAACTGACAATTGCGCGGTCGTGCGACGTGGCTCCCAAACAAAATTGGTGTCCTTTTTCCCCCAAAAATAGAGATTTCTTTTGGTGGTATTTGATCACCTCTGTGGTTTTTATTTTTTGCGCTATAAACAAAAATAAAGCAACAATTTTGAAAAAAATACAAATTTCTTTTACTTTTTGCTATAATAAATATCTCCATAAAAGATATAAAAAAAACATTGTTTTCCTCAGTTTAGGCCGATACGTATTCTTCTACATATTTTTGGTTAAAAAAATCGCAATAAGCGTTTATCTAATGGTTTGCGCAAAATTTATAGCGTTTACAAAATAGGGGATAGTCTTATGGCATTTTTATTAATAATTTTTTTTTACTACTAATGGCGGCGATCAGCGATTTTTTTTTTTTTTTTTGGTGACTGCGACATTATGGTGGACACTTTTGACACATTTTTGGAACCATTGTCATTTTCACAGCAAAAAGTGCTATAAAAATGCACCACTTACTGTGAAAATGACAATGTAGTCAAGGAGTTAACCACTAAGGGGCACTGTAGGGATTAAAGTGTGACCTCATATGTGTTTCTAACTGTAGGGGGCGGGGCTGGACGTGTGACGTCAGTGATCGTCTTTCCCTATATCAGGGAACAGATCTGACATTGCCACAATGAAGAACGTGGAAGGTGTGTTTACACTCACCTCTCCCCCCTGCTCCTGTGACCGATTGCGGGACACCAGCGGCGATCGGGTGTGGCAGCACGGTCACGGAGCTTCGGACCGCGACCCCACAGCTGGACTCTTAAAGAAAACGTACAGGTATGTGGATGTGCCCAGCCGTGCCCTTCTGCCGACGTATAGCGGGGGAAAGGGGTCCTTAAGTGGTTAAGACCAGACCCCTTTGTCTGACATTGGTCTTAAAAATCTGTATTTTTTGCTTGGAAATTCCTTAAAACCCCCAAATATTAAAAAAAAATTATAATTTTTTTTAGTAGAGAACCTAGAGAATAAAATGGCAGTCTTTGCAATATTTTATGTGTAAATAAAGATAAAAATAGATACCTAACATGTCATGCTTTAAAATTGCGCACGCTCGTGGAATGGCGACAAACTACGGTACCCAAAAATCGCTTGCCGACCAGCCGCCGTCATTATACTGAGGCAGGGCGGCACAATCCTGTGAGCGGTCATAGCTGTATGTCTACTCTTTTAACCACTTGCCGCCCTCCATATAGCAGAATGACGGCGACAAAGTGGTTGTGATATCCTGACCGGACATCGAATAACGTGATCAGGATTTCACAGCAGGTGTGCCCCCGTGGGGACGCTCAGCGCGGCGATCAGAGGTGCTGTGTGTCAGTCGGACATGCAGCAACTCCAAACGTGGTATGAAGCCTCTGACAGAGGCTTCTTGCCACGTAATCGGCTGTGACCAATCACAGCTGATAATCGCGTGACCCAGGAAGTGTCGGAAAACGGCTTTACTCGGTTCACTCTGACAGGGAGAGCAATTAGCGTCTCTCCCTGTCAAAGGGGGGGGTCTGTGCTGATAATCAGCACATTGATTATCAGCCCCCATTAAAAGGTGCCAATCAGTGCCCAACACCTGCCAGCCTGTCTCCTAATAAATGCCTGTCAGTGCTAATCAGTGCCCAAAAAAGTGCCAATCAGTGACCAATCACGGCTGATCATCGCGTGAACCAGAAAGTGGCGGCAAACTGCTTTCTTTGGTTCACGCTGACAGGGAGAGCCGATTGGCGCCTCTCTCTGTCAGAGGGGGAGGTCTGTGCTGATAATCTGCACATTGATTATCAGCACAGCCCCCATCAAAAGGTGCCAATCAGTGCCCAACACCTGCCAACCTGTTCCCTAATAAATGCCAGGCAGTGCCCACAACAGTGCCAATCAGTGCCCTATCAGTAATGCCTGTCAGTGCCCCATCAAAATGGCACTCAGTAATGCCTGTCAGTAGCTCCTCATCAATGCTGCCTATCCAGTGTCGCCTATCAGTGCCGTCAGTGCCCGCCTATCAGTGCCCATCAGTTTTTTTTTCTTTAAATTGACGCTCTTTTTCGTTTATAGCGCAAAAAATAAAAACCGCAGAGGTGATCAAATACCACCAAAAGAAAGCTCTATTTGTGGGAAAAATTTTGTTTGGGTACAGTGTAGCATGACTGCGCAATTGTCATTCAAATTGCGACAGCGCTGAAAGCTAAAAATTATCCTGGGCAGGAAGGGGGGAAAGTGCCTGGCATGGAAGTGGTTAAACTTTGAACAGTCCACTCAATATGTATCCAATCAGGTCTCTGGTCTACACAGTTAAAGATTTGTAATGTGCATGGTCAGCTTTCAACTTTTACACATCGGCTCGAATTTCGGTTATTTTTCCCCAGGGCTCCAGATGTTTGATGAAACTTTAGTCCTCCCGTGATTAGCGTCTGTGGATTTGTGTTAAAACCGCATTGGCTGATGTTATATAAGAAGGGAGAAGTGGGACACAGACGTGTTTACGAGTCTTCAGTCTTATAAAATCCCAGCTGTTCATCCTCAGCCTCCCTCACGGAGCAAGCTGGCCGAGCTAAAATCCGGCCAGGCTCTGAGGTAGATGTAGGCCGGAGGCCTGGTTCTGTACACAGCTGCTTGTGGTTTGTAGGGCCCATTAATCGTTGTTGGGTAAGAGAGGAGACGGACAGTGTTTTCATTCCGGAGATGGAAATGGTTATTCACAGGCTTTATTTTATATCTCCTAATCCTGGAAAACGCGCTTTGTTTACATCGGTGAGGGATGATGCGTCCCTCAGTGTTTATTGTTTGTTCGCAGATGGACGGAACATTCTGGAGACATAGAAATTCTTCATGACTGGAAGTGAGCACTTTCTTTGAGGGGCCAGCTTTTGTGTTTAGCCCTCTGTGGTACCTTTTTTTTTCGGTTGCTATGGCAACTGCCTCCCTCTATTCTAATGTAAGGATTGTTGTGATGGGTTGCAATGAAGAGCAAATCTTGTGTTTAGCCCTCTGTGGGGCCTTTTTTCCCATTTACCACACTAATAAATTTAAAGGCCTGGTTGCCATAGAGAGCAAAAACCTGTGTTTACAACTCTGTTGTGCTTCTTTTTTTTTTAGTTGCCATAGTAACTGCCTCCCTCTAAGGTTCTAATAAATTAAAGGAATGTTGTACCTGGTGGCCATGGGGTGCAAAAATGTGTGTTTACTCCTCTGTTGTGCTTGTTTTTTTTAAGTTGCCATAGCAACTGATTGCCGCCATTATCTTAATAAATTAAAGGCCAATTTGCCATGGAGAGGGAGTGCCCTTGTGTTTACCCCTCTGTAGTGTCTTTTTTTTTCAGTTGCCATAGTGACTTGACTACCTCTATTATCCTAAGATATTAAAGGCTTGGTTGCCCTGGAGAGTGAAAACTTGTGTTTACCCCTCTGTGGTGCTTCTTCTTCTTTTTTTCTTTTTTTTAATTACCATAGCAGCAAACTCCCTCTATTCTAATAAATGGAAGCAATATTGTGACTGGTTGCCATGGAGAGAACAAAACTGTGTTTACTCCTCTGTTGTGCTTTTTTTATAGTTGCCATAGCAAATTATTCCCGTCATTAACTTAATAAATTAAGGCCCCTTTCACACTGAGGAGTTTTTTAGGCGTTGTAGCGCTTAAAATAACACCTAAATACTGCCTGAAAAACTCCTGCACTGCAGTCTCAATGTGAGAGGGCTTTCACACTGGAGTGGTGCGCTAGCAGGACCACTCCAAAAGTATTGCTAGCTGCATCTTTGGAGCGGTGTGTTTACCACTCTTCCACCGCTCCTTCCCACTGAAAGCAATGGGAAACCGCGACAATGCGCCAATTGCACCAAAACCGCACCGTTAGCGGCAGATTCCCGCGGCAGTTTTGACGGTATAGCGCCGCTATTTTTAGCGGCGCTGTTACACTGTACCACCACTGCACCTCTCCTGCCCCGTGTGAAAGGGGCCTATCTGTGTAGACCAGGGACCTGATTGGATAAATATTGAGTGGACTGTTCAGAGTTTACCCGAATACCACCACAATGCTGCAGCAATTCCGACGGTATATCGCCAGCGTACCTCCTGCCCCATTGTGAAAGGGGCCTTAAGGCCAGGTTGCCATGTAGAGGGAATGCCCTCGAGTTTACCCTTCTGTGGTGGGAAAGGGGTGGAGAGAAATACTATGGATGGGCACTTGGGCGACCCCTCTAATGCCTCGTACACGCGATCGGAATTCCCGATGAAAAAAGTCAGACGGAATTTTTTCATCGGATATTCCGACCGTGGGTGGGCCCCATCAGACTTTTTTCCGTCAGAGTTTAGAAATAGAACATGTTTTATTTTTTTCTGATGGAGCCGAAAATTCCGATCGTCTGTGTGGAATTCCGACAGAGAAAAAAACCACGCATGCTCAGAGTCAAGTCGACGCATGCTCAGAAGCATTGAACTTCATTTTTCTCGGCTCGTCGTAGTGTTTTACGTCACCGCGTTTTGGAAGGTCGGAATTTGGTCTGAGAGTGTGTATGGAAGACAGCTTGAACGGAATTCCGACGGAAAATTTCATCGAACTTTATCTTATTGGAAATTCCGATCGTGTGTATAGGGCATAAGTCTGCGGGGGGCTGCCGACATCACATCCAGGGTGACAGCACTCAGCAGTCGTCTCTGGGCTTTTTGATGTCTACACCAGTGTTTCTCAACTTCAGTCCTCAAGGTGCCCCAACGGGTCATGTTTTCAGGCTTTCCATTATTTTGCACAGGTGATTTGCACAGGCGATTTGCACAGGCCATTTGCACAGGCGATTTGTTTCACTGCCTTAGTACTTACCACGGCCATTTCATCTGAGGGAAATCCTAAAAACATGACCTGTTGGGGCGCCTTGAGGACTGGAGTTGGGAAACACTGGTCAATGGAGGCTTTTACAGGTACATAACATGATTTTATTACCATGCACATTAGCAAGGTGCATTGGAGTGCCATAAAGAATTATTAGCACCACTGCACATGCGCATTTTTTTGTGTGCTGCAGGAACGCACACAATTTTGCACGCATTCTTGCGCTGTACATTGGTGAAACTCACCCTAGGGGGGAATTCCATTTAAATTTTTCTTTTTCTTTTTTCAGGAAAGAAAAGCTCTTTGCCATTTTTTGTATTTTTTTTTCGCTATTTGTGTCCCCATGGTATAGATTTCCTTTCACTTCCTGTCCTGTGACACAAGAGGAAATGAGTGACAGTTGCCAAAAAAAAAAGCAGTTTTACTGGAGAATTTAACGCTATCTCCTGTTATCATTTTCCTTGTCCTGGAAATATTGGCACCTAGTGAAGGGGAACTCCCCAGTGGGGACAAAGACAGAAATAAAGATCTAACGGAAATTTTTATTCTTCTATAACCTATACAAAATATTTATATTATAAATATTACTGCAGAACTACTTTTTTTTGCTTTTTTTTTTATCCATTATGAAAGAATTATACACCTAAAGATATGCATATTTGGCTGACAGCCACACAGCGCCCCCTTCTGGTTGGAAGTAGAAATCCCATCTGACCCTACTGTTCTCTTTTTTTCCAGGATAAGAGGGGGTGAGCTATTTGACTTCATAGCAGAGAAAGAGGCCCTGTCAGAAGAAGATGCCATAGAATTCATGGAGCAGATCCTGAAAGGCGTGGCGTATATGCATACTAGACGTATCGCACACTTTGACCAACGCCAGGGGGTCAAGCCTAACCCCTCATGGTGGCCCTGGTTGCGGAACTACAAGTCCCATAATGTCTCTGCCTATGGGAGTCATGCTTTTAACTGTCATTCTTGCAATGCCTTATGGGAATTGTAGTTCTACAACAGCTGGAGGGCCGCCAGTTTGAGACCCCCTGATTTAGAGAGACCCTGTCTAAAACCCAAAAACTAGATAAAATGCACAGAAGTAAATATGTGCCAGCAGTGTTTTCTTATTTTTTTTTTTCTTCCATACATTTTTTTTTTTACTTGCAATGTGCTGGAAATTTTGACTGCCCCCTCCCCTCTTCTGGGCGTGTCTACTGCCTGTGCAGGCCCAGCTCCTCACCAGACCTTTTTATGAAGCAGCCAGGGGAGGGGCAGAGAGAAATAGTATGGATGGGCACTTGGGTGACTCCTCTAAGTCTGCGGGGGTCTGCCAATATCACATCAGGGGTGACAGCACCCGACCAGGATGGCAGGACGGCAGATAGGGCAGTACAGTCAGCCCTCCTGTTCTGGGCCCCATCATTTCAAAAGGGGGGGGGCTCAGGCTGTACTGAGTGAGCAGGAGGGCCGGCTGTATTCTTATTGCAGATACCAATCCTCTTCTTCCTTCCCCTGCAACGCTGCCAACTGTACTGCAGAAGGATTGGTTCTAGCACATGCACCCCCTTCCATCTACTGTCTGGGCCCCCCCTTAGTGCCCCTTACCCTTGCAAAGTTGCTGGCTTCCCTCCTCTCCTGCCGGAAGCTACTGCAAGCACACAGGGGGATGTTTCAGGAGGGAGAGTGGGTGAAGGGACCGGTAAATATATAATTTTTTGACCCCTTCCTTTCCTGAATGAATCCACTGAGTGATCGGGACCAATCACTCCTGTGTTTATTCATCACTGAAGCATAGTAAACTGTGTTTGGGGCCGGTAAATATATAATTTATTGACCCGTTCCTTTCCTTAATGAATACAGTGAGTAATCAGTACCAATCACTCCTGTGCCCATTCATCACAGAAGCATAGTAAACTGTTTGCTGTGCTTCAGTTTGTGAATGATCAGGAAGCTTCAAAGCGCTTCCAATTCATTCATCTTTGCAAAGTAAGGCACTAATACATCTACATCCTCAGTCCCTTCCTGCCAGGGGGGAGGGGCCCTGTTAGGAAACACAGGGCCTCATACAACCAACCTAACAGCAGCCCTGCACCCGGCAGTAGTCTTTTGGATGTCTACACCAGTGTTTCTCAACTCCAGTCCTTAAGGTGCCCCAACGGCAGGGGCGTTGCTAGGTGCCAAAAAGATCAGGGGATTCAGCCCGCAAGCCAAGCTGGCACCGGGGGGGGGGGGGCCTGTGGTCGGCGGAGTGGTGCAGGGTGACCTACCTGACACACACACACCCAGACCTACGTGAGTGTGTGTGTCAGTACACACACTGACATAACCTGCATACACTAACACTGACCACATTACACTACACTGACCACACCACACTACACTGACCACACTACACTACACTGACCACACTACACTGACCACACTACACTACACTGACCACACTACACCGACCACACTAAACTACAATACACTGACCACACTACATTACACTGACCACACTACACTGACCACATTACACTGACCAAACCACACTACACTGACCACACCACGCTGACCAGACTACACTAACCACTACCAGACTACACTACACTGACCAGACATACACTATCACTGACGTCACCTACCTCAGCTGTGGTGTGCGGCGCCGGCACGCCCAATGGGCCCATCATAGCCAGGGAGCTTTGGAGCCAAGGAGGCGAAAGACTCAGGAGAGGGGAGCCACTGAGCAGGGATGTGGCGTTGTGTGCCTGTCACACATATTCAGTCACTGCAGCCAGCAGAGGAGACTCAGTTGCCATGCCGTAGAGAGCCGCCGGGCGGCATTGTAATTCCCGTCTTCTGAGCTTGCGGCGCCTGATGATGGACGTCACACGTCCCGCGGGCCCGGATTGGAGCAGTGGGACGTCCATCATAGGCGCTGCAGGTTCCAGAAGGCGGGACCTGCTGTGTCATCGGTCACACTCAGAAAAATAATGGTCCCTGCTCGGCGGCGGCACTCGGGGGTAATAATAAACTTTGTCACGCTAGAGACTCGGGGCTTTTCTGCCACCCATTCGGGGCTCCAGCCTCCTCAGCCCACCCCTAACGACGCCTCTGCCCAACGGTCATGTTTTCAGGCTCTCCATTATTTTGCACAGGTGATTTGATCCGTTTCACTACTTTAGCCATTTTATCTGAGGAAAATCCTGAAAACATGACCCGTTGGGAGCGCCTTTAGGACGGGAGTTACTGGGCTACACAATGGAGGCTTTTACAGGTACATAACATGAATAAAATACACTAGATACACATATATAATCTAATATAATCTGGATAGTCTGGTGACAGGGCCTTTTTAAATTAGGATATTTTAACCCTTCCAAAGCTGCTCCTTCATTAACATGTCGTGTTTTCCTCCTGTAAAGCCTGAGAACATTATGCTGCTAGAGAAGGACGTGCCGCACCCCAGGATCAAGATCATTGACTTTGGCCTGGCCCAGAAGATTGAAGATGGGACGGTATATAAGAGCCTGTGTGGGACGCCGCAGTACATCGGTAAGGTGGATTTTCTACTAAACCCATCATTTCAGCTATTATTATTATTATTATTATTATTATTATTATTGTGTCATTTCTGATGCATCTTACACATTTTTATACATTAGCATCAGAGACTTTCCATATTTTTACCAAAATCCTGCTATGGAAGTTCACACAAAACAAAGGTTTCATTTATAGGTGGCTGATCTGCTGCTGAACCCATGCTATAGGGCAGTGATGGTGAACCTTGGCACCCCAGGTGTTTTGGAACTACATTTCCCATGATGCTCCACTACACTGTAGAGTGCAGGAGCATCATGGGAAATGTAGTTCTAAAACATCTGGGGTGCCAAGGTTCGCCATCACTGCTATAGGCTTTCACGTCTCCCATCTTGATGCTTGTGTTGTGTTCTCTCCAATAAAACAGAAGTGGAAAGTATAGTAAAGCCAGCCATAGATGAATCTAATCTCAGCAGGGACCGGACAAATTTTGATTTGTCTATGGGCAGGCTGGTCGTACTGAATTTGATCCATCTATTGACTTCAGTACAACCAGCCTGTTGGATATTTTGCATGTGATCATGGCCGGCGGCTATAGCCGCTAGCAGTAATCATTGCAGCAGAACACAATTTGCGCTGCAGGAGGCAATCCCCCCATCAACACTGACTGTGTTGATGGGGGAGTCCAGCAATTTTTTTTCCTTCCAAATGTGGTGCTGGGACATTGGTTTATGTAGGAGGAGCTGGGACCTCTGTAGAGGTGGGAGGAATTGGGACCTCTGTTGAGGTTGGCGAAGCTAAGACTTCTGTCGACGTGGGAAGACCTGAGACCTCTGTCGTGGTGGGATGAGTTGGGACCTCTGTTGAGGTTGGAGAAGCAGAGACCTCTGCCTAGGTTGGAGGAGCCTAGACCTCTGTCAAGTTGGAAGGAGCTGAGACCTTTGCCTAGGTTGGAGGAGATCAGACCGCTAACAAGGTTGGAGGAGCCGAGACCTCTGCCTAGGTTGGAGGAGCCTAGACCTCTGCCTAGGTTGGAGGAGCCTAGACCTCTGCCTAGGTTGGAGGAGCCTAGACCTCTGCCTAGGTTGGAGGAGCCTAGACCTCTGCCTAGGTTGGAGGAGCCTAGACCTCTGCCTAGGTTGGAGGAGCCTAGACCTCTGCCTAGGTTGGAGGAGCCTAGACCTCTGCCTAGGTTGGAGGAGCCTAGACCTCTGCCTAGGTTGGGGGAGCCGAGACCTCTGCCTAGGTTGGGGGAGCCGAGACCTCTGCCTTGGTTGGAGGAGCCGAGACCTCTGCCTTGGTTGGAGGAGCCGAGACCTCTGCCTAGGTTGGAGGAGCCGAGACCTCTGCCTAGGTTGGAGGAGCCGAGACCTCTGCCTAGGTTGGAGGAGCCGAGACCTCTGCCTAGGTTGGAGGAGCCTAGACCTCTGTCAAGTTGGAAGGAGCTGAGACCTTTGCCTAGGTTGGAGGAGATCAGACCGCTAACAAGGTTGGAGGAGCCGAGACCTCTGCCTAGGTTGGAGGAGCCTAGACCTCTGCCTAGGTTGGAGGAGCCTAGACCTCTGCCTAGGTTGGAGGAGCCTAGACCTCTGCCTAGGTTGGAGGAGCCTAGACCTCTGCCTAGGTTGGAGGAGCCGAGACCTCTGCCTAGGTTGGAGGAGCCGAGACCTCTGCCTAGGTTGGAGGAGCCGAGACCTCTGCCTAGGTTGGAGGAGCCGAGACCTCTGCCTAGGTTGGAGGAGCCGAGACCTCTGCCTAGGTTGGAGGAGCCGAGACCTCTGCCTAGGTTGGAGGAGCCCAGACCCTCTGCCTAGGTTGCAGGTGCTGGGACCTTTGTCGGGGTGGAAGGAGTTGTGACCTCCATCAAGTTGGGAGGAGCTGAGACCTATGTTGAAGTGGGAGGAGCTGAGATCACTGCCAAAGTTGGGGGAACTGAGACTTCTGCCGAGGTTGGAGGGGGGGGGGGGTGAGACCTCTGCTGAGGTTGATGGAGCTGAGATCTCTGCCTAGATTGGAGGTGCTGAGAGGTGGGAGAAATTGGGACCTCTGTTGAGGTTGGCGAAGCTGAGACTTCTGTCGACGTGGGAAGACCTGAGACCTCTGTCGTGGTGGGATGAGTTGGGACCTCTGTTGAGGTTGGAGAAGCAGAGACCTCTGCCTATGTTGGAGGAGCCTAGACCTCTGTCAAGTTGGAAGGAGCTGAGACCTTTGCCTAGGTTGGAGGAGATCAGACCGCTAACAAGGTTGGAGGAGCCGAGACCTCTGCCTAGGTTGGAGGAGCCGAGACCTCTGCCTAGGTTGGAGGAGCCGCGACCTCTGCCTAGGTTGGAGGAGCCGCGACCTCTGCCTAGGTTGGAGGAGCCGAGACCTCTGCCTAGGTTGGAGGAGCCTAGACCACTGCCTGGGTTGGAGGAGCCTAGACCTCTGCCTAGCTTTGGGAAGCCGAGACCTCTGCCTAGGTTGGAGGAGCCTAGACCACTGCCTGGGTTGGAGGAGCCTAGACCTCTGCCTAGCTTTGGGAAGCCGAGACCTCTGCCTAGGTTGGAGGAGCCTAGACCTCTGCCTTGGTTGGAGAAGCCGAGACCTCTGCCTTGGTTGGAGGAGCCGAGGCCTCTGCCTAGGTTGGAGGAGCCGAGGCCTCTGCCTAGGTTGGAGGAGCCGAGACCTCTGCCTAGGTTGGAGGAGCCGAGACCTCTGCCTAGGTTGGAGGAGCCGAGACCTCTGCCTAGGTTGGAGGAGCCGAGACCTCTGCCTAGGTTGGAGGAGCCGAGACCTCTGCCTAGGTTGGAGGAGCCGAGACCTCTGCCTAGGTTGGAGGAGCCGAGACCTCTGCCTAGGTTGGAGGAGCCGAGACCTCTGCCTAGGTTGGAGGAGCCGAGACCTCTGCCTAGGTTGGAGGAGCCGAGACCCTCTGCCTAGGTTGCAGGTGCTGGGACCTTTGTCGGGGTGGAAGGAGTTGTGACCTCCATCAAGTTGGGAGGAGCTGAGACCTATGTTGAAGTGGGAGGAGCTGAGATCACTGCCAAAGTTGGGGGAACTGAGACCTCTGCCGAGGTTGGAGGGGGGGGGGGGTGAGACCTCTGCTGAGGTTGATGGAGCTGAGATCTCTGCCTAGATTGGAGGTGCTGAGAGGTGGGGGGAATTGGGACCTCTGTTGATGTTGGCGAAGCTGAGACTTCTGTCGACGTGGGAAGACCTGAGACCTCTGTCGTGGTGGGATGAGTTGGGACCTCTGTTGAGGTTGGAGAAGCAGAGACCTCTGCCTAGGTTGGAGGAGCCTAGACCTCTGTCAAGTTGGGAGGAGCTGAGACCTTTGCCTAGGTTGGAGGAGATCAGACCGCTAACAAGGTTGGAGGAGCCGAGACCTCTGCCTAGGTTGGAGGAGCCAAGACCTCTGCCTAGGTTGGAGGAGCCGAGACCTCTGCCTAGGTTGGAGGAGCCTAGACCTCTGCCTAGGTTGGAGGAGCCTAGACTTCTGCCTAGGTTGGAGGAGCCTAGACCTCTGCCTAGGTTGGGGGAGCCGAGACCTCTGCCTAGGTTGGAGGAGCCTAGACCTCTGCCTTTGTAGGAGGAGCCGAGACCTCTGCCAAGGTTGGAGGAGCCGAGACCTCTGCCTAGGTTGGAGGAGCCGAGACCTCTGCCTAGGTTGGAGGAGCCGAGACCTCTGCCTAGGTTGGAGGAGCCGAGACCTCTGCCTAGGTTGGAGGAGCCGAGACCTCTGCCTAGGTTGGAGGAGCCGAGACCTCTGCCTAGGTTGGAGGAGCCGAGACCTCTGCCTAGGTTGGAGGAGCCGAGACCTCTGCCTAGGTTGGAGGAGCCGAGACCTCTGCCTAGGTTGGAGGAGCCGAGACCTCTGCCTAGGTTGGAGGAGCCGAGACCTCTGCCTAGGTTGGAGGAGCCGAGACCTCTGCCTAGGTTGGAGGAGCCGAGACCTCTGCCTAGGTTGGAGGAGCCGAGACCTTTGTCGGGGTGGAAGGAGTTGTGACCTCCATCAAGTTGGGAGGAGCTGAGACCTATGTTGAAGTGGGAGGAGCTGAGATCACTGCCAAAGTTGGGGGAACTGAGACCTCTGCCGAGGTTGGAGGGGGGGGGGTGAGACCTCTGCTGAGGTTGATGGAGCTGAGATCTCTGCCTAGATTGGAGGTGCTGAGACCTTTGTCAGGGTGGAAAGAGTTGGGACCTCTGTCAAGTTGGGAGGAGCTGAGACCTATGTTGGGAGGAGCTGAGACCTATGTTGGGAGGAGCTGAGACCTATGTTGGGAGGAGCTGAGACCTATGTTGAAGTGGGAGGAGCTGAGACCTATGTTGGGAGGAGCTGAGACCTCTGCCAAAGTTAGAGGTGCTGAGACCTTTGTTGGGGTGGAAGGAATTGTAGGGTGACCAGACATTCCCAGTTTCAGGGGACAGTCCCCTGATTGAGGACACTGTCCCCGGACCAAGTCTGTCCCTGGTTTTGTCCCCAGATTGGATTTAATAGGGGGCAGGCAGGGACAATTTCAAAGAGTGCAGAATTAAAATAAAAAAAATTGAATTACACCCCCCCCCCCCACTCCGCCGTGTCTACTAGCATAAGGGGGTTGTATTTTTCCCATTATCTGTGCCCCTTTCTGATGATCATGTGCTGGTCGGAGCGGAGGGAATATTTCTTCAGTTTCGGCGCATTTCCATTCAGCTCCGCTCGCATGTTCTTCTGCCTTGGCTCAAATCTTGGCCAGCCACCCGCCTGTCTCCTTGCCTTCCCTGGCGGAGTGATCTTCCTCCGCTCCCCACCCAGTAGTAGCCGGGGCCCGAAGAGTAAGATTTGAGAAAATGTGAGGTGGGCGGCGACGGGCAGAGAGTCGCTGATTGTTGCCATTACTAGTAAAGAAAAAATATGTCCCCGGATTTCATTTTAAAAATTTGGTCACCTTAGGAATGGGACCTCTGAGTTGGGAGGAGCCGAGACCTATGTTGAAGTGGGAGGAGCTGAGACCTATGTTGAAGTAGGAGGAGCTGAGACCTATGTTGGGAGGAGCTGAGACCTCTGCCAAAGTTAGAGGTGCCGAGACCTTTGTTGGGGTGGAAGAAATTGGGACCTCTGAGTTGGGAGGAGCTGAGACCTATATTGAAGTGGGAGGAGCTGAGACCTATATTGAAGTGGGAGGAGCTGAGACCTATATTGAAGTGGGAGGAACTGAGACTTTTGGCAAAGAGATCTGATCACTGCTGAAGGGTCAGAGATCTTGGGAAGCTGTTGGGTATCTCAACATATTTATTTTGGGTAGGCTGACATATTAATATGAATCAGTGAAGATCTAGGCACAGAAGCTGATGTCCCTAAATTGATTTCTATAGATGCAGGCTCCAGAACGGTCATCCTGATCTCTGGCTTTACTACTCAGTGATCACCTGTGTGGAGCAAGCATCAGAATGAATTGGCTGCATGCTTGTTCCAATCAGTGACTCGTTAGTTAGTGAAAGTGAAGTAAAGACGATAATGCCTTCAAGTTCACATGGAGGGAGATTTACTAAAACTGGAGAGTGCAAATTCTGGTGCAGCTGTGCATGGTGGCCAATCAGCTTTCAGGTTTTTTTTCTCAATGCCTAATTGAACAAGCTGAAATTAGAAGCTGATTGGCTACAATGCACAGCTGCACCAGATTCTGAGCGCTCTAGTGTTAGTAATCTCCCCCGTGTATATATCTGGCCCTGCATGCTGAACTCTGAATATGCCATCTGCCTGGCTGTCATGCTGACCCTCTGACTCCATTGCACCGAGTCACTGAAAACTGTCACTAGAGAAACATGGAAGATGCCCTTGCTGAACGCTCCTTCGAACATGCTAGCTACTTGGCAGCCATGCTGACCTTGAGTGACTGATCCGGATGGGATCAGAGGCTCTCTATTCTGCATCTATTGTTGCAGTCAGAAATGTTGTCCGTATTGAAACCAGGGGTAGCCCAATAGCCAAGCAACTAGCATTTTCAGCAGGTCAACAATGGCAAGGCTCTTCAGGACAGGATACTTTTTAAAGATTTAGGATGATATTGAAGCCAGAAGGTCAGCCTAACAGCCAGGCAACTAGCATTTGCAGCAGGTTGACCATGGCAAGCCTCTATAAGACTGGATCACTTAAAGTGGAGTTCCACCCAAAAATGGAACTTCCGCTTTATGGAATCCCCCCCCCCCCCCCTCCGGTGTCACATTTGGAGGGGTTAGGAGGGAGCAGGTACCTGTATAATACGGATATTCACTCCCACTTTTGGGCATAAATCAGTGCGGTGACCTACGCCACGTCCGGTACCTCCCCCCGCTGTCTTCTGTCCCAGAAGACAGCAGGGACCAGTGGGATCACGCAGCACGACTCGCGCATGTGCAGTAGGAAACCAGGAAGTGAAGCCGCAAGGCTTCACTTCCTGATTCCCTTTCCGAAGAGCCTCCACCCGGGAGCCGAGGGACAATTTGGCTTCGGGACCCGACATCGTAAGTGTCCATATATTAAAAGTCAGCAGCTGCAGTATTTGTAGCTGCTGACTTTTTAATATATATATATATTTTTGTGGAACTCCGCTTTAAAGCATTGCAATAAAAGGTATTAAAAAACATTATGTGCCCCTTCCTTTTTCTGTCTGTGTCCCATTGGGGAGATTTTCCTTCACTTCCTGTCCTAGAGACACAACAGGAAGTCAATTGTCACTGGAACAAGTGTAACCAGAGGAAGGTTTCCACTCTATTCTTGGTGACGGCATTATAATTTTGGATTGTCAATCACTTTGTTCCCCCGGGGGGGTGCAATAGTTATCAGGACATATAGAGATAGTGAATCACCCCAGCGAGGACCCAGGCGGCAGGAGGTCCTACTCCATCCTACTCCATCCAAAACTCAAGAAAATTGGCTACAGGTCCACAATGAAGAGGGAATGTTTTGTACTCTGGGGTAGTTCTGCACCAACAATGGACGATCCTTTCAGCTGAATTCACATTCATAAGTAATGACAGAAGCACACAAATGTATTTTCATGCAATTAAATCTGTGTATTAATTGGGTGACTTTATCACACAGCGCCAGAAGTTATAAACTACGAACCCCTGGGGCCACCTACAGACATGTGGTAAGTGCCTAATCATTTAATTCTTCTAATGTTCCACTAAGAAGGGCTTCTTCAATAAGACAAAGAGAATATCCAGTCAAGATGCATTTTTCTTTGCAGGAAGAGATCTAATTGGTTGATACAAACAACTGACATTTTCTTTAAACTCCGCCCAGGTCCGGTGTCCCCTTAACTGGATCTGTAAACCCAGAGGTCAGGAAAGATCGGCCAATCATGTGACCACTGTGGCAGTCACAGTGGTCACATTAGCAGGAACTGGTCTCGCCAGCTTCCAATGTTTAGTATGTACCGAAAGCTGTCTATGTCAGCTAGGTCGCTGTGCTGGGAGCGCTCAGTGAGCGTGCTTTTAGCACAGAAAGTCCTGAATGAACTCTTTGCACACTGCCATACACCCTTTCTAGCAAAACTAGCATGAAAACAGCAATTTTGTTGGTTCAAATACATTGCAATACATGTTTAAGCTGGCCAACTACATCAAAGTAATCCCTCTCTGGCCAGTCCCTACACTACTCTACTCTACTGTGTCCTACTCTACTGTGTCCTACTCTACTGTGTCCTACTCTACTGTGTCCTAGGGATGAGCCAAACATACCCACGTTCGGTTCGCACCAGAATCGTCGAACAGACCGACCGTTCGCATGAACATTTAGAACCCCATTGAAGTCTATGGGACTCAAACGTTCGAATTCAAAAACGATAATTTTAAAAACCAATATTCAAGTTATTGTTGGAAAACGTCTTTGAGAACCCGGGTCTTGCCCCAGGGAACATGTATCAATGGAGCAGGACTCCTGAAAAAAATGACCGTTTTTAAAACTTTTTTTCCATTGATACATGTTCCCTCGGGCAAGACCCGGGTTCTCAAAGACGTTTTCACAGGCAAACTGTAGACACCCAGCAGGTACAATATTTAATGGAATCTTTCATTTTTTTTTATTTAAACATTATTAAAATCACTGCTCCAGGAGCAGTGATTTTATTGATGCTTAAATTAATTTTTTTTTTTTAAATAAGATTCCTTTAAATATTGTACCTGCTGGGTGTCTATACGTGTGATAACATCTTTAAATAGCACAATCACCTGCCTGCCAGTAAATTAGGAAGAACTGATCTATCTAAGCTATACAGTGTATAAATATATGTACAACTCCTACACACTGTAAATTAAGCTAAACTGATTAGCCTGCCTGCTCTATCTAGCTATCTTAAGACAATCTCTCTGTCTTTCTGACTGCTCTCATTAACAAGCCTGGAACACACTACACGAGGCCGCCCAGCAGGCGGCCTTATATAGTGTGGGGCGTGTGCTAAAGCCCTGAGCCATAATTGGCCAAAGCCACCTAGGCTTTGGCCAATTATGGCTCTTCGTTTTTTGCGCACTGTGATTGGCCAAGCATGCGGGACATACAGCATTCTTGGCCAATCATCAGCGCGCAATGCCGCAGTGAATTATGGGCCGTTTTGCGTCACTCGAATTTGGCGCGAACGACCGCTTTTGTTCAAATTTTGTCAAACGTACGAACAGACAATGTTCAAGTCAAACATACGTTCGTTTTGAACGCGAAGCTCATCCCTACTGTGTCCTACTCTACTGTGTCCTACTCTACTCTGTACTGTGATCTACCTATTTTTAGTAAAACAAATCGCAATAAGCATTTATTAATCGGTTTGCGCAAAGGTTATAGGGTCGGATTCAGATACATCCGTGTATCTTTCAGGTGGTGCAGCGTATGCTATTTACGCTACGCCTCCGCAACTTTTACAGGCAAGTGCCTTATTCAGAAAGCACTTGCTTCATAAGTTGCGGCGGCGTAGCGTAAATTGGCAGGCGTAAGGGCGCCTAATTCAAAATAGGCAGGTAGGGGGCGTGATCCATGTTAATGAATCATGACCCCACGTAATTTACGTTTTTTCTGAACGGCGCATTCGCCGTCCGTGGACGTATCCCAGTGCGCATGCGTGAAATCACGTCGCAAGTAGTCAAGGAAAACGACGTGAACGTAACTTACGCCCATCCCCATTCCCGAAAGATTTACGCAAACGACGTACAATTCGACGCTGTCCCGACGTCCATACTTAACATTGGCTGAGCCTCATATAGCAGGGGTAACTTTACGTCGAACTAATGCTTACGCAAACAATGTAAAATACGACGCTCGGCCACAAGTACATTCGTCAATCGGCGTATCTAGCTCATTTGCATATTCGACGCGTAAATATGCAACTAAGATACGACAGGGTAACAGACTTACGCCGATCGTATCTTAGCTGAATACAGAAAAAAGATATGCCGGCTATTCTTAGTAGTTACGCGGTGTATCTCTAGATACGTCAACATAACTACGTTCTGAATCCGGCCCATAGCGTTTACAAAATAGGGGATAGTTGTATGGTGTTTTTATGAATATTTTTTTTTTACTAGTAATGGCGGCGGTCAGCGTTTTTTTTTATCGTGACTGCAACATTATGGCGGACACATCGGACACTTTTGATGCTATTTTGGGACCATTGTCATTTATACAGCGATCAGTGCTATAAAAACGCACTGATTACTGTGAAAATGACACTGGCAGGGAAGGGGTTAACCATTAGGTGGCGCTGTAGGGGTTAAGTGTGCCCTAGGGAGTGCTTCTTACTGATGGGGGGTGGGCTACACGTGACAAGACAGTGATCACCACTTCCGATTACAGGAAGCAGTAATCACTGTCATTGTCACTAGACAGAGCGGGGAGATGCTTGTTTACATCAGCATCTCCCCGTTCTTCCTTATTGTGAGACGATTGCGGGTATCCCCGCGGCAATCGAGTCTGCGGCACCCGTGCTCGGGCTCACGGAGTGTCCACAATGCCGCCATCTTAAAGGAGACGTACAGGTACAACCTTCTGCCAGTCCGTGCCATGCTGTCGACGTATATCGTTGTGCGCTGGTCGGCAAGCAATTGAAGAATGAGATTTTAGTGATTTGGGTTTATAACTTCTATCTATTTGGATAAATTCTTGAAATGCTTATGCTTTAGCCTTTACATTTTGCATATCCTTTTTTTATGAACGTAGCAATAGAATCTCATTCAGCTATTTACCTTTATTATCAACTGAACTTGTGTCCCCTATCTGTTCCTTAATCTCTAGCGCCATCTTGTGGTTGTAATACATAATGCATGCAAATTATTTCATCTGCTTCCTTCCATCAGGGAGGAGAAGTCATATTGAACTGAACTTGTTCTCTGTAATGTTGTGGGTGTTTTATAGCTTATCCAAGGAGCTTCTTTAGTTCCGACATAGGTGTACGTAGCCTATTGTATTAGGGTATGCACCCCACAGCTCAAACATATTTGCATGTGTATATACAGTATACTGTCAGCAGAGCAGTGGGCGGTGTCAGTAGGGCAGAGATTGGTGTCAGTAGGGCAGAGATTGGTGTCAGTAGGGCAGAGATTGGTGTCAGTAGGGCAGAGGACAGTGTTAGTATTTTTTTCTTTTTTATTATTATATATTTATTTTATTTTGGGAGCCCCATTTGGGAGCTTTGGTGAAATATCAGGGGTCTATTTCTGTGCGTTATTGCATGTTTAACGCAGTATATTCCAGTGTGTTACTGCACGTTTAATGCAGTATATTTCTGTGCATTAGTGCACGTTTAACATTGTATATTTCGTGTGTTATGTGCCATTTAACCACTTAAGGACCGTCGCACGACGATATACGCCGACAGAATGGCACGGCTGGGCACATGGGCGTATATATACGTCCCCATTAAGAGCCCAGCCATGGGTCTGAAGTCGTGGGTTCCCTTTCAGAGCCCAGCCGTGGGTCCGACTCGGTGTGAAGCTCTGCGCCCGCCGACCCGATCGCCGCAGGTGTCCCGCGATCGGGTCACCGGAGCTGAAGAACGGGGAGAGGTGAGTGTAAACAAACCTTCCCCGTTCTTCTATGTGGCAATGTCAGGGATTGTCTGTTCCCTGATATAGGGAACAACAGTCACTGACATCACACTTACAGCCCCGCCCCCTACAGTTAGAAACACACATGAGGTCACACTTAAAGGGACACTAAAGTCAGATTTTTTTTTTCTTTTTTAAATAACAAACATGTTATACTTACCTCCACTGTGCAGTTCGTTTTGCACAGAGTGTCACCGAACGCTGTCTTCTGCGGTCCCTCGGGGCTGTCTCAGGTCCTCTCGCCCGCTCGCACGGGGGAAAGCTTTTGCGAGCGCGCTGCCGTGATACAGCGGCGTCCATAGCCGCTGACTGTATCACTCGGCCCCCCTGCCCAGCCTAGCTAATCAACGGCCAGGCTGAGAACCAAACAGGACGACTAGCACGCGCACCGGACTTTCGAGGGGTGAGGTAACCAAAACGGAGACTCGGGGGGCTGGTGCTGTCAGATGTTTTTTTACCTAATGCATAGGATGTATTAAGGTAAAAAAAACTTTTACCTTTACAACCCCTTTAACCCCTACAGCGCCCCCTAGTGGTTAACCCCTTCACTGCAATTGTAATTTTCACAGTATCAGTGCATTTTTGTAGCACTTTTCGCTGTGAAAATGACAATGGTCCCAAAAATGTGTCAAAAGTGTCCAATGTGTCCGCCATAATGTCGCAGTCAAGAAAAAATCGCTGATCGCCGTCATTGGTAGTAAAAAAATAAATAAATAATAAAAATGCCATAAAACTATCCCCTAATTTGTAAATGCTATAAATTTTGCGCAAACCAATCGATAAACGCTTAGTTCAATTTTTTTTACAAAAAATTGGTAGAAAAATATGCATCGGCCTAAACTGAGGGAAAAAATGTTTTTTTATATCTTTTTTGGGGATATTTATTATAGCAAAAAGTAAAAAATATATATTTTTTTTTTCAAAATTGTCGCTCTATTTTTGTTTATAAAACCGCAGAGGTGATCAAATACCACCAAAAAAAAGCTCTATTTGTGGGAAAAAAAGGACGCCAATTTTGTTGGGGGCCACGTCACACGACCGCGCAATTGTCAGTTAACTGTCGGTTAAAGCGACGCAGTGCCGAATCGCAAAAAGGGGCAAGGTCCTTAACCTGCATATTGGTCCGGGTCTTAAGTGGTTAAGCTGTATTTTTCTGTGCTTTAGTGCACATTTAACGCAGTATACTTCGATGCAATCTGCACCACAGAGGGTGATTAGCGTGTGCCCAGGCACACCTGGCACACCCTGTGCGCATGCCTATGAGTTCCGAAAAAGCAAATCCAGTTGAATGTGATTCCCTTCTATCAGCTATGACCTGGATAAATAAGAATCATCACATTGTACATTTTTGTTTTCAGTCTTTTATAATCTTTTATAATTTCTTTTTCAGGAGCATCGGTGTAATTACGTATATTCTGTAAGTATTTTTTTTCAGTAGCATTCAAAGCACTATTTGTAACCAAGATGAGGATTGTTTGGCTTTATATACATTACTGTGCGGCATGTTCATTGTCACATTACCAATTTACAAAAGGGATGACCTTGTGATATAGCAATGCCAATGCTGCATGGGGTATATTTTTTACTTATTTGTTTTATCAAATTATTTGGTTAAACTACAAACTTTTTTCTGTACATTTATATACTATTTAATTTCCCATAATATTTGAATTATTGTGGGCAAAAAAAAAAAGAAGCAGAGTCATAGATGGAGCATCCTGGGTGGTGGCCACTTTAAGTCACTCGAGTTTGCAACAAAGTAGGCTGTATCTGCTCATCAGTTATCACAGTGCAGCAGGGAGAGGAAAGAGGAGGATCCTGATTGGCTGCATTGGCAGTTAGAGTTTGGCCTTGCCCACTGGCAAGGAGGAAGTCCTATGAAAAGAGGAGGACCCTAATTGGCTGCATTGGCAGTTGGAATTTGGCCCTGCTCACTGGCAAGGAGGAAGTGCTGGGGAAAGAGGAGGACCCTGATTGGCTGCATTGGCAGTTGAAATTTGACCCTGCCCACTGGCAAGTAGAAAGTGCTGGGGAAAGAGGAGGACCCTGATTGGCTGAATTGGCAGTTGGAATTTGGCCCTGCCCACTGGCAAGGAGGAAGTGCTGGGGAAAGAGGAGGACCCTGATTGCTTGCATTGGCAGCTGTACTTTCGCCTTACCCACTGGCAAGGAGGAAGTCCTATAAAAAGAGGACCCTGATTGGCTGCATTGGCAGCTGGATTTTGGCCCTAACCACTGGCAAGGAGGAAGTCCTATGAAAATAGGAGAACCCTGATTGGCTGCATTGGCAGTTGGATTTTGGCCCTGCCCACTGGCAAGGAGGTAGTGCTGGGGAAAGAGAAGGACCCTGATTGGCTGCATTAGCAGTTGGAATTTGGCCCTACCCACTGGCAAGGAGGAAGTGCTGGGGAAAGAGGAGGACCCTGATTGGCTGCATTGGCAGCTGGATTTTGGCCCTGCCCACTGACAAGGAGAAGGAGGTGCTGGGGAAAGAGGAAGACCCCGATTGGCTGCATTGGTAGTTGGAACTTGGCCCTGCCCATTGGCAAGGAGAAAGCGCTGGGGAAAGAGGAGGATCCTGATTGGCAGTTGGAATTTGGCTCTGCCCACTGGCAAGGAGGAAGCGCTGGGGAAAGAGGAGGACCCTGATTGGCTGCATTGGCAGCTGGATTTTGGCCCTGCCCACTGGCAAAGAGGAAGTGCTGGGGAAAGAGGAAGATCCTGATTGGCAGTTGGAATTTGGCCCTGCCCACTGGCAAGGAGGAAGTTCTGGGAAAAGAGGAGGATCCTGCTTGGCTGCACTGGCAGCTGGATTTTGGCTCTGCCCAGTGGCAAGGAGAAAGTCCTATGAAAAGAGGAGGAACCTAATTGGCTGCATTGGCAGCTGGATTTTGGCCTTGCCCACTGGGAAAGAGAAAGTGCTGGGGAAAGAGGAGGACCCAGATTGGCTGCATTGGCAGCTGCACTTTTGCCCTGCCCATTGGCAAGGAGATAATGCTGCATTGACTAAAACGTTATTGTGGTACAGCAATTCACTTAGGAAATATTATAGCGCCTTGAATTATTGATAATGGCGCAGGTAGGGATGCAGCTTAACTACAACTCAATCATACACATGAATGTGATGTGGGGGGGGGGTGTAGAATTATATTAAAAAAAGTCCATAGGTCCAAAGATATCTGTGGCATCCCCTCAATGAGACTGAAGTGATCTCTCCAATATAAAGGAAACAGAGGGCGCCAAGTGTAGTATATAGGAAAACACTCCATTTATTTTATAGCTCTTTGGCTGGAGGAGTTCTTAAAATGTTTGTCCAACTCAACCCCTGTATTCTCTCCTTTTTTTTTTCCCAGTCTCAGCGGAATGTCGCCATTCCAAGGTGAAACTGACGCAGAAACGTTAACAAACGTAGTCGCCGGGAATTATGAATTTGACGATCGATTCTTTAAAGAGACCAGTGAAATGGCCAAAGACTTCATCCGGCAGCTGCTGCTCAAAGATCCCAGGTTTGTCATCCAGGCTGAACGCTGTTAGCCCCCCCCCCCCCCCCCCCCCTGCTGGCCACGTACGGGGCGGGTGGGTCTTTATGGTCACACACCAAACAGGTACATCTATGGGGGCTGAGGCGTCTGTGCTGAGAGTGCGCTCGCTTTGCGCTCCTGGCACAGTGACTGAGCTATCATAGACCGTTTATGGCCTCTGTTTATGATTGGGAGCCGGTGGGATGGGCTCCCGAAACTGTTATCACTATGACAGCCAATCACAGTGATCATGTGATCAGGAAGTCTGCCCCCCCCCCATCTTCCAACATTAAAGCGGGTCCAGTAAAAAACAAAAACTTCCCATGCTTTCCTGCTTAACCACTTGCCTACCGGGCACTAGACATGGGCACTGCCGAAAAATGTATATTTTATTTTTATTTATTTATTTTTATTTTCCGGGTCATACGATATGATTGAAGTTCGTTATTTCAAATAAATTCGTAAAAATCCGACATTTTTTAATTCGAAAATAAGAATTCTAAAGAGCGACCATCCGAAAATAAGAACGGTAATTCGAAAGAAACGAAAATCCAAAAAATTCTAAAGAACGAAAATTCAAAAATCTAAAATCACTTACTAATAATAACTAACTAACTATTGGAATTTCCTTTCTACTATTGTATTATTATTATTATTTCCTTTTAAATTTTGCTGTTAGTAAATATAACGATTACGAATTTATCTGAAGTTATGAATTGGCCAAAATAACAAAATAACAAATAAACAATCGGAATGTAACAAATTAATATTAATAATAATAAAAAAAATATATTATTATTTATTATTATTATAAATTTTTTGCGTTCCATTCCTTTTAGATACAAAGGGGCAGATTCACAAAGACGTAATATTCCGCTGCGTAATCGAAATACGGTACGCTGCCGTATTTCACCAGACTCTACCGAATAGGTAGTTTTTTTGCGCGTACGCTATTGTGTCGTATTTTTTTTCCGCCGCGCAATCGAAATACGTGATTAGGGGGCGTGAAGCATTTAAATTAAGCGCGTCCCCGCGACGATCGAACTGCGCATGCTCTGTTCAGGAATTTCCCGCCGTGCATTGCGCGAAATCACGTCGTGACGTCATTCGTTGTTTGAGTAGCGGCGTTTACGAACATTCCTATTCCCGGACGACTTACGTTAAAAATAATAAAAGACATCGGAAAACGTTGAAATTCGACGCGGGAACGACGGCCATACTTAACATGGGCTGTCTAATATTAGACCAGCAAAAAGCAGGTATAGTGAAACGGAAAAAAAAGATGACTAAAGGTGCCGTAAGAGATTGCGTTGAAAGTGCGAAATTTTGTGGATTGCAGGCAAAAGCTCATTAGCATACCCTGACGGTGAAAAACAACAGGAAGTCCGCCCAGTGGCCGCAATTTTCTGGCAGCGTAGATCTGAAGGCGTACTAACACGTAATACAGTCGAAATGAAGCCCGCAGGTGTCTTTTCATGGTTTGAGGATTTCGACTAGCGTAAAAACGCCCGTAAGTGGAAATTACTCCAGTCTAACAACATTTACACAGGCGTAATCGCTTTGTGAATCTAGGCCAAAATTTGTTTGGATAGTTCGTAACTTTGGATAAATTCATATTCGGTGTGGTCACTAACAGCCAAATTTTTAAAGAAAATTCCAATACCTATAATTTAATAGTTATTATTGGTTAGTTTGTTTATTATTTTGGGTTTACGCATTTTCAGATTTTCGTTCTTTTGAATTTTCGGATTTTTGTTCTCTTGAGTTTTCGGATCTACAGTGAAACCTCGGATTGCGAGTAACGCGTTTAACGAGCGTTTCGCAATACGAGCACTGTTTTAAAAAAAATCCTGACTCGGATTGTGAGTGTTGTATCGCAACACAAGCAGGATTCAAGCCAAAGCAGTGTGCAGTACCATGTTTGGCCTGGGGGGCATCGGAGCCAATGATCAGAGCCGGAAATGCTCGGGAAAAAATTGAAAATACTCCGTTCTCGCACCATTCAGAGTTTAGCCAAGCTGTCCCCGGGCCTTTCCAAGTGTTTCTGAGTCTCCCCAGCGCCCCCCCCCCCCACCTCTGGCCACATGCGGTATTGCATGCCATAGAAGTCAATGTGGAACAAATTATTTTAGTTTCCATTGACTTCTATGGGTAAACTCGCTTTGATATATAAGTGCTTTGGATTACAAGCATTCTCCTGGAACGGATTATGCTTGTAATCCGAGGTTCCACTGAACGTTCTTTTGAATTTTCGGGTCTATGTTTTTTTTAAATTTTGGGTCTACATTCTTTTGAATTTTCGGTTCTACATGTATTTTTGTGCGTGAACTTTGAAAGAGGAGCCGGACTACGTATATTTTTGTGCGTGAACTTTGAGAGAGGAGCCGGACTGCAGGAGTTGGGAGTAGGCAGACCCTCCCCCCAGAGGCAATCTGCCATCCTTCTCCATGCCCCCGGGTGGCAATGGTGGGTGTGAGGGGGGGCCTCCCACTCACCCCGCCCTACCTGCTCCACTTAGGAGCCCAACTGGGGCCCAACGGGACCCCAACGGGGCAGAGGGACTCCCCCTATGAGGGAGTGAGGGGGTTTAGCCCACCCAGCCAGCCCGAAGGTCCTTCGCCTCTCTTTTTTTGGAGACCGCATGGCCAAAGTGCGTGCGTGTTAAACCAATTTTGTGTGCGTGCAAGTGTGGTGGTTTTTGTAGGGGGGAGGGGGGGTGGGCGTACTAAGCACAGGCGTACCTTGCATAGCACACCCACCCGGAATTTTCGGGTCTACATTCTTTAGAATTTTCGGGTCTACGTTCTTTGGAATTTTCGGGTCTACGTTCTTTAGAATTTTCGGGTCTACGTTCTTTGGAATTTTCGGGTCTACGTTCTTTAGAATTTTCGGGTCTACTTTCTTTAGAATTTTCGGGTCTACGTTCTTTAGAATTTTCGGGTCTACGTTCTTTGGAATTTTCGGGTCTACGTTCTTTGGAATTTTCGGGTCTACGTTCTTTAGAATTTTCGGGTCTACGTTCTTTAGAATTTTCGGGTCTACGTTCTTTAGAATTTTCGGGTCTACGTTCTTTAGAATTTTCGGGTCTACGTTCTTTAGAATTTTCGGGTCTACGTTCTTTGGAATTTTCGGGTCTACGTTCTTTAGAATTTTCGGGTCTACGTTCTTTAGAATTTTCGGGTCTACTTTCTTTAGAATTTTCGGGTCTACTTTCTTTAGAATTTTCGGGTCTACTTTCTTTAGAATTTTCGGGTCTACTTTCTTTGGAATTTTCGGGTCTACTTTCTTTAGAATTTTCGGGTCTACGTTCTTTGGAATTTTCGGGTCTACTTTCTTTAGAATTTTTGGGTCTACTTTCTTTGGAATTTTCGGGTCTACTTTCTTTGGAATTTTCGGGTCTACTTTCTTTGGAATTTTCGGGTCTACTTTCTTTGGAATTTTCGGGTCTACTTTCTTTAGAATTTTCGGGTCTACTTTCTTTGGAATTTTCGGGTCTACTTTCTTTAGAATTTTCGGGTCTACTTTCTTTAGAATTTTCGGGTCTACGTTCTTTAGAATTTTCGGGTCTACTTTCTTTGGAATTTTCGGGTCTACTTTCTTTGGAATTTTCGGGTCTACTTTCTTTGGAATTTTCGGGTCTACTTTCTTTAGAATTTTCGGGTCTACTTTCTTTAGAATTTTCGGGTCTACGTTCTTTAGAATTGTTCGGGTCTACTTTCTTTAGAATTTTCGGGTCTACTTTCTTTAGAATTTTCGGGTCTACGTTCTTTAGAATTGTTCGGGTCTACGTTCTTTAGAATTTTCGGGTCTACTTTCTTTGGAATTTTCGGGTCTACGTTCTTTAGAATTGTTCGGGTCTACGTTCTTTAGAATTTTCGGGTCTACTTTCTTTGGAATTTTCGGGTCTACGTTCTTTAGAATTTTCGGATTTTTGTGGTTCCCCATCACTGGCCTAGCTGATCTGATTTGCTCCCAGCTGTCAAAACTGAGAGCAAATGAGCAACGTGCAGTGACCAATATCAACCAATCAAATTTTTTGTACTGATTGATTTCCCTGAATCGTTTTTATTTTAGGATTTATAACAATTCTGCTTTTTTGTTGTCTCCACAGCGAAAGGATGACAGCGGTGGAGTGTCTCATTCACCCGTGGATAAAGGTAAGTGACAATCGCCAACCAGGGCGCACTCACAAGGAGGATCCAAAAAGCACCAAAAAGCTGTAAACCGTTGAATTTTTTTTTAAATTCACATAAATTAAATCATATTAACCACTTCCTGCCCGGCCTATAGCAAAATGTCGGCCAGGCGGTGGTTCAGTTATCCTGACTGGACGTTATATGATGTCCAGCAGTATAACAGCAGCGGCGCGCCTGTGGGGATGCGCATCCGGGTGATTGGTCGTGTGGTGTGTCAGTCTGATGCACCACTCCACTGATCTCAAGGAGGCTCTTTACCACGTGATCAGCCGTGTCCAATCACGGCTGATCACGATGTAAACAGGAAGAGCCGTTGTTTGGCATTTCCTCACTCGCGTCTGACAGACAGCGAATAGAGGTGAGCCGATCGGCTGCTCTCCTGACAGGGGGGGTTTGTGCTAATTGTTTATCAGCGCAGCCCCCCCCCCCCTCGGATGCCGCCGGGCACCCACACTGGACCACCAGGTATGCTCCTGTAGACCACCAGGGAAATGCCAATATGTGCCCAGACAGCTGCCAATCAATTCCCAGGCAGCTGCCAATTAGTGCCCACCCACAATGCCTACCACTGCCAGTACCACCAGGGATGCCTATCATTGCCGTGTATCAGTGCCCATCAGTGCCACGTATCAGTGGCACCTATAAGTCGCCTTTTGGTGCCCATCAGTGCCGCTTATCAATGCCCATCATCAGTACTGCATATCAGTGCCGCCTACCAGTGCCCATCGTCAGTGCCGTCTCATTAAAGCCACCTCATCAGTGCCGCCTTATCAGTGCCGGCTATCAATGCCATCAGTGGCCTCCATATCCCTCTGTGATGAACACAAGTTGTTGGTGATTGGCTGAAAGCACAGGTCTGCTTTTTGGTGGTCAAGGTTGAACCTTAATTGTTTGCGTGTAAAGCAGTGGAGAAGCAACATGGGAGGCGGTCTGTCCAGGAAAAATCCATTCCTGTAGGCAGGGCCGTCTTTAATATTGATTGGACCATGGGCAAAAAAAATCCCCCCCCCCCCCATGCAATTTCCCTTTCCACATGCTCTGAGACATACAATAATTAGCAGCTATACTCAACATCAGTTTCCTGTATCAGATCAGGCAACAATTGCGATTGGTTGCCAGAGGTTATAGCATTTCATTGCTGCTTACTGACTGGTTGCTAGAGGTTACAGCACACATTACGGCTCACTGATTAGTTGCTAGAGGTTACAGCACATCATTTCTGCTTGTTGATTGGTTGCTAGAGATTAGTGTACAGTAACACTCCTCACTGGTTGCTAGAGGTTACTTACAGTAACACTACTCACTGGTTGCTAGAGGTTACTATACAGTAACACTAATCACTGATTGGTTGCTAGAGGTTACTATACAGTAACACTAATCACTGATTGGTTGCTAGAGGTTACAGCACATCATCTCTTCACTGCCTGCACACCATGGGCTAGGGTGGTGAGGGGGCCCATCAATAGACAGAAAACTCCTAGGGATCCTAGGATGCCTGGGATCAGGGGCAGTGCTGATTTTTATTTTTTTACCAACTACCAATATAAAGACGAGTTTCAACATTGGCCACAAATATTTTAGGGGTTTCCACTGACCACTAATGTAATAGAAGCATTAACCGCCTTTATTTACATAGCAATGCCGGTTATTTACATGTAAACACAGGCTCTGCAGGTGAGTCATCTGTAGACAATGGGGCAGGGTTGGGCAGCATTAGTAGATGCACTTCACACTGAGATATTGGGACACAGCACGGGACTAAAACTTCAAGGGACGAGGGAATTTAAGTCAGGCTAGTTGGCAAAAATGAGGCACCTGCTTTGGGCCCCACAACAATGACAGGGCCCAGGGCAGCTTCCCCTTTGCCCTGCCTGTAGTAGGGGCCACACAGTGGAAATAATCAACTAAGACGCCCAACATATAGTAGGTAGCTAAAAGATGCCATTAACGCCTAAGTCCAGGCCACAGACATCAGCAGTAGGGACAATCATCACCACAGAAAGAAGAGCAAGAAGATCCTCTAACGCTGTCTGTCATTGGCCATCAGTGGCCTCCATATCCCACTGTGATGAACGCAAGTTATTGGTGATTGGTTGATAGCGCAGGTCTGCTTTTTCATTGTTCAAGGCATGCAAACTGTTGAATCTTGTTGTACATGTAAAGCATGTTAATGCTCATAGGGACTCTGCCTCTGACCTCTTCTTGTCCAGTTGTTATGCTGAAGCTTTGGTTTCAAAGCCTTTAAAATCACCCGAAACGCGTGCAGATATTAAGTTTTGACTTCACTGCCTCCAACTACTAAAGCTAGGGCTCGCCAGGCAGAAAAAAAATTCAGGCGGTAGTCAGCACCGGAAGCCCTTTTGTCTCATAGTCTTCTTTTACCTAAACCCTCGCTGTCTTCCTCCCCTACATTCTGCAACAGTTGCAGCATCTATCCAGTTTGGTGTAGTACTCTTTTCTTGTCAGTAGGTGTCAGACTAGCTCAGTTTTTATTTTTATGTTCTAAATGTATGTCTCTGTTTCCGCAGCCTCTAAACAGAAAGCAAGCCGTCAACAGAAGTCGATCGTCGATCAACATGAAGAACTTTAAGAAATTTAACGCTCGCCGGAAATGGAAGGTGAGTCCTGAAGAAAGGATTTACATGGAATTTTTAGCATCCATAGGATTCTAAGAACAATTACACTGGTGGAAGACTTTGTGGGTCTCATGAGCAAAAGCTGCATCTCTGTTAGGATTTGTTTACAGGTGCAGCTAGGGGGTGCAGCTAGTTTTACCGCCGCCTGAACCAGGGCATGCAGCCGCTGAGGGCTGGACACATGCCGAGTCCACGAAGCAGACCTGAAGCTAAAGGAAATTTAAATAGCATGGCACATCGTGACCAGTGGCGGCTGATGCTCAAATTTTTTTTGGATGGGGGGGGGGGGCGCAAACAAACTGAAAAAAAAAAACATCCATTGCAGCCACTGAGCTCATCAAACGCAGCCACTGTGCCCACTCAAACGCAGCCACTGTGCCCACTCAAACGCAGCCACTGTGCCCACTCAAACGCAGCCACTGTGCCCACTCAAACGCAGCCACTGTGCCCACTCAAACGCAGCCACTGTGCCCACTCAAACGCAGCCATTGTAGCCATAAATTGTTGCCAGTGTGCCCATCAATTGTTGCCAGTGTGCCCATCAATTGTTGCCAGTGTGCCCATCAATTGGCACTACTGTGCCCCATTAATTGCTGTCACTGTGCCCTATTAAGTGCTGCCAGTGTACAAGTCTACAACCCTCCCCTCCTCCGCCCGTAATTTACTGGTCTTGGTTCACGGCGCTGTCCTCCACATTTCGAGTCCTTGATATCTTCTTCCATCCTCTGCTATGATTGGATGTCTGATAGGCTTCCAATGCCAGCGCTTGTTGCTTCAGCCAATCAGGTGATGCTATGGTGAATTAATTGTAGAGAGCCAATCCCAGCTCTGTAGGTATGCTTGACAGGCCGCGAGGAGGTGATATGTCACCTCTTTACCACCTGGTTAACCCTCAAAATGCCAAACCACCAGAACGCATTTATACGTGGTTGCGGCACAGCCCCATAGTATTGCATTCAGCAGCCTGTCAACATGACATGCTCACGTAGGGAAGGAAAAGGATGAAGTTCTGCCCTCCAAGATAACAGCCTGGAAATAAAGAAAAGTAAAATTGACTTCAGGTCTACTCCTCCCAGGCCATGCCCACCGACGCGTTTCGCCCTATGCACAGTGCTTAGACATTTCTTGGAATGCGGCGCGTCATCCTTTTCCTTCCCTACGTGAGCATGTCACGTTGACAGGCTGCTGAATGCAACACTATGGGGCTGTGCCGCAACCACGTGCAAACGCGCTCTGGTGGTTTGGCATTTTGAGGATTAACGCCTCCTCCCCGCCTGCCAAGCATACTCTGAAAATAAATCCATCGTAGATCATTTTCCAGAGGGGCGGCAAGGGCTGTCGCATGTTCGAACGATCTCTTGCCCAAAAGCAACCAATCACCTTTCAGTTTTTTATTTTTCAATTAAGTTTAGGGGATGCAAGCAGCTACCTAATTAGCTGCTAATAGAAAAAGAAAATCTGGACAGCCGGACTCCAAAAAACCTTGATGGTTGGGTGTCTTTATTTAAAAAAGGAAAAATGCACTACAAGTCACAGCACACTACAAGGGAGTAAAACAGCTGAGGCGTTTCGCACTATAAATTAGTGCTTAATCATAGCTATCAGCAATCAAACCTTTTGGTGTCACTCCACACTTGGGGCTCATTCACGCGGGTGCCTACAGAGACGTACAATGTGAGAAACGAGCCCTATTCTGCGCCTGCGGGTGACCGGTAATAACAGGCTGGGGCTGCATGCAGGTAAGTGCACACCTAATGCCTTATACACACGATCGGAATTTCCGATGGAAAACGTCAGAAGGACTTTTTCCATCGGATATTCCGATCGTGTGTAGCCCCATCTGAGTTTTTTCATCGGATATTCCGAGGAATTCCGTCAGAGTTTAGATATAGAACATGTTCTATTTTTCTCCGATGGAATTCCGATCTGATTTGGCTGTGAAAAAGCCTGATCGTGTGTACAAGGCATAAGCGTTTACTTGCGTACATACACAGATGAGCGGCCCTGGATGCCGACCATTTGCGTCTAGGGCCGCTCGGACGTGCAGTTACCAGTGTACATTTGCGGCCTATCATTGGTTTGTAGGTATCTGCAGTAGCGCCATAGGCGTGCGGAGGTGGTGTGCCTGGGCACACCCTAATCACTGTGCGGCACCAATTCTCCCATGTTGGCCCCCCCTTGCCCTGCAGTGCTTCTGGCTTCCCTCCTCTTTCATTGCTATGGGAATGTTTCAGGATGGAGAGTGGGGGGAAGGGGCTAGTAAATATAACATTTACAGGCCCCTTCCTTTTTTTAATGGACACAGTGAACAAACTTGCTCACTGTCCATTCATAACCGAAGCATAGTAAACTTGGCATGGTAAACCTAGTTAACTATGCTTTAGTTGGTAAATGAACGGGAAGCCACTCAGCACAGAGCACTTCCCATTCATTCACTACCAGATGCAGCTGAGGCTGTAGAGCAAGGAATATGTATTTGAGCTTTGGGGTGCACACCCTAATGCAATGGGATGCACACACCTACGAGTAGCACAAAACCAGTAAGGAAGGGAATTTACTTTTTTGTAAATCCAGCAAGAACTGGGAGGTAAACCCTGGATAACAGTGGTGTGTATGGACCTGGTTGAAGTCCCTCGGCTGTTTCATCTCTGGTCATGATAAGATTTCTCATTAGATGTTATAATGCTTGCTATGTGGTTAAGAGCAACTAGTAAACAATGGTTATCTCACTTGGAAGTACATTTGAATTATTGGAACAAACGTGTCAGGTACAGCCAACGTGTTTCGTCTAGTTGGAGGTATCTGACCTGACTTTCACTAGGTGCTCCTAACCACTTATCCAGGATTGATATGTACAGATGGCTGTATGCAAACACTGAACTCCTGTTCACAGATAATTCCTTATTTTTTATGGTGTGAATGAGCCCTTAGAGCAGGGATCCTCAAACTATGGCACTCCAGCTGTTGCGGAACTACACATCCCACGAGGCATTGAAACACACTGACATTCACAGACATGACTAGGCATGATGGGAATTGTAGTTGCTGAACAACTGGAGGGCCGTAGTTTGAAGACCCATGCCTTTGAGATTACCAACAGTGTTGGTAGTAGCTAAGTATCCAACCTAGAAGTGTGTGGGATTGTAATGTTACCATTTTTTATTCATTTATATAGCAGTGGCATCTTCTGCAGTGTACATGTATGTTGTAATTGTATGTGATCATATCTCTCCCTCAGCTGTCATACAACATGGTGTCTGCGTGTAATCGACTCTGCCGCATGAAGCTGCTGTGTCATCCTGCGAAAAGTGATGAGGATCTGGTAAGTATTGGGGGCAGCCCCCCCCCCCCAAATAAAGAACAGTCACTTAGATCTAACACATATTGTCAGGTGATGGTGAGATATGTGACCAATAGCCACCCTTAAGAATTCACATTGATGTATGCAAGTAGTGTATGTAGATTATTCTCATATATACAGTATATATGTTTATATATTGCAGATTATTGGTCCTTAGATATGGTGGCTGCATTATTTTTCTAGTTTGAATAGTAGCACACTCTCTGTCCCAGGGTGACAACTCTTAACAAAGCACCAGCTTTCATAAAGTACAGTTTGACTTTATAACTAAGATAGCTTCATAGGTTTTACCATCCCTCTGCCAATCCTAGACCTCAGATGGTCCTTAGATGTGGTGGCTACACCGCCAATCCCAGACCTCAGATGGTCCACCAATCCCAGACCTCAGATGGTCTTTAGATGTGGTGGCTACACCACCAATCCCAGACCTCGATGGTCTATCCAATCCCAGACCTCGATGGTCTATCCAATCCCAGACCTCGATGGTCCGCCAATCCCAGACCTCAGATGGTACTTAGTTGTGGTGGCTACACCGCCAATCCCAGACCTCAGATGGTACTTAGATGTGGTGGCTACACCACCAATCCCAGACCCCGATGGTCTATCCAATCCCAGACCTCAGTGGTCTGCCAAGACCTCCATGGTCAGCCAATCCCCGACCTCCATGGTCAGCCAATCCCCGACCTCCATGGTCAGCCAATCCCCGACCTCCATGGTCAGCCAATCCCCGACCTCCATGGTCAGCCAATCCCCGACCTCCATGTTCAGCCAATCCCCGACCTCCATGTTCAGCCAATCCCAGACCTCCATGGTCAGCCAATCCCAGACCTCCATGGTCCGCCAATCCCAGACCTCCATGGTCCGCCAATCCCAGACCTCCATGGTCCGCCAATCCCAGACCTCCATGGTCCGCCAATCCCAGACCTCAGATGGTCCGCCAATCCCAGACCTCAGATGGTCCGCCAATCCCAGACCTCAGATGGTCCGCCAATCCCAGACCTCAGATGGTCCGCCAATCCCAGACCTCAGATGGTCCGCCAATCCCAGACCTCAGATGGTCCGCCAATCCCAGACCTCAGATGGTCCGCCAATCCCAGACCTCAGATGGTCCGCCAATCCCAGACCTCAGATGGTCCGCCAATCCCAGACCTCAGATGGTCCGCCAATCCCAGACCTCAGATGGTCCGCCAATCCCAGACCTCAGATGGTCCGCCAATGCTAGACCTCATATGGTCCTCCAATCCCAGACCTCAGATGGTCCTTAGATGTGGTGGCTACACTGCCAATCCCAGACCTCAGATGGTCCTTAGATGTGGTGGCTACATTGGTTTTTATCTTGCATACATTAGTAGCACGCTCCCTATCCTAGGGTGACAACGCTAAACTTCTTGTAGCTGGCGAGCCCTAAGAGAAAAGCACAGGTTGACTTTTACCTGAAAATGCTGAGTAGGTTTCCCTACCCCGACCTCCACCAATCCCAGACCCCAGATGAAGCAAAGACTTATTCCCCAAGACTACTTTAGATTGATTGCTGCAGAGCCGTTGTAGCAGCTGTGTACTAAAGCATTGGTACCCAGAGAAAAATATAGATGCAAGTACTGCCCAACGTGGTGGAGGGATGGGCGGTGGGCTCATAGCAAGAATAGATGTAGCTCATACCCAAGGTGGTGGAAAGATGGGCAATGGGCCCCACACTTCATATGAGGTCTGAAGGGGGTGTATAAACCCATTGGGGAGGTTTAGCTAAAAAGTAAACGATTAATTAAACAGACCTTCATGCAACAATGATGCAGAAATTCTGGGCTTTCTTTTCGAAAATGCAGTATGCGCTATGGTTTAGGTATCTTGGAGACAAGGGTTTGGCACAGAGCAGCCCAGATCCTCATGTTCTGGGGTTCCCCTGTCGGCGCTTCTGGACCTCCACTTCATTTGGTGCCCCCATGGAGAGCCACTTTCCCTGGGGGCACCTGTACAGGCATTGACACAGACAGTGGGACTCAGCCCCTGCTCCTGTGTCACTGGATTTGATTGACAGCAGCGGGAGCCAATGGCTATTAATCTGTCCAATCAGATGAGAGCCAGCAGCAGGATTCTCTGGGCTTGTGCACAGTGCTGGAACAAATAAGTTCAGGGAAGGAAAAGGGAGGGGGGGTCTGGGGGGCGCTGTAGCAAAGAACGTTCAAAGAAGGTACAATCCATTTAAAGGCAGGGTTCCTCCAGAGGCTGCTAAAGGGTTACTTGAGCAGTGTTTGATCTTTTTGGCAATCTGTAAGTGGGTAATTCTTCCCAATGACCACAAGTGTAAGCCCCATTCTTTTCAGTGACCATGACACTAATGTACCATGAGTTGTAGATCTAGTAATTTTTATCGGGGGTTCCCTGAGCCTGGAATGTTATTTCAATGGTTCCCTCTGTGTTTAAAAGGTTGCGAAAGGCTACTTGAAAGGATAGTATAATGATTCTTAAAGGGTCACTAAAGGAAAACATTTTTTTTGCTGAAATGAATGTTTACAGGGTATAGGGACATAAAAGTTAACCGATTCCTTTTCAAAATGATTAAAAATAGATAAAAATCAATCATATAATGTGCATGCAGGCTTGTTTCACTTTTGAACTGGCTTCATGTTTCTGCAAAGTAGAAATAGAAACACAGAACAAAAACAAACAAATCCAGGGCAGTGTTTTGTTTTTAAAATGAATCTGGTTCTGGGAAGTTTTAGACACACAGTAATGACAGCTTAAACCGTCGTGAGAAAGCTCCCAGTATGGTGCTTATAAGGAAACAGACAAGCAGGAAGTGTGGAGAACAGAGCAGGTTAACAGCAACTTCAAAGCAAAAACAAACAATAAGGACATGAAACCAGTACTGCAGTAAGATAAGGGAGGCTATTTAGCTAAAAAAAAAAATTCCTTTAGTGACCCTTTAAGTTACTCCACTTCCTGCCAAAACCTCTAGGACTTTTTTCGAAAGCACCCGTTTGAGATGCTTCTGAGGTCCTTTAGACTTCATTAACAGGTGCGTCTGACCTGCAGTCGGCCTCTTTCTGACTTGCATTTGACCTGCTTGAGGCAGGACTTATATGGAAAATTCAAAACCTGCCTGATACTAACAAAACTCCATCAGCACAGGCCCTGTAACCCAACTCTCCATATTCCTGAAAGATCCGCCAATGAGGACCCATAGAGCCACTGCTGCCAACTCCAACTGGTCTCTATTTATTACTATGGAGGTGCCGCTATCAGTATGCCTAATACACATCCTCTTCATAGGAATGATTGGGTTCAGTTCAAGCCCTAATCAGTCAATAAGCGAGAAACAAATCTCAAAAGGCTTACAATCCCCTATTTCATCTTTCAGAGACAATGTGAGAGCGACCAAGAGGACGAGAAGACCAAACCCGTCACACTCCTACGTAGGCGTTTGAGCAGCTGCTCCTGAGCTGATGAGATATCCCTCTGATTCTCGAGCATGCGCCGTCCTCTTTGCAGTACTGACCACAATGGGGAACCTCATGCCTACAGGAGCCCAGGAGACACGTAGGAACCTGGAGAAGCATTGCTGCTAGAGTACCAAGAGGAGATGGGCATTTCCAACATCGCCCAATACAGACAATTATCTCGGATTTTCTTGCATGTGACTGTTTACGGGAACTTTTATTTAAAGGAAAAACAAGCATGTCGCATGTTTTAACTTTTTTGCCGCTAAGAGTCGGCACATAACATCATTTAACCATAGTGGCCTACCAACCTTGCCATGGAATGGAATTGTTACATTGGTGAGTGCTTATACTTTATCGCAACTTATATCCTAGTGATTTCCAGCTGCATGTTTTTAAGAAAACGTTTGGGAGTGTAATCACCTTATGGTAGGTGGAACTTGTACGTTTGTTCATGCTGCCATCTAACATATTAACGCAAACCTGTCGGCCATTTTAAAATTAAAGTCCCACCTAAGAGCGTATACCACAAGGAGCTGCTGGAATACCCTATTAAGTGTACCTCTCTGGTTTAGTTTGACTTAATTACAAGAACTTCTGGATTTTGTGGCACCAACCTTCACCTTCTACGTTAAGAGTCACAGTGGCCAATGTATGGTTGGGTGTCAGTTAGGCATGGCTTAGCCATGTGTTCCTAGCACCTTATATAGCACTCTTCCACTGTTCAAATAGTTGCTCCTGTCCCCCTTCATGCATGTGTCATGCTCAGCCTGAAAGTGTCCGTAACCATTGAAAACCACTAAACATACTTTGGGGATTTCAAGTGGTTTACCAGGATAATGCCTACAGCTATTTGTTTTTTTTTTGCCAGTGGTCAGCTTTTTTTGTAAAAAAGCGAATTAGCTGCTGGATTGCTTTTACAGGTGGTGGGAGGCGTGTCCCTCCAGGATCTCCGTCCCACCGGAGAGCCCGAAACTGAAGTTGGCGGTTTTGCCACCTTACCACAGAGCCCATGTAGGACCGGTAAGGTTTCCAATGGGCTCTATGGTATGAGAAACTAGAAACAACGAGGATTGGAAGGTCTCCAATGGGCTCTGTGGTATGGCCTCATTTCCACTGGCGTTTTTACAGCCACGTTTCTGAGCGTTTTTTACAGCTTAAAAACGCCTGTCCATGTTATTCTATGGCATCATTCCCACATAGACGTTTTTGAGCTGCAAATGGCCTAGGCGTTTTTGAGCTGTAAAAAAAACGCAGGAGCAGGGCGTTCTAAAGCTCCTAAAACACAGCTGTAAAAACGCTGGACCTTAAAAAAAACGCACAAAAACGCGCATAAACGCGCAAAAACGCGCACCGCGGCGCCTTTGAGCTGCAGGGATTTCATAAAAAAACTCATATATATAGCCTAGAGATTTTTTTTTTCAAAAAAACGCTGCCTAACGCTAGCGTTAAAAAACGCGCAAAAACGCACATGCAAAAATGCGGTAAATTTACCGCGTTTTTAACGCAAATTTTTCCAGGCAAACCTAGCTGTTTTACAGCTCACTTTTAAAACGCCAGTGGAAATTAAGCCATAGGAAACTAGAAGCGACGAGGATTGGAAAGTCTCCAATGGGCACTATGGTATAGGAAACTAGAAGTGACGAGGAGCGGAAAGGTCTCCAATGGGCTCTATGTGATGGCCATGAGATTGTTGCCCCTACGGGATCTCCGTCCCTCCAGAGGGCCCTGAATTGAAGCTGGCGGTTTTGCCGCCTTACCACAGAGCCCATGGAGGACCGGAAGGTCTCCAATGAGCTCTATGGTATAGGAAACTAGAAGCAACGAGGACTGGAAGGTCTCCAATGTGCTCTATGGTATAGGAGACTAGAAGCGACGAGGACCGGAACGTCTCCAATGGGCTCTATGGTATAGGAAACTGGAAGCGACAGGGACTGGAAGGTCTCCAATGGGCTTTATAGTATAGGAAACTAGAAGAAGCGAGGTCTCCAATGGGATTTATGGTAAGGACTAGAAGCGATGAGGAGAAGGTCTCCAATGGGCTCTATGGTATACGAAACTAGAAGCGACAAGGTCCAGAAGGTCTCCAATTGGCTCTATGGTATAGGACACTAGAAGAGAAGAGGACCGGAAGGTCTCCAATGGGCTCTATGGTATAGTAAACTGGGAGTGATGAGTAATGTCGTCACGTTGGGGTGTAAACAGCGCCATTTTAAAATCTTAAAAGTAGGGGTGCACTGAAATTAAAATTCAGGGGCCAAAATTCAGGATGCACTTGGCCAAAATTTATGTTTTTAAAAAACTATATTTTGATAAATAATTGTATTGTAGATGGTGTGGGCAGCACCTCATCATTGAAATGCACTAAAACACAGCAAGAACGCTTTAAAAATGTACCTGTATTGTGTATTTCTTGAGTCACATGACCTACACACCATAAGCACAGTAAAATCGCAGGTGTTTTCGGCAGCCATTATCGGCGTCTTTTTTGCTTTTAGCACAACTCTGAAAACCCTATTTTTGGGACAATAATTTTCGGTGGCCAAACATTTGGTGCATCACTACTTGAAAGCATTTGATCACACCGATCTTGGTGTAATGCTTTTAGGGCAGAGGAGACATCTGGGGCCTAATAGACCCCAGATCTCTCCATAAAGTGTACCTGTTACTGCATATTTCTATCACAAGCAATGTTTATATTCCTTGTGACGGCAATAAAAAAAAACAAAAAAACAAAAAGAACGTCAGAGAGAAAGCAATCATTCTAACGACAGACCTCTTTTGTAACCCTATACTAGTAACGGGTAAAGGCTTTTAAAGCGTTGCCTATGGATATTTGTAAATACAGTATTTTGGTGTTATATTTAATGTTTATGGGTTAGAAGTAGTTTTCGAGCAAAAAATCCTGATTTTTTTTTTATACATAAACAAAATGTATCAGAAATGGCTGGGTCTTTAAGGGTCCTTTCACACGGACGGACAGTTCGTCCGTTTTTTACAAGTCCGTTGACTTGTAATGCATCCCTATGGGATTGCAGACGTTAGCGGATGATGCATCCGCTAACATCCGCAAAGATCCGCGTCTGTAAAGATCCGTTTTTTCGGACGGAAGAAAACCCTATTTTTCTTCCGTCCGGCGGATCCCTATCCGATTCCCTATAGGGGAGAGCGGAGGAGAGACAGGGCGGTCTATGCACAGTGTGCGGGGACCGACCTGTCCGCCGACAGCTCAGCGGGGATTACGGATGATCCCCGCTGAGCCGACGGACACACACGGAGCGGACACAAAAACGGTCCGCTCCGTGTGAAAGGACCCTTAGTGGTAGCCGAACCATCCCCCATCCTACCATAACGGTAAAACAGGCTGGGCGTTAGAAGTGCGCCCCCAGCAGCCACTCTGGATTTATCACACACTTGTTCAGCTGCTCTCTGCAGCTCAACCCAGAGGGAGCGCACAGTTATGCCGCACGCACACAAACAGAATTTCCGACAACAAATGTTCGATGAGAGCTTGTTGTCGGCAAATCCGACCGTGTGTAGGCTCCATCGGACATTTGCTGCCGAGATTTTCGACAACAAATGTTTGAGCGCTCGTTCTCAATTTTCCCAACAACAAAAGTTCTTGTCGAAAGAATTCTTGTCGTAGCCAATTCCCATGCACAAAATTCCATGCATGCTCAGAATCAAGCAGAAGAGCCACACTGGCTATTGAACTTAATTTATCTCAGCTAGTCGTAGTGCTGTACGTCACCACGTTCTTGACGTTCGGAATTTCCGACCACATTTGTGTGACAGTATGTATGCAACACAAGTTTGAGCCAACATCTGTCGGGAAAAAAATCCACGGTTTGTTGTCGGAATGTCCAATCATGTGTACGCGGCATTTGAGTGATCCAGAGTGGCTGCTGGGGGCGCACTTTTAACATCCGGTCCATCTTGCTGCAGAGTTTTTCAGACAGGTTGCATGTGTCCTATGTTTATTGAGGGCGACATGAGCACCTACTTGAACAGCAGGGGAGTGCTATTTAATGTGCTGGAGATGCCTGAATCCATGGAGGATTTTTTTAAAATGTTCCTTAAAAAATTGTCTAACCCTTTAAGCTCCCAATAACACAAAGAAATGAAAGCAGAAAGGCCCGCTGGTTTTCTGGCTACAAAGGTTAATAAGTTACTATTTTGTAGCGCCTTTAAGTTTTTAAATGGCTGACAGGTTCACTTTAAAAGGCCTTTATATTAAAGCAGTTAACAGATGCTGTGAAAGGGGAGCATAAGGTAAGAAGGTCAATGCCATAATGAAGGTTTTAGGCTGGGTTCGCACCTATGCGAATTGGATGTGGGTTCCTCCACCTCCAATTCGCATTACAGGAAAGTGGGCCCGACTCTGAATGGAGACGGTTCACACATCTCCGGGGCGGCCGCAGTCGGCATTTGAAAAGGGTCCGGCGCTTCTTTGGTTTTGATTCAGGTGCGAATTCAGGCAAAAATTGGACCTGAATCGGTGAACAGGGACGCACCGGACCCCCTGCTGGGAACCGTGGCCGCAGCATATGTGAACCTATCCTGAGTGAATTTTGAGAGTGTCATGTTTAACCACTTCAACACCGGGCATTTTCACCTCCTTCCTGCCCAGGCCAATTTTCAGCATTGTCACGCTTTGAATGACAATTGCGCGGTCTTGCTCCGTGGCTCCAAAGCAAAATTTACATCCTTTATTTCCCACAAATAGAGCTTTCTTTTGGTGGTATTTGATCACCTCTACGGTTTTTATTTTTTGCACTATAAAAAAAAAGACTGACAATTTTGAAAAAAAAAACACAATATTTTTTACTTTTTTGCTATAATAAATATCCCATTTTTAAAAAAAAAAATACAACTTTTTTTCTCAGTTTAGGCCGATATGTATTCTTCTACATTATTTTGTTAAAAAAAAAATCGCAACAAGCGAATAGTGATTGGTTTGCGCAAAAGTTATAGTGCCTACAAAATAGGGGATAGATCCATGAATTTTTTATTTATTTTTACTACTAATGGCGGCGATCAGCGTTTTTTTTCAGGACATATCGGACACTTTTGACACTATTTTGAGACCATTTACATTTGTACAGCGATGCTATAAATATACACTGATTACTGTATAAATGTGACTAGCAGGGAAGGGGTTAACACTAGCGGGCAATCAAGGGGTTAAATGTGTTCCTTTAGGTAATGATTCTAACTGTGGGGGGAGGGGACTGACTGGGGGAGGTGACTGATCGGTGTCCCTATGTACAAGGGACACACCATCGGTCTCCTCTCCCTGACAGGAGGTGGATCTGTGCCCCTGGCTCTGTAACTGCCGATCACGGGTACCTAGCAGACATCGTGTCCACCAGGCACGCGCATCAGCACCCGAGTGAGGCAGTAGGCGCGGGCACGCACAGCCAGGAGGCCCGAGAACATCATATGACGGCTACCCAGGATGGCAGAACCACCTTGTGGCCGTCATATTACAGTAGGCGGGATGTGAAGTGGTTAAACCTCATTGAGTACTATGACCGTATTTAGTAGGAACCTTAGGATAATCCTTTGTTCACCCATACATGACCGTCATCCCTTACATAATCCTTTAGAGTTCACCCATACATGAGAGTCCCTATCATAGTCATCCCTTACATCAGAGTTCCCTTTGGAGTCTCCCTACACATGAGAGTTCCTAAAGACTACAATACATGAGAGTCCCTATCATAGTCATCCCTTACATCAGAGTTCCCTTTGGAGTCTCCCTACACATGAGAGTTCCCTAAAGAGTACACCCATACATGAAAGTTCCCATTAGAGTCCCGTTAACGCCAGAGTTCCTTTTGTAGTCAACCTGTACAAGAGAGTCCCCATCAGAGTCCCCTTTGGAGCCACCCTGTCAGCCTGCCCATGCTTGGATCAAATCTTGGCTAGTCCCTGCTGAACCGGCCGAGTTTCTAACCATCTAAGGCCGACTTTTGGGATGCAGCAGGACATTAAGGAACAGACATTATAGAGGTAAGCTGTGGCACCAGAATATTCTTGCTATCTGCAGTGGTAGTTTGCTCATCATGACCTTCTTACCTTATTTTCTAATATGCCAACCAGTGATAGCTCCGCCCATTTCACGGGGCAGCTCGGATTTTATGTTACCTGTTTTAATGATCTTTGAATGGTTCGTTTGCAGACATATTTTTGTATCTTCCTCTTGTGTGTGTGTTTTCCATTACTCATGGTTACAAGGTATGCTGTGTTTCAAAGAAATATCTTTATCAGAGTGTTTTTATTTTGATGGCTTTTATATAAAAAAAATACAATAAATATGATTTTGTTAATATTTTTATATGATTTGTGTTTATTGGTGAAGGAAAATGTAATGAGGGTAGAGTAATGTACCTAAAGGGTGTCCACAGATGGTTGGTTTTCTTTCATTAAACTGATTCCTCCATCCAAGCAAATGAGGTGGATCAGAAGATCACCTTCTGTTAAGCAGGGATGGCTACAGTGCAATTATATATTTTTTTTCTTGCAGGAATCAATGGTGCAATGTCAGGCTTCTGCAGACAAGCCTTGCAGCTTTCCGGCCATACCTCCAAAAAGGCTGTCAGTTTGAAAGTTGCAGGGCCCATAGGCTAAATTAAAAAAAGGAACAGAAATTCTTTATTCATATAAATTGATCTCTGCCCAAAAAAATATATGCCAAAGCATAGGGGCCATCCACCCACTGACCAACCCAAGCCCCCTATGCTCCGACATGTACGTTCTTTATTTTTACTTATAACTGCAGATGAGAAATCTCCTACAGCGCTGGAATCACTGATGCATATATTCTGATATGATGCATATAGTCTGCTGCTGTCAAAATTAACAGATCAGTGCTGCAGCTGAATGGTGTTCCTGCAAAGCAAACAACGGTTAAAAAAATACAGAAAGGGTCAAACTTTAACTCAATAAAACAATTTATTTTTGTGATTTTTTTTTTAGAAATGTCTTATTTTAAAGGGGGGCAAATTGTTTGGAGCCCATCATATCCAGGGTCATCTCGAGTAGAGATGAGCCGAACACCCCTGGGTTCGGTTCGCACCAGAACCTGCGAACAGACCAAAAGTTTGTGTGAAATTTAGAACCCCATTAAAGTCTATGGGACTCGAACATTTGAAATCTAAAGTACTAATTTTAAAGGCTAATATGCAAGTTATTGTCCTAAAAAGTGTTTGGGGACCTGGGTCCTGCCCCAGGGGAGTGTTTGGGGACCTGGGTCCTGCCCCAGGGGAGTGTTTGGGGACCTGGGTCCTGCCCCAGGGGACATGTATCAATGCAAAAAAAGTTAAAAAAAATTTTTTTTTTTTTTCAGGAGCAGTGATTTTAATAATGCTTAAGGTGAAACAATAAAATTGAAATATTCCTTTAAATTTTTGTAAATTTCCTTTAAATTTTGTCGGATACCAGAAATACAGAGAAAAGTCATTCATAATAAAAGAATGTGTGGTGGTCCCCCCAAATTCAATTACCAGGCCCTCCGGGTCTGGTATGGATATTAAGGGGAATCCTGCGTCAAATAAAAAAAATATGTGGGGTTCCCCCCAAATATCCATTCCAGACCCTTTAGGTCTGGTATGGATTTTAAGGGGAACTCCACCCCAAATAAAAAAAAAATGCCGTGGACCCCCACACACTTTATTTATGAATGACTTTTCTCTGTATTGCCGGGAGCCGACAATTCATTATAGCCGCGAGTGATTTTAAATGACTTTTTTTCCTTCAGAAATGACACTTTGTGCACGGACAGTTCTAAGCATGGGAAACAAGAACTACTTTACAGGCATACTATACCCCCCCCCCCCCACCAGGTGCGAAATTTAAAGGAATATTTCACTTTTATTGTTTCACTTAAAGGAATTATTAAAATCACTGCTGCCAAAAAAAAAAAACTTCAGCTTTTAAAACTTTTTTTTTCATTGATACATGTCCCCTGGGGCAGGATCCAGGTCCCCAAATACCCCAAATTACAATAACTTGCATATTAGCCTTTAAAATTAGCACTTTAGATTTCAAACGTTCGAGTCCCATAGACTTTAACAGGGTTCTAAAGTTCACGAACACCCAAAATAGTTCACTGTTCGGCGAACAGGCAATGTTCGAGTCGAACATGAGTTCTACTTGAACTGGAAGCTCCTCCCTAATCTCGAGGATAACAGAGTTCATTGCTGTTGAAATGCATAAATCACATAGGGCCAGATTCAGGTAGAGTTAGGCTGGAGTATCAGTGATACTCCAGCCTAACTCTCACTTTGAGCCGGTGTTTCTGTTTTCTGTAACCAGAAAACAAGAAACGCCGGGTTGGAGTTCCTATACGAGCGGCGTAATTGTATTTCACCGTCGTATCGGAACTGCAATTTTAAAAATGGCGCTCGGGGCGTTCCTGCTGATTAACGCCGAGAATATGTTAATCAGCGAGAATCGGCAATTCACGATCGTATTCGGGCCTGACGCAGTGACTTTCCGACGTTTCCGTAAGAGATACGCGGCGTAAAGAAAAACCAGCCCCCTAGTGGAGTATCCTATGTTAAGTATGGCCTTCGTCATCGCGTCGAATTTAAAAATGTTCGCGCCGTTTGCGTAAAACAACCGTGAATGGGGATTGACGTCATTGACGTTCACTGACAGAATTTGGAGCATGCGCACTGACAGTCGACGCATGCGCAGTACGTTCGCCGCGGGATCGCGCCTAGTTTAAATAATACACGCCCCCTACCCGCCCAATTTGAATTCCGCCGGCTCATTTTCTTTAAGCCGCCGCAACTTTAGGAGCAAGTGCTTTGTGAATACAGTACTTGCTCCTAAAGTTTCAGGGGAGTAACGTAAATGAGAAACGTTACTCCAAAATAAAGATTCGCCCATCTACCTGAATCTGGCCCATTATATTCTTGTATCTACACCTGGCCATGGCAGCAGAGAACACGGGCATATGATGAATCGGGTCTTTGCATTTCCATGCGAATTGTCTGGCAAGGTTTGATTCTGGTACCAAAAAATTGCTTGGCATATAAATTGCTTTCCACCAAAATGATACAGATCTTCCGTGAAAAACGGCTCTAAAAAACCTAGGGCAGTTACATTTGTTCCCATCTGAATTTGCGGTTACCACCTGAATTCCAGGTAGGGCAGTGAATGGGGGAAGTACAAGCGCTGAAGAATCTGTGGGCTGCCAATCAGGACTTGCAAGCGCATCAGGAAGGGCACTATGGACTGAATTCTTGGTGTTTGTGGGACACTACTCATGCTAGCCATCGCACCAGCTTGGACTGCACTTGTGTTACTACAGTGCTGGTTTGTCTATGACCAGGGTGTACTAGGCTGCCAGTTCACCAAAATGTGGAGCGCTCTAGTACTGGCACTCTGTAGCACCGCAGCAACCTGGGCACAGGGTCGGGTACGCCTGACCTTAGCAGGGACCTCTTCTCCATAGTCAGAGCTATCGGTCAGGGTGCTGCTGCTGCTCTCTACAGGTTCATATAGTGAGCCTGATTCTGACAGTGAGACTTCCCCTTCGCTCTCGTCATGCTCAGTATCCGGTAGGCCTCTTTACTAGTGTACGTTTTGTTGGACATTTTGGACAGTACATGTTTAGGTACCTGGTGCGACTCACAGGTAAAAAAAGCACCTAGCTGTCGGGGACTGTTTGGACCGCTACAAAACAAAAATTACCTGCCAGTGCTAGAAGAGATCAGGCCTGACTCTGCCAACACTGCGGATTTGTTTACTTTGTATACAAGGGTGACCACATTTACAAACTGCCATTCAGGGACACAACCCCACCCCCCCCCCCCCCCCCCCATCCCGACCTTCTCATCTGTAAATATCTTGGCGCACTTCTTATATGGGTTCAAAAGCTCTTCGTTGCAGATGTTTCCAATGCTGTGGATGAAGGACCACATGTGTCCGAGCGTCTTTCCTACAAGAAAGAATTAGGAGTTAGACTTGGATGTCATCTACAGGAATGGACAGTAAAAGTAAAAAAGCCCCCCTCCCAGCCCCACCCACCTCTTCTGGTCTTGTAATTGAGGTGAAATAACCCTTTAAGGAAAGGGGTAAAAACTATAATTCTTGGGGCTATATTTATAAAGCATTGAAGGTGACATTAGCTGCTTGTGTTTTTAATGACAGCGAATGGGAATGTCACATTAAATGCTTTATAAATATGCCCCTCCCCCTCCCATAATAGACAATAGACAAATCTAGCGATATCTGATGGGTTTTTTCCTCTACTTGAGGAGCCCCATCTACTTACCAACCCCAAAGCTGAAATTGTTACTTACCAATCACTTTCATCCGTGCTTTGATTCCTTGAAAAAAATTCTTGGCTTTTCCGGCGACATTCTTCACTTTCCCCGCCATTTCTTTCAGAAAATCCAAAACCCCTGCAGGAGAGAAGAAAAAACATGTTAGAGGTTTAAAATTGTATGAGTTCAATTCACAAAACTTCAACATTGAAATAAGATCTTTATATTGGCCGTGTACCTTTCATTTTCAAATAAATCTCTATCTATTTATCTATCTATCTATCTATCTATCTATCTATCTATCTATCTATATCTATTCCATATCTATCTATCTATCTATCTATCTATCTATCTATCTATCTATCTATCTATCTATCTATCTATCTATCCCGTATCTATCTATCCCGTATCTAAGGGGCCCTAAGGGCCACATTAATTCTATTCCCTGCTGCCATGTTACTTACTCATTAGCGGTTTCTTGACGCGCTCCATGATCTCCAAGGTCTGATTCATGACTTGCACACCGCAGGCGCTGGAATTTGTGACTCGCTGAAGGTTCTCCGTGGTGTTGGCTGCTGGTCCGTTCATGACCACGGCAAGGATGATGAGCAGGATGAGGACTCTTGTGTATCCTAAAAGAGAGAGAGAGATTTTTTTTTTATTAATATAAAAATACATTTTTTGGAACAAGAACTGGATCCAGAAATGCATGGAACTTCTGTTCTGCATTGGCGGTGTCATTAACCGGCTCACCGATCGGCTCACGCAGATAGATATACTAATACTGCAGCAGAATGGCTCCCCTGGGCAAAATCCCGTATATATAAGGCTTCACCAAGGAGAGCCACCGGAGGCACGTGCGTGCGCCCCGATGCACAGCGGGCACGAGTGCCAGCACAGGGATTTGTGTCAGTAAACACACACACAAATCCCTGAGCTGTCAGAGGAGAGGAGACAGATTGTGTCATCTCGATCTGTCATCTCTCCTAGTTAGCCTCCCCCACACACAGTTAGAACACAGGGGTTGACCCCTTCCCTGCCAGTGACCTTATACAGTAATCAGTGCATTTTTATAGCACTGATCGCTCTGTAAATGTCACTGGTCCCAAAAATGTGTCAAAAGTGTCCGTTCTGTCCGCCGCAATATTGCAATACCAGTAGAAATCGCAGATCACCGCCATTACAAGTGAAAAAAATTCTAAAAATGCCATTAATCTTTCCCATAGTTTGTAGATGCGCAAACCAATCAATAAACACTTATTGTGATTTTTTGTTTTACCAAAAACATGTAGAAGAACATATATTGGCCTAAACTGATGAAGAAATGTGTTTGTTAAAAACATTTTTAGGGATATTTATTATAGCAAAAATATATATATATATATATATATATATATATATATATTTTTTTTTCTAAATAGTCGCTTGTTTAGAGCGCAAAAAAAAATCACATCAAATACCACCAAAAGAAAGCTCTATTTGTGGGGGGAAAGGGCCACAGCTAATTTCTTCATTAGTTTAGAGCAGGGGTCTCAAACTGGTGGCCCTCCAGTTGTTGCAAATCTACAAGTCCCATGAGGCATTGCAAAGCTGACAGTTACAAGCATGACTCCTACAGGCAGAGGCATGATGGGACTTGTAGTTTCGCAACGGCTGGAGGGCCACCAGTTTGAGACCATTGCCCTAAAGGATCTACACCCAAAACAGACGCTGATTGCCATATAGGGTTGCCACCTTTTCTTTAAGTAAAACCCGAACACACTAGTGGCGTACGCCAATTTATTTTTTATAGTATAAACTATACATATATTTTGCTATTAAATAACATTTCTAATCATATAAAGTTAATAACAAGAGTTCTCCTTTACATCTGACTCCACAGAGTTCCCCTTTTACATCTGACTCCACAGAGTTCCCCTTTTACATCTGACTCCACAGAGTTCCCCTTTTACATCTGACTCCACAGAGTTCCCCTTTCAATGTAAGGGGGGACTCTGCAGACTCTGATGTATGGAGAACTCTGGGGCTTCTAACATAAGGGATGCTCTGGGAATCCTGATTTAAGGGGGAACACTGTGGCCTCTGGTGTAAAAGGGAACTTTGACGTAAGGGGTGCTCTGAGAACCCTGATTTGCTTTAGGAGAGAGAAGGGGGAGACTTCACTCACCCCTTAGCACTCAGCCCCTCTCATCCAGATGTATCTGAGGCTGCTGGACTTCAACTTTCCAGCCCCCACTTTCCTTTTCTGAGGCACAGCGCCAGGGATTGGAGTGTGGGCAGACACAGAGGGGGAGGGCGGTGGGGGGAGGAAGGAGCAGATCGAGCTCTCTCTCCTCTCCCATCTGTGTGCGTATATGGGGGGATTGTTAGTGCTGCCTTTGGGCAGTGTGAAAGAGTGCAACAGACAATGGGAAACCGTGGTAATACCGCCCGCAATGCACCTCTACAGAAGCGCATTGCGGGCGGTATTAACCCTTTTTCGGCCGCTAGCGGGGGTTAAAACCGCACCGCTAGCAGGCCGAATACCGCGGTAAATACGACAGTATAGCAGCGCTAAAAATCGCGCTGCTATACCGCCACCGCGGCTCTATGCCCAATGTGAAAGCAGCCTAACACTGAACTGCCTCTTAGCCAATCAGGTGCCTGGGTCTGTTACCTGTCACCTGATTGGCTGAAATGACAGGCGCGGTAATTGGATGCCTATCAGGCGTCCAATCATAGCAGAGGACTGGAAGAGAGGACGGGAGAAGACATCGGGGAGCGTGCAGGACACCAGCTCCATGACCTGCTGCCCCACCGAGACAAGGTAAGTGCCGGGGCGGGGAATGCACACTAGCGGCAATTGATGGGCACATTAGCAGCAATTGATGGGCACAGTAGCAGCAATTGATGGGCACAATAGCGGCAATTGATGGGCACACTGGCAGCAACTGATGGGCACAGTAGCGGCAATTGATGGGCCCACTGGCTGCAATTGATGGGCACAGTGTCAGCAATTGATGAGTACAGTAGCTCTGATTGATGACTCAGTGGCGGCACTTTTTGGGTACAGTGGATGCGTTTGATGGCACAGTGGCAGCGTTTGATGGGCACTGTGGTTGCGTTTGATGGGCACAGTGGTTGCGTTTGATGGGCACAGTAGCTGCATTTGATGGGCACAGTAGCTGCAATTGATTTTTTTTCATTCTAGTTTGTTTTGCGCCCCCAAAAATTTTGAGCACCAGCCGCCACTGTTGGATAGTCTAATGGGCTGGAAACAGGTACTTGGGTACTTTGAAGGGCTGCAGGAGGGGGGGTGTGTTCCTGCTGGCATCATTTTACAATGCGCCTGTAGGGAAGTGGTTAAAATCCATACCAGACTCAAAGGGCCCCCCCACACGTTTTCCCCCAATTTTTTTTCAATTTACATACAGGTGCAAAAAAATATGGGTGTTGGTGGTGCCTGAACACTGTATCCCCTCACAGTTACTCTTGTTCAGGCCTCTTTTTCTCTCTAAAAAAAAGTGCAGGCACTGGGGAGCTACAGATCATTGAGGGGACCATGAACGCCAACATGTACTGTGACATACTGAAGCAGAGCATGATCCTCTCCCTTCAGAGATTGGGCCGCAGGGCAGTATTCCAAAATGATAACGACCCCAAACACCCCTCCAAGACCACCACTACTTTACTAAAGAATTTTTTTTAAATGTCGTCTATGGTAGGGTGACCAGACGTCCCCGCATTGGGGACACTGTTCCCGGACCAGGTCTGTCCCTGGTTTTGTCCCCGGATTGGATTTGAACAGGGGCTGGGGCAATTTCAAAGACAGTAGGCGCAGAATAATTAAAAACAAATTGGAATTACACACCCCTGCTCTGCCGCTCCTACTAGTTTAAGGGGGTGTCTTTTTTTTCCAATATCTGTGCTTCTTTCTGATGATCATGTGCTGGTCAAATTGAAGGGAATATTTCTTCAGTTTTTCCGGTGCATGCCCATCCAGTTTTCTTGTCGGAATTTCCGATCGTGTGTACGCGGCATAAGACTGGGTTTACACTATTGCGAATTGGATGTGGCTTTCACCACATCCAATTTGCATAGCAGGAGATTGTGACCGGATCTCTATGGAGCCAATTCACACATCTCCACAGCAGCCCCCGTGCGAATTGCACATCGTTTTTTTTGGTCTGTTTCAGGTCCAAAGTCAGCCCAAAATTTGGGCTGAAATTGGACCTAAAAACAGTAAATGGAGACGCACCGGACTCCTGCTTTTCTCAAGTGTGAACCCAGCCTCAGGGCCAAATGAGCTCCCAAACCTTTTCAGGCATCGAGCTTTACCTTTTCAGGCATTGAGCTTTACCTTTTCAGGCATTGAGCTTTACCTTTTCAGGCATTGAGCTTTACCTTTTCAGGCATTGAGCTTTACCTTTTTCAGGCATTGAGCTTTACCTTTTTCAGGCATTGAGCTTTACCTTTTTCAGGCATTGAGCCTTACCTTTTCAGGCATTGAGCTTTATCTTTTCAAGCATTGAGCTTCACCTTTTCAGGCATCGAGCTTTACCTTTTCAGGCATTGAGCTTCACCTTTTCAGGCATCGAGCTTCACCTTTTCAGGCATTGAGCTTCACCTTTTCAGGCATTGAGCTTTACCTTTTTTAGGCATTGAGCTTTACCTTTTTCAGGCATTGAGCTTTACCTTTTCAGGCATTAAGCTTTGTGCTTTTTTAGTTGTGCATTATGCATTAGGGATTATTGGCACCGCCAGCGCAATGTGCGCTTTTCACGCGTTTCCATAATGTGCAGATGTGTATACAACCTAAAAATGGCAAACGGGTGCTTACGGGGAGCCATTGAATGTATTTCTGCCATTGTATTAATCGCAACTACTGTAACTGCTGTATCTGTACAAAGACTACTAGAAAGTAGACATGTGCATACTGAAATATTTCATTTCGGTATTTCGTTTTCGTCTGAAAAATAAAAATATTTAGTTACTTCTGAAATTAGTTTTTATTTATTTTGTTTCGTTAAAAAATGCATTAGTCCAAAAATACGAATTAATTAAGGTCAAAATCTGTCATTGAAGGCTTCAATGTTCCAAGAAGATTTCGACGGAGCAGCTAAACTCTACAACGCCGACATCGTACATTTCCGCTCGAATGCTCCGCCCACAAGCTATAGCAGAATTCTAATATTGTATGACTAGTAATAATTATATTTATTAGTTTCTATTACTAGTCAACCAACCTTAAAACATTTTTAACGTTGAATCTTTTCTCTCTATGTCAAATAATGTTGGACTAATAGAGTTAGGTTCGGCACATTCAAACGCAGATTCGATAGACACAGATCGCTATGGTCACCGTCACGTCGAATCGGCTACCTACAGTATATCGAACTGTTGTCGCAACGAAACGAAACAAAGCATTTTTTTATGTCGGATCTTTTGGATTTGGGGTTTCTGCACGTTTGTTATCGTTTGTTAAAACAAATGCAAAAAATCCCTGAAAATGCATTAGAGCGAAAACAAATGCACACGTCTACTAGAAAGGAGATACGGGACTTTATAAATGCGTGTAGTACAAATCCATATGGCACCGCACAGACTGCCTGAAACATAGACACATTATTCAGCCCAGACTGTGGCTTGGCTCCTCAAGTATCCCGAATACCACAACTGCCGAGTGCATAGGCATTCCCTTTTACACCTGTCCACAGCATTCCCCCCTTTAAAAAAAAATGCTGCTAAAGTGTTCGGCTTGAAAAAAGGTGGCAACCCTAGAGACCATAATAATGGAAACAGGGGGTTCTAATGCGCTAACCACATGGGTGATGACTAATCTACCAACCTAATTAAAGTGGTTGTAAACCCTTACAGACCACTTAGACCTACAGGTAAGCCTAGATTAAGCCCCACCTGTAGGTGCTGGAATTATCTCCTAAACCTACACGGTTTAGCAGATATTTAGAAAAGACAGGCACCGATGACAACGGTGCACTGAGCGTGCCGTTACTAACGGCAATCATGCTGTTAGTGGCGGCACCCGCACGCGGAGTGATGTCACGCGGCTCCGGACAGTCACAGTGCCGGAGCAGAGATACGAGGAAGACACTCAGGGAAAGATGGCAGTGATGGAGGAGAGGAACGAGCACCACTGCGGGGGCTTCAAACTCAGGTAAGTAATACATAATGAGCTAGTATGTCTTTTTCTTGCAGGTTTTTTTTTTTGGTTAAGATTTTTTTTAAAGAGGGTTTACTTCCTCTTTTTAAAGGGGTTGTAAAGGTAAACATGTTTATACCTTAATGCATTCTAGGCATTGAGGTGAAAAAACTTCAGAGAATACTCGGCCCCCTCGTTTACTTACCTGACCCCTCGAAAGTCCTACGCCGTGAACGCGCCGGCATCTTGACGCTGTGCACCAGGGGGTGGGGCCAAGTGATACAGTCGGCTGCGCACCCACAAGGACTCCACACCATGCGAGCTCTCTCGCATGAATGTGTGGAGTTCTTGCGGGGAAGACCAGAGACAGCCGCCGAGGGACCCCAGAATATGTGGATCGGGGTCACTCTGTGCAAAACGAGCTGCACAGTGTAAAATTTCCTTTACAAACCCTTTAAGCATCAGCCACAGCAAGGTCCTCACACACTAATAATAACATGATCAATATGGGGGGGGGGGGGATGTGGCGCTTGCTAAAACTAATAAATAATGAAATATGTACAACTGATGAAAATAAACAACTCCTGTGCAAATAAAAAAAATCGCCTAATAACTATGTGCTCAGATAATCATGTGCAAAATAATAAATGTGCAGGTCCGCAAATAAATATGTAAACATCAACTGTGCCAGCACACAACTCCTGTGCAAATACACAATAAACAAGTATTCATGTGCAAAGTAATGAAAGTGCAAATAAATAAACATCAATTGTGCCAGCAAACAGTGGTGCAAAATAATGTGCAAAGAATGTTCCAAGTATGACAGACACAAAAATGTGTACGTCAATAAATACGTCCTCTGTGTTAACAGAATACCATAATATGGCGCAATTTATTTGTGCCCATGCACATGGGTTCGTGGCCACCCCCCTTACCCTATTTCCTTATCCTTTCCCTGAGGAATAATAATAATAAATAAAAAATGTGTGCATTTGCTTGTATTGTATAAATGGAGGGCTGCCCAGTTTTTTGCAGGTACCTGGACAAGGTCTTTCCTGACTGGCCCAGGTGAAGCAGATGACCAGTAGAAAGTTCTGGAACTCACCTGGACCCTATTTAAGGCTACAGAGAACGCTGCGTCTGGCTGCTGATTGGGTACTGGACTTTGTTGGTATATTTATGTGTTTTTTTTACCCCTGGATCATGGGGGGACTTTACGGTTTACAAGAGATATTGGCTGCTCAAGTCCTGAGACTGAGCAGGGGATGTTTTCTGTATTCCAATCTATCAGTATTTGGGTGGCTTACATTAATTTAAAATAAATATGAAATGGATATATTCAGTATTATACCAATAAAGTGCCACGGCCATTATTAAATCAATACAGTGGTAGATGTGTTTTATTTCTGTGGGGTTTTGGTTTGGTTTGGTTTGGTTTGGGGGGATTTGTGTGGCCTGCAATCCCATGTGCAAGTCACATTAAAAAAAAAAAAATGTGCGGATTAAACATCTCTGTGTTCAAATAATTCAAATCAAAATAAAGTTCCAAGTGCAAAATCATGAATCCAATAGGAGTTTCCTCAGACACAAAGTGCAAATGCCTTCATCCAGTGTGGGTGCCCATGTTTCCCCCAGCCTCTTACCTCATAGCCTAGGGTGACCAGACATCAGGGGACAGTCCCCTGATTGAGGACACTGTCCCCGGACCAAGTCTGTCCCTGGTTTTGTCCCCAGATTGGATTTAATAGGGGGCAGGGGCAATTTTAAAGAAAGTCTTTGCAGAATTAAACAAAAAAATTAGAATTACACCCCCCCGCTCCGCCATGCCTACTAGCATAGGGGGAGTGTATTTTTTCCATTCTCTGTGCCCCTTTCTGATGATCATGTGGTGGTCGGAGCGGAGGGAATATTTCTTCAGTTTCGGGCACATGCCCATTCAGCTTCGCTTTCATGTTATTCTGCCTTGGCTCAAATCCTGGCCAGCCGCCTGCCTATCTCCTTGCCTTCCCTGGTGGAGTGATCTTCCTCCGCTCCCCACCCAGTAGTATCCGGGGCCCGAATAGTAAGACTTGACAGGCTGTGAGGCGGGCGGCGACGGGCAGAGAGTCGCTGATTGCTACCATTACTAGTAAAGAAAAAATATGTCCCTGGATTTCATTTTAAAAATCTGGTCACCTTATCATAGCCTCGAAGCCTTTTAGATGAATCCACAGTAGCCGAGCGTTCCCTGATACAGTGACTCCCTCTCTGCTCAGAATTCAAGTCAGATTCACTGGATTTTAAAACTCAATGGTAGAGAAAGGAAGAGGTGGGGCTCCATAGCGTAGTAGGTTACAATAATAGTTTAATCAGTAGTAAAGTAATGCACTTACAATTTCAAAGGTAAAAAAAAGAGACACGGTCACGGCCGGAAGTGACATCGCCACAGCTCTCTTTCCCTGACGCGTTGGCATCACTGTCCACGGGACTTTTTCAAAGGGGAACCCTAGAGACCAGATATATTGAATGCAGGGTTTAGTAGCACGTTAAACAGTGGCTATAACTTGTCTCTGTTCACAAATAAACATAAACCAATAAAGCAATCAAAATTCTAGTCCATGATCTGTGTCAAAATAAAGCTCCAGTGACTTCCACCTTGATAAAGTGTCTGTACCATGTTCAGATACAATATATGGTAAAGTGTGTGGTCAAATCCAGAATTAACCAATATTCAATTTATGACAGCAACGTCCCATAATTACGGATTCAAAGAACACTAGAAAGGAGATATGGTACGCTGTACAAAGAAAACACGTATAAAGTCCTGCTATTTTTGTATATGACCCCCGATGTGCTGCACGCCATATACCCCACCAGCTCTGATCGCTGCTGGCGATGCCAGGGAGGCAAGGGCTCCCTTTTCCACATTTACTGGAGCTGCCCAATGATTGCCCCCTATTGGACCGCGGTTCAGCAATTGTTGAGCCGCCTGTTGGACACGTGGGTCCCCATGTCCCCTAAATTCTTCTTACTGTGCCTATCCCCCCTGAGGACCTCCACGGCCTGCCAAAAGTTGACCCGCCACATCCTCACTGCGGCCCGCTGCCTGATAGCCCTAAATTGGAAAAACGGCTCCCCTCCTGCCCAGGCGGCTTTGCACGCTAGGATCAAAGACGTGGAGCTGATGGAGAGAATGACTGCCAGGATGCAGGACAGATTGGAGGCCCACAACACTATCTGGGAGCCAATGGCGCCTCTGGGAGGACCAGTCATGACAAGGTAAACGAGCTACCTCGATGACCCATCCCTCTTCCCCCTCTATCTTATCTTTCTTCCTATTTTTACCTCCTGTTTTCCCTTTCTTTTTGTTTTATTTTTCATCTGTTCTTTTTTTGTTCTCCCGCCTCTTCTCCCTATCTTCCTCCCCTCGGAGGTACCCCTGTGATTTCCCCCATGCCTTACATTTTGCAATGTACTGATCAGTTATCATGATATGGCAATCTCGACTTCAATTCTGCGCTCGTCGTTGCCTGGGGGCACGTAGACTGCCCAAGCTGTTTTATACCAGACTACTTGTACCACGGGCAACTATGTGCCTTCTCTTTCTATGCCCCTCCCTATACTGTATCACATGTACCTGTATGTTGTAAGCAACCTATTTCTTTTCAATAAAAAGTTATTTGACAGAAAGGAGATACGGGACTTTATAGGCGCGTTTAGTACAAATCCATATGGCACAATCAAATAAAAATTAAGTATTTATTAAATCGCATAGAAAAAAGCTAAAAACACTTTGTGCAGTACACCAGCGTCCCTTAACCACTTTAGCCCCGGACCATATTGCTGTCCAAAGACCAGAGCACTTTTTGCGATTCGGCAGTGCGTCGCTTTAACTGACAATTGTGCAGTCGTGCGACGTGGCTCCCAAACAAAATTGGCGTCCTTTTTTTCCCACAAATAGAGCTTTCTTTTGGTGGTATTTGATCATCTCTGCGATTTTTATTTTTTGCGCTATAAACAAAAATAGAGCGACAATTTAAAAAAAATGCAATGTTTTTTACTTTTTGCTGTAATAAATATCCCCCAAAAATATATAAAAAAGCATTTTTTTCCTCAATTTAGGCCTATACGTATTCTTCTACATATTTTTCATAAAAAAAATCGCAATAAGCGTTTATTGATTGGTTTGCGCAAAAGTTATAGCGTTTACAAAATAGGGGGTAGTTTTATGGCATTTTTATTATTTTTTATTTTTTTACTAGTAATGGCGGCAATCATCGTTTTTTTTTCAGTACTGCGACCTTATGGCGGACATTCGGACACTTTCGACACATTTTTGGGGCCATTGGCATTTTCATAGCGATCAGTGCTATAAAAATGCATTGAATTACTATAAAAAATGCCATTGGCAGTGAAGGGGTTAACACTAGGGGGCAGGGAAGTGGTAAAGTGTGTTCCTGGGTGTGTTCTAGCTGTATGGGGGGGTGGACTCACTAGGGGAAATCACTGATTTTCTGCTCATACATTGTATGACCAGAAGATCAGCGTTTCCCCCGCTGACAGGAACGAGAGGTATGTGTTTACACACATACCTCCTGTTCCCCGCTCTGTAATGAGCAATCGCGGGTGCCCGGCGGCGATTGTGCCTGCCGGGCACGCACTCGGGGCGAGCGGGGGGCATGCGCACGGGCCGCCGGCGGTGCGCACGCGCCCCCTAGTGGCCGCAGAAGTCCCGACGTAGAGCTACAGGCTCTCGCCCAGACGAGCCGACCTGCCGCCCTATAACTGCGGCGGCTGGTCGGCAAGCGGTTAAATGTAAACACAAATGACGCATACACACGATCGGACATTCCAAAAACAAAACCGTGGATTGTTTTCCGAAGGATGTCCGCTCAAACTTGTCTTGCCTACACGCGGTCACACAAATTTTGACGGAAATTCCGAACGTCAAGAATGCGGTGACGTACAACACTACGACAAGTAGTTCCGGAAATTCCGAGACGGAAATTCCGACAGCAAATGTCCGATGGAGCGACAACAAGCTCATGTCGAACAATTGTTGTCGGAAATTCCGACCGTGTGTACACGGCAAAAGACTTGGGGGGCACACCCTAAAAATGCATTACATTAATGATGGTGCAGCTATAAGACCAACAAACGGAACAAAAGATTAAAGCGCACACATAAAAAATTACATTTAAATACTGCAAGACTTGTTCAAACACCTGAACATATTCAGCGAATAAACAAAAATATGGGGATTTGGTCACATCATATGGCCATATAGTGCTTAAAGCGAAGTTCCGCCCAAAAAATATAATTAAAAGTCAACAGCTACAAATAGTGCAGCTGCTAACTTTTAATATATTCACACTTCCCTGTCCTGAGCACCCAGGATGTCGGCACCCGAAGCCACTCTGTCCCTCGGCTCTCCTGTGGAAGCGACGCCATATTCAATAAGGGTATCAGAATGTGAAGCCTTGTAGCTTCACTTCCTGGTTTCCTACTGTGCATTGTGCGAGTCACACTGCGCATTCCCACTGGTCCCTGCTGTCTTCTGGGACCTGTGTGTCTCCCAGAAGACAGCGAGGGGGGGGGGGCGGAGAAGGTGCCGGAAGTGGCGTGATGTAGGATTTGGACGCACCATATGGCCATATAGTGCTTAAGCCCACTACTGCGTCAAAGTACCCCATGATCAGTGGACCCTACATTATTCATCCCCAGAGGTGATCAAATACCAGTAAGAGAAAAAGAAAGCTCTATTTTTGGGGAAAAAAATACATAAATGTTATTTATGTAAAGCCTTGCATCACCGCCCATTTGTCAGTTAAAGTAGCTCAGTGATGTATCGCAAAAAATGGCTTGGTCAGGAGGGGGAGGTGCAGGGTAAATCTTCAGGAGGTCAAGTGGTTAATATAATGTACTGTATGCAGGAATGTAAATGTCAGTTTGCAAAGCCATTACCTATGCATTTGTGTATTGATCAAAAGATGCGTATACAACCAATGTGTATGGTTGTTAAGTGAAAAATAATAAAGGTTATAAACATAGGCGTGTGCCGGATGTGTCTGGGCACACCCTAATTATCGCTTGAGGTGTTGCTAATATTGCACCAATGCCTCTGAATGGAGCTCCTAAAAAATATTTAAAAAAGATTAAAGTAATGAAAATTAAAAGCTACTGACACTGTCCACAGCCCTACTGACACCAACCTCTGCTCTACTGACACCCTCCATGTTTTAATACATTTGGGGTGCACATTCTAATGCAATAGGCTGCGCACACCTATGTTTGTAAAACATCAAATATGGTGAAATAGAAAAACGTGATCAATCAATTTAGGTGAAAAGTCTTTCTTGTGCAGTTTAAAGTGGAGAAGACTGGATCCAAAAGTGCAACCAAAAGGATAGGTTGGCACTCTTACCAGATAGGATGGGCACACGTACCCTACAGCATGTGGGTCAAACCGAGGCAATCGTGAGGGAATATCCCAACAGGATTCACTCGCAGATGCAACTTGTCAGGCGGCTCTCGCTGTGTGAATGGGCTCTCAGGATCGGGCCTATTTCTGTCACCTTTTGTTTACAAGTTAAAATCATTTATTTTTCCTAGAAAATTACTTAGAATCCCCAAACATTTTATATATTTTTTTACCAGACACCCTAGAGAATAAAATGGAGATCATTGCAATACTTTATGTCACATCATATTTGCGCAGTGGTCTTACAAACGCAATTTTGGGGGGAAAAAATACAAAATTAAGGGTTGTCACAGGTACCAGATGGGATGGGCACACGTACCCTACAGCACGTGGTACAAACTGAGGCAATCATGAGGGAATATCCCAACAGGATCCACCATATAGGAAGTGAAGTTGGAGAATGAGTTCCACCCGGTGATGAGCAGGGTGTTACAGCATCAAAAAAATGAAATTCAAAGTGTGCGATAAAACGCCTCAGATGTCGGGCGACGCTCGTGGAATCGTTGCACACTACCCTGAACATACAAGCTTGTTTTACTGGATTATTTCTAATTTGACCTACATCTACAGTCTCAGACAATCTCCTGTATTATGTCCGCAGTCTGACCATCTCCTGTATTATGTCTGCAGTCTCTATTTTTAGCGCTGTACCACCTGAAAAATGCGCCAGCGTGAAAGGGGGGTTATGGCTCCCTATATCTAGATGGGTCACCAGCTGTGCTTTGTGCATAATGGTGTGTAGTAACTCAATGCAGCCATCCCTCAGAAGGTGGGAAATAGTAGACATAAGAAAAAAGTAAACATGTGAACAGCTGATTGTTGTGGGTTATATAGTAGAAGGACGCACCTGATTGGATATAAATCTATGAAATAATACATTATTAGTAAATCTAAATGAGATTGTACAATCAGATTGTAACACATGTGATCAACTTTACTACGCCTAGTACATTGCCTTATTATATAAAGGCCCACATGTTATTTATCTTCATAAATAGTATAATTTCCACACATTCTATTTCAGAAGTCATTTTGCAAGTCGTTTCTGAAAAAAAAAATTGGGCTAACTTTACAATTTTCCTACTTTTCTAGGAAAAAAAAATGATTATATTAAAAAAAACGTGTATTTTTCCCACAAAAAAATTGTTTCTAGGACCACTGCGCAAATACGATGTGACTAAGAATTGCAATACTTTTTCTCACACCGATCTCCATTTTATTCTCTAGGATGTCTGGTAAAAAATATATATAATGTTTGGGGGTTCTAAGTAATTTTCTAGGAAAAAAAAATGATTATAACTTGTAAACAAAAGGTGACAGAAATAGGCCCGATCCTTAACCACTTCATTACCGAGCCTGTTTTTCAGATTCGGTGCTTACGAGACTAAAACAGGTTTTTTTGCTAGAAAATTATTTAAAACCCCCAAACATTATATATATTTTTTTTTCTAACACCCTAGAGAATAAAATGGCGGTCATTGCAATACTTTTTCTCACACCGTATTTGCGCAGCGGTCTTACAAGCGCACTTTTTTTGGAAAAAATTCACTTTCTTGAATTAAAAAATAAGACAACAATAAATTTGGCCCAATTTTTTTATATATTGTGAAAGATAATGTTACGCCGAGTAAAATGATACCCAACATGTCACGCATAAAAATTGCGCCCGCTCGTGGCATGGCGTCAAACTTTTACCCTTAAAAATCTCGATATGCGACGTTTAAAAAATTCTACAGGTTGCATTTTTTGAGATGACGAGGAGGTCTAGGGCTAGAATTATTGCTCTCGCTCTAACGATCGCGGCGATACCTCACTTGTGTGGTTTGAACACCGTTTTCATATGCGGGCGCTACTCGCGTATGCGTTTGCTTCTGCGCGCGAGCTCGTCGGGACGGGGCACTTTAAAAAATTTTTTTTTTGGTTTTGGTTTTTATTTTTATTTATTTTATAATTTTTAACATTTTTTCCCTGAAAAAAAAAAAAAAAAAAAAAAATTATCCCCGGACAGACAACGAGCGGACCCGACTTTTATTCCTATTACAAGGAATGTAAACATCCCTTGTAATAGAAAAAAGCATGACAGGTCCCCTTATATATCCGCCGCGAGATCTGGGGTCAAAAAGACCTCAGATCTCATAGCTGCTGCCGTTCAGGATATCCATCTTCAAAAACTTAAATGCAAAAAAAAAAAAATAAATAAAAAAAAAAAATAAGTCAAAATGTAAACATATTAAATGTCTCTTTAAGACGCTGGGCGGAAATGACGTTTTGACGTCACTTCCGCCCAGCAGAGAGAGGGGGACGGCTGAGGGACATTTTTTCCCTCAGTCACATCCCCGGACAGACAACGAGCGGACCCGATCGCCTCCGCCGCTACCGACGGCTACGGTAAGCGGCGGAGGGCGCGGGAGAGCGGCGGGAGGGGGGGGGCACCCTCTCCCGCCGCCGGTAACGGCGATCTCGTGGCGAATCCGCCGCGATGACCGCCGTTATCGTTAACAGGACCGCCCCACGAAGAGATGGATATCTCGGTTGTGGCAGCAGCTGCTGCCGTTACCGAGATATCCATCTTCAAAAACGTGACGTCTTTGGACGTGGGGCCGGTCACAAGTGGTTAAGAAAAGCCTTTCAGAGAGACTAAACAGACACGCTGTTCACATGAGGCCTACACCTACACACCTGGGGCGAGAGAGGGAGCTTTGTACAAGAATATGGGGAAATTATACTATTTATGAAGATAAATAACATTTGGGCCTTTATATAATAAAGCAATGTACTAGGTGGAGTAAAGCTGATCACATGCGTTACAAACTGATTGTACAATCGCATTAAGATTTACTAATACATAAGTATTGCAAAGGTTTATCTTATTATTCCATAGTTTTATATCCAATCAGGTGCGACCTTCTACTATATAACCCACAACAATCAGCTGTTCACATTTTACTTTTTTTTGTCTACCATTTCCCACCCTCTGAGGGATGACTGCATTGAGTTACTACACACCATTATGCACAAAGCACAGCTGGTGACCCTTCTAGATATAGGGAGCCATAACATTTAGTATAACATGATAGAAACAAGGCAGAGCCTGCAAGCATAGCCATAAAACTGCAGACACAAAATTATCAGAGGCTTTGGTCACACAACAGGAGGTAGCTAAACTGTGGACATACTAAAAGAGTTGGTCAGAGACTGTGGACATAATACAGGAGGTTGTCAGAGACTGCAGATATACGACTGGAGATGGTCAGAGATTGGGGACATAATACAAGAGATTGTCAGAGACTGCAGATATACGACAGGAGATGGTCAGAGACTGCAGAGATAATACAGGAGATGGTCAGAGACTGCAGACATAATACAGGAAATGGTCAGAGATTGTGGACATAATACAAGAGTTTGTCAGAGACTGTGGGCACAATACAGGAGATGGCCAGAAACTGCAGATATACTACAGGAGTTGGTCAGAGACTGCAGAGATAATACAGGAGATGATCAGAGACTGCAGAGATAATACAGGAGATGGCCAGAGACTGCAGACATAATACAGGAGATGGTCAGAGACTGCAGTCTCGCAAAAAATGGCTTGGTCAGGAGGGGGAGGTGCAGGGTAAATCTTCAGGAGGTCAAGTGGTTAATATAATGTACTGTATGCAGGAATGTAAATGTCAGTTTGCAAAGCCACTACCTATGCATTTGTGTATTGATCAAAAGATGCGTATACAACCAATGTGTATGGTTGTTAAGTGAAAAATAATAAAGGTTATAAACCTAGGCGTGTGCCGGATGTGTCTGGGCACACCCTAATTATCGCTTGAGGTGTTGCTAATATTGCACCAATGCCTCTGAATGGAGCTCCTAAAAAATATTTAAAAAAGATTAAAGTAATGAAAATTAAAAGCTACTGACACTGTCCACAGCCCTACTGACACCAACCTCTGCTCTACTGACACCGTCCATGTTTTAATACATTTGGGGTGCACACCCTAATGCAATAGGCTGAGCACACCTATGGTTGTAAAACATCAAATATGGTGAAATAGAAAAACGTGATCAATCAATTTAGGTGAAAAGTCTTTCTTGTGCAGTTTAAGGTGGAAAAGACTGGATCCAAAAGTGCAACCAAAAGGATAGGTTGGCACTCTTACCAGATAGGATGGGCACACGTACCCTACAGCATGTGGGTCAAACAGAGGCAATCGTGAGGGAATATCCCAACAGGATTCACTCGCGGGATGCGACTTGTCAGGCGGCTCTCGCTGTGTGAATGGCCTCTCAGGATCGGGCCTATTTCTGTCACCTTTTGTTTACAAGTTAAAATCATTTATTTTTCCTAGAAAATTACTTAGAATCTTCAAACATTTTATATATTTTTTTACCAGACACCCTAGAGAATAAAATGGAGATCATTGCAATACTTTATGTCACATCATATTTGCGCAGTGGTCTTACAAACGCAATTTTTGGGGAAAAAATACAAAAGGATAGGTTGTCACAGGTACCAGATGGGATGGGCACACGTACCCTACAGCACGTGGTACAAACTGAGGCAATCGTGAGGGAATATCCCAACAGGATCCACCATATAGGAAGTGAAGTTGGAGAATGAGTTCCACCCGGTGATGAGCAGGGTGTTCCAGCATGAAAAAAATGAAATTCAAAGTGTGCGATAAAACGCCTCAGATGTCGGGCGACGCTCGTGGAATCGTTGCACACTACCCTGAACATACAAGCTTGTTTTACTGGATTATTTCTAATTTGACCTACATCTACAGTCTCAGACAATCTCTTGTATTATGTCCGCAGTCTGACCATCTCCTGTATTATGTCTGCAGTCTCTATTTTTAGTGCTTTACCACCTGAAAAATGCGCCAGCTGTGCTTTGTGTATAATGGTGTGTAGTAACTCAATGCAGCCATCCCTCAGAAGGTGGGAAATAGTAGACATAAGAAAAAAGTAAACATGTGAACAGCTGATTGTTGTGGGTTATATAGTGGAAGGCCGCACCTGATTGGATATAAATCTATGAAATAATACATTATTAGTAAATCTAAATGAGATTGTACAATCAGTTTGTAACACATGTGATCAACTGTACTATGCCTAGTACATTGCCTTATCATATAAAGGCCCACATGTTATTTATCTTCATAAATAGTATAATTTCCACACATTCTATTTCAGAAGTTATTTTGGAAGTCGTCTCTGAAAAAAAAATTGGGCTAACTTTACAATTTTCCTACTTTTCTATTAAAAAAAACGTGTATTTTTCACCCAAAAAATGTGTTTCTAGGACCACTGCGCAAATACGATGTGACTAAGAATTGCAATGATCTCCATTTTATTCTCTAGGATGTCTGGTAAAAAATATATATAATGTTTGGGGGTTCTAAGTAATTTTCTAGGAAAAAAAAAACATTTTAACTTGTAAACAAAAGGTGACAGAAATAGGCCCGATCCTTAAAGGGGTGGTTCCCCTAAAAAGAAACGTTTAACATTGCCTGTGTCTTGTTAATAACATTTAGAATCGGCTGGTAGTTTAAAAAAAAAACACCCGTACATACCATTTTCGGCATGTACTCTCACCGCCGCTTCCGGGTCTGGCAGCCGGGGACAGGCATCCGATCGACGCATACAGCGCGTCACGAGATGCCGAAAGAAGCCGAACGTTGGTGCGGCTCTATACGGCGCATGCGCACCGACGTTCGGCTTCTTTCGGCATCTCGTGACGCGCTGTATGCGTCGATCGGATGCCTGTCAATGAAGCAGGCCCTCCCATCCCCGGCCGCCAGACCCGGAAGCGGCGGTGAGAGTACATGCCGAAAATGGTATGTACGGGTGTTTTTTTTTTAAACTACCAGCCGATTCTAAATGTTATTAACAAGACATAGGCAATGTTAAAAGTTTCTTTTTAGGGGAACCTCCCCTTTAAGAAAAGCCTTTCAGAGAGACTAAACAGACACACTGTTCACATGAGGCCTACACCTACACACCTGGGGCGAGAGAGGGAGCTTTGTACAAGAATATGGGGAAATTATACTATTTATGAAGATAAATAACATTTAGGCCTTTATATAATAAAGCAATGTACTAGGTGTAGTAAAGCTGATCACATGCGTTACAAACTGATTGTAGAATCGCATTAAGATTTACTAATACATAAGTATTGCAAAGGTTTATCTTATTATTCCATAGTTTTATATCCAATCAGGTGCGACCTTCTACTATATAACCCACAACAATCAGCTGTTCACATTTTACTTTTTTTTGTCTACCATTTCCCACCCTCTGAGGGATGGCTGCATTGAGTTACTACACACCATTATGCACAAAGCACAGCTGGTGACCCTTCTAGATATAGAGAGACATAACATTTAGTATAACATGATAGAAACAAGTCAGAGCCTGCAAGCATAGCCAGAAAACTGCAGACACAAAATTATCAGAGGCTTTGGTCACACAACAGGAGGTAGCTAAACTGTGGACATACTAAAAGAGTTGGTCAGAGACTGTGGACATAATACAGGAGATTGTCAGAGACTGCAGATATACGACTGGAGATGGTCAGAGATTGGGGACATAATACAAGAGATTGTCAGAGACTGCAGATATACGACAGGAGATGGTCAGAGACTGCAGAGATAATACAGGAGATGGTCAGAGACTGCAGAGATAATACAGGAGATGGTCAGAGACTGCAGACATAATACAGGAGATGGTCAGAGACTGCAGACATAATACAGGAGATGGTCAGAGACTGCAGACATAATACAGGAGATGGTCAGAGACTGCAGACATAATACAGGAGATGGTCAGAGACTGCAGACATAATACAGGAGATGGTCAGAGACTGCAGACATAATACAGGAGATGATCAGTGACTGCAGACATGCTACAGGAGATGGTCAGAGATTGCGGACATAATACAAGAGATTGTCAGAGACAGTGGGCATAATACAGGAGATGGCCAGAAACTGCAGACATAATACAGGAGTTGGTCAGAGACTGCAGACATACTACAGGAGATGGTCAGAGACTGCAGACATAATACAGGAGTACAGAATGCAGACATGTGCTATTTACAGTGTACATAATGCAGACATGTGCTATTTACATTGTACAGAATGCAGACATGTGCTATTTACAAGTGCCAAACGCTCTAGGTACGCCCCTGCAAGCGCATCACCCCAGGTTGCGGAACACAGACATGTACAGAATGCAGACATGTGCTATTTACAGTGTACAGAATGCAGACATGTACTATTTACAGTGTACAGAATGCAGACATGTACTATTTACAGTGTACAGAATGCAGACATGTGCTATTTACAGTGTACAGAATGCAGACATATAAGATATACAGGTGCCAAACGCTCTAGGTAGGCCCCTGCAAGCGCATCACCCCAGGTTGCGGAATGCAGACATGTACAGAATGCAGACATGTGCTATTACAGTGTACAGAATGCAGACATGTGCTATTTACAGTGTACATAATGCAGACATGTACTATTTACAGTGTACAGAAAGCAGACATGTACAGAATGCAGACATGCTATATACAGTGTATAGAATGCAGACATGTGCTATTTACAGGTTGCGGAATGCAGACATGTACAGAATGCAGACATGTACTATTTACAGTGTACAGAATGCAGACATGTACAGAATGCAGACATGCTATTTACAGGTTGCGGAATGCAGACATGTACAGAATGCAGACATGTGCTATTTACAGTGTACAGAATGCAGACATGTACTATTTACAGTGTACAGAATGCAGACATGTACAGAATGCAGACATGTGCTAATTACAGTGTACAGAATGCAGACATGTGCTATTTACAGTGTACATAATGCAGACAATGCTATTTACAGATGCCAAACGCTCTAGGTACACCCCTGCAAGCGCATCACCCCAGGTTGCGGAACGCAGACATGTACAGAATGCAGACATGTGCTATTTACAGTGTACAGAATGCAGACATGTGCTATTTACAGTGTACAGAATGCAGACATGTACTATTTACAGTGTACAGAAAGCAGACATGTACAGAATGCAGACATGTGCTATTTACAGTGTACAGAATGCAGACATGTGCTATTTACAGGTTGCGGAATGCAGACATGTAACAGGAGATGGTCAGAGACTGCAGACATAATACAGGAGATGGTCAGAGACTGCAGACATAATACAGGAGATGGTCAGAGACTGCAGACATAATACAGGAGATGGTCAGAGACTGCAGACATAATACAGGAGATGATCAGTGACTGCAGACATGCTACAGGAGATGGTCAGAGATTGCGGACATAATACAGGAGATTGTCAGAGACAGTGGGCATAATACAGGAGATGGCCAGAAACTGCAGACATAATACAGGAGTTGGTCAGAGACTGCAGACATACTACAGGAGATGGTCAGAGACTGCAGACATAATACAGGAGTACAGAATGCAGACATGTGCTATTTACAGTGTACATAATGCAGACATGTGCTATTTACATTGTACAGAATGCAGACATGTACAGAATGCAGACATGTGTTATTTACAAGTGCCAAACGCTCTAGGTACGCCCCTGCAAGCGCATCACCCCAGGTTGCGGAACACAGACATGTACAGAATGCAGACATGTGCTATTTACAGTGTACAGAATGCAGACATGTACTATTTACAGTGTACAGAATGCAGACATGTGCCATTTACAGTGTACAGAATGCAGACATGTACTATTTACAGTGTACAGAAAGCAGACATGTACAGAATGCAGACATGCTATATACAGTGTATAGAATGCAGACATGTGCTATTTACAGGTTGCAGAATGCAGACATGTACAGAATGCAGACATGTACTATTTACAGTGTACAGAATGCAGACATGTACAGAATGCAGACATGCTATTTACAGGTTGCGGAATGCAGACATGTACAGAATGCAGACATGTGCTATTTACAGTGTACAGAATGCAGACATGTGCTATTTACAGTGTACAGAATGCAAACATGTGCTAATTACAGTGTACAGAATGCAGACATGTACAGAATGCAGACATGTGCTATTTACAGTGTACAGAATGCAGACATGTGCTATTTACAGTTTAGAGAATGCAAACATGTGCTATTTACAGTGTACAGAATGCAAACATGTGCTATTTACAGTGTACAGAATGCAGACATGTACAGAATGCAGACATGTGCTATTTACAGTGTACAGAATGCAGACATGTGCTATTTACAGTGTACAGAATGCAGACATGTACAGAATGCAGACATGTGCTATTTACAGGTTGCGGAATGCAGACATGTGCTATTTACAGTGTATAGAATGCAGACATGTACAGAATGCAGACATGTACAGAATGCAGACATGTGCTATTTACAGGTGCCAAACGCTCTAGGTACACCCCTGCAAGCGCATCACCCCAGGTTGCGGAACGCAGACATGTACAGAATGCACACATGTGCTATTTACAGTGTACAGAATGCAGACATGTACAGAATGCAGACATGTGCTATTTACAGTGTACATAATGCAGACAATGCTATTTACAGGTGCCAAACGCTCTAGGTACACCCCTGCAAGCGCATCACCCCAGGTTGCGGAATGCAGACATGTACAGAATGCAGACATGTGCTATTTACAGTGTACAGAATGCAGACATGTGCTATTTACAGTGTACATAATGCAGACATGTGCTATTTACAGTGTACAGAATGCAGACATGTACTATTTACAGTGTACATAATGCAGACATGTGCTATTTACAGTATACAGAATGCAGACATGTACTATTTACAGTGTACAGAAAGCAGACATGCTTTTTACAGTGTACAGAATGCAGACATGCTTTTTACAGTGTACAGAATGCAGACATGTGCTATTTACAGGTTGCGGAATGCAGACATGTAATATTTACAGTGTACAGAATACAAACATGTACAGAATGCAGACATGTGCTATTTACAGTTTACAGATCGCAGACATGTGCTATTTACAGTGTACAGAAAGCAGACATGCTTTTTACAGTGTACAGAATGCAGACATGTGCTATTTACAGGTTGCGGAATGCAGACATGTACTATTTACAGTGTATAGAATGCAGACATGTACTATTTACAGGTTGCGGAATGCAGACATGTAATATTTGCAACGTACATAATGCAGACATGTGCTATTTACAGTGTACATAATGCAGACATGTACTATTTACAGGTTGCGGAATGCAGACATGTACAGAATGCAGACATGTACTATTTACAGTGTACAGAATGCAGACATGTACAGAATGCAGACGTGCTATTTATAGGTTGCGGAATGCAGACATGTGCTATTTACAGTGTACAGAATGCAGACATGTGCTATTTACAGTGAACAGAATGCAGACATGTACTATTTACAGTGTACAGAATGCAGACATGTACAGAATGCAGACATGTGCTATTTACAGGTTGCGGAATGCAGACATGTACAGAATGCAAACATGTGCTATTTACAGGTTGCGGAATGCAGACATGTGCTATTTACAGTGTACAGAATGCAGACATGTGCTATTTACAGTGTACAGAATGCAGACATGTACAGAATGCAGACATGTGCTATTTACAGTGTACAGAATGCAGACATGTACTATTTACATTGTACAGAATGCAGACATGTAATATTTACAGTGAACATAATGCAGACATGTACAGAATGCAGACATGTACTATTTACAGTGTACAGAATGCAGACATGTACAGAATGCAGACATGTACTATTTACAGTGTACAGAATGCAGACATGTACAGAATGCAGACATGTACTATTTACAGTGTACAGAATGCAGACATGTACAGAATGCAGACATGTACTATTTACAGTGTACAGAATGCAGACATGTACAGAATGCAGACATGTACTATTTACAGTGTACAGAATGCAGACATGTACAGAATGCAGACATGTACTATTTACAGTGTACAGAATGCAGACATGTGCTATTTACAGTGTACAGAATGCAGACATGTAATATTTACAGTGAACATAATGCAGACATGTACATAATGCAGACATGTACTATTTACAGTGTACAGAATGCAGACATGTGCTATTTACAGTGTACAGAATGCAGACATGTACTATTTACAGTGTACAGAATGCAGACATGTACTATTTACAGTGTACAGAATGCAGACATGTACAGAATGCAGAGGTTTGCTATTTACAGGTTGCGGAATGCAGACATGTACAGAATGCAGACATGTGCTATTTACAGTGTACAGAATGCAGACATGTACTATTTACATTGTACAGAATGCAGACATGTAATATTTACAGTGAACATAATGCAGACATGTACATAATGCAGACATGTACTATTTACAGTGTACAGAATGCAGACATGTGCTATTTACAGTGTACAGAATGCAGACATGTACTATTTACAGTGTACAGAATGCAGACATGTGCTATTTACAGTGTACAGAATGCAGACATGTACAGAATGCAGACATGTGCTATTTACATTGTACAGAATGCAGACATGTACTATTTACAGTGTATATAATGCAGACATGTGCTATTTACAGTGAACATAATGCAGACATGTGCTATTTACAGTGTATAGAATGCAGACATGTACTATTTACAGTGTACAGAATGCAGACATGTGCTATTTACAGTGAACAGAATGCAGACATGTGCTATTTACAGTGTACAGAAAGCAGACATGTACTATTTACAGGTTGCGGAATGCAGACATGTACAGAATGCAGACATGTACTATTTACAGTGTACAGAATGCAGACATGTACTATTTACAGTGTACAGAATGCAGACATGTTCTATTTACAGTGTACAGAATGCAGACATGTGCTATTTACAGTGTACAGAAAGCAGACATGTACTATTTACAGGTTGCGGAATGCAGACATGTACAGAATGCAGACATGTACTATTTACAGTGTACAGAATGCAGACATGGACAGAATGCAGAGGTTTGCTATTTACAGGTTGCGGAATGCAGACATGTGCTATTTAGAGTGTACAGAATGCAGACATGTGCTATTTACAGTGTACAGAATGCAGACATGTACTATTTACAGTGAACAGAATGCAGACATGTGCTATTTACAGTGTACAGAAAGCAGACATGTACTATTTACAGTGTACAGAATGCAGACATGGACAGAATGCAGAGGTTTGCTATTTACAGGTTGCGGAATGCAGACATGTACAGAATGCAGACATGTGCTATTTAGAGTGTACAGAATGCAGACATGTGCTATTTACAGTGTACAGAATGCAGACATGTACTATTTACAGTGAACAGAATGCAGACATGTGCTATTTACAGTGAACAGAATGCAGACATGTACTATTTACAGTGTACAGAAAGCAGACATGTACTATTTACAGGTTGCGGAATGCAGACATGTACAGAATGCAGACATGTACTATTTACAGTAAACATAATGCAGACATGTACTATTTACAGTGTACAGAATGCAGACATTTACAGAATGCAGACATGTGCTATTTACAGTGTATAGAATGCAGACATGTGCTATTTACAGTGTACAGAATGCAGACATGTGCTATTTACAGGTTGCGGAATGCAGACATGTAATATTTGCAGTGTACATAATGCAGACATGTAATATTTGCAGTGTACATAATGCAGACATATGAGATTTACAGGTGCCAAACGCTCTAGGTACGCCTCTGCAAGCGCATCACCCCAGTGTTAAAAGACAAACTGCATTGAATAAGAGGTGCTTTTCAGGGGCTATTTCTAGCGTGAAAGCAGTTTCATAGGCGGCGTGTGAGAAACATGCATAAGAAAAGCGTGTAAGAAGCATGTGCAGGCTACACTGGGTGTAAACGGGGTTTTAGGAATAACATATCTATATATATATATATAGAGATATATATACCCACACTAATAACACATATTTTTGTACACTTGTGTTGGTTTATTTTAGTGTTAAAACACAGTCTTGGTTTTGACATTTTTATATTTTCTTTTTTTATTTATACATTTCTATTTTATTTAAATATATTTATAAGTGATAATGCCTTCATACAACTCTGTATTGATTTTTTTTTGTACTTTTTTTTTATTTATGTTAAAATACGGTTCTGTGTTATGTATTAAAATATTAATTTATATTTTCTATTATTATTAATGAATTTATATTTATTTAAATATATTTATAAATGATAATGCCTTTATAAAACTCTGTATTGATTTATTTGTGTTTGCATTCTAACAGTAGCAATCCCAGGATAAATCTGAGGGACAGTAGCAATCCCAGAATAAAACTGAGGTATTATCTAATCATATTTTTTATTTTATCATTATTTCTAAAAACATGGCGCCCATTTTCCTAATACAGCCTCGTGGACGTTTATTTGTCCTCCGGGAAATGGCGGCCCCCAGCCTGGAGCCTAATCATAGGAAGGTTTGTTCTCTAGTGTATGGGAATCATCTCCGGCGATAGGGCTTACAGCATGTGGTCTACAATAAAATGGCCGCCGATCAGCCAGAGCACAGTTTGTCTACACTGTAATGGCCGCCGGGAGACAGAATTCTCAAACTGGAAGGTTTAGCCTCTAGTGTGTGGGCGGTGGCGAGTCGTGAGAGGAAGCAGAGGGGATGCTGGGAGAAAAGCTCAGTGTGGGAAGCGATGTGGAGAGGGGAGGACGTGATAGGAGATGCTGAGCAGATTATGGCGGAAATTTATGAGAGAAACGAGCAGGAAGGATAGGGAATGAATAGAAACGACAATAGCATTATGTCCTATATGGAAAGAGCACAGACTGGACAATATCATTATATTAGACAGGGATTGTATAGGGAAAGTTAGTGTCTGTGGTGAGTCAGAGGACCGCAACCTGGGGACCGCCTGCAGCGTAACATCTCCACCCTCAGGAGCTCTGGTGAAGACCGGGCGGTTCCTTACCCTCTGCGCCTCAGCCCTTCTTAGGGCTCTCACTTACAGTGCATAGACAGTGTTATTATTTTAGACCACTTTCCTGCTGTGCCGCCCCGGGCCTTAGTGGTAAAACGCTTCTATTTTTAGCAGCTCTTAACCGTCGAATAGCAGCTGAGAAAGGGCAGAAAAATGGTTAAAAGAGATGCTACGGCGGCATTTTGTCGGCGGTACGGTGGCGCTGCCCATTGATTTCAGTGGGTAGGAGCGGTGAGACCACCGCTCCTAATGCGCTCCAAAGAAGCTGCTGGCAGGACTTTTTCTGATGCCCTGCCAGCGCGCCGCTCCGTGAATGGACCAGCTATTTTTTGGCGTTTTGCAGGCGCTTTTTTCAACGCTATAGTGCCTGAAAAATGCCCCCCCCCTGTGTGAAAGGGGTCTCATATAGGCAAAGAGCATGCACTGGACAATATCATTATATTAGACAGGGATTGTATAGGGAAAGTTAGTGTCTGTGGTGAGTCAGAGGACCGCAACCTGGGGACCGCCTGCAGCGTAACATCTCCACCCTCAGGAGCTCTGGTGAAGACCGGGCGGTTCCTTACACTCTGCGCCTCAGCCCTTCTTAGGGCTCTCACTTACAGTGCATAGACAGTGTTATTATTTTAGACCACTTTCCTGCTGTGCCGCCCCGGGCCTTAGTGGTAAAACGCTTCTATTTTTAGCAGCTCTTAACCGTTGAATAGCAGCTGAGAAAGGGCAGAAAAATGGTTAAAAGAGATGCTACGGCGGCATTTTGTCGGCGGTACGGTGGCGCTGCCCATTGATTTCAGTGGGTAGGAGCGGTGAGACCACCGCTCCTAATGCGCTCCAAAGAAGCTGCTGGCAGGACTTTTTCTGATGCCCTGCCAGCGCGCCGCTCCGTGAATGGACCAGCTATTTTTTGGCGTTTTGCAGGCGCTTTTTTCAACGCTATAGTGCCTGAAAAATGCCCCCCCCCTGTGTGAAAGGGGTCTCATATAGGCAAAGAGCATGCACTGGACAATATCATTATATTAGACAGGGATTGTATAGGGAAAGTTAGTGTCTGTGGTGAGTCAGAGGACCGCAACCTGGGGACCGCCTGCAGCGTAACATCTCCACCCTCAGGAGCTCTGGTGAAGACCGGGCGGTTCCTTACACTCTGCGCCTCAGCCCTTCTTAGGGCTCTCACTAATCAAACATAGGACAGTGTTATTATTTTAGACCCCTTTCACACTGCTGCCCCGGGCGTTGGCGGTAAAACGTTTCTATTTTTGCTGAGAAAGGGTTAAAAGCGCCGCTGCAGCAGTGTTTTGCCAGCTGTACGGCGGGGCTGCCCATTGATTTCAATGGGCAGGAGCGAATTAGGTAGCGGCGAGTTCACCGCTCTTAACGCGCTCAAAAGAAGCTGCTGGCATGACTTTTTCTGACGCCTTGCCTGCGCACCTCTTCAGTGTGAAAGCCTTTACACTAGAGTGAATGGAGCAGCTGTTTTAGGGCGTTTTGCAGGCGCTATTTTTTTTTAACGCTATAGCGCTTGAAAAACGCCCCCCCCCCCCCCCAGTGTGAAAGGGGTCTCATATATGGAAAGAGCATAGACAGGACAATATCATATTAGACAGGGATTGTATAGGGAAAGTGTCTGTGGTGAGTCAGAGGACCGCAACCTGGGAACCGCCTGCAGCGTAACATCTCCACCCTCAGGAGCTCTGGTGAAGACCGGGCGGTTCCTTACACTCTGCGCCTCAGCCCTTCTTAGGGCTCTCACTAATCGTGTATAGACAATGTTATTATTTTAGATCCCTTTCACACTGCTGCCCCGGGCGTTGGCGGTAAAACGCTGCTATTTTTGCTGTCGAATAGCGGCAGAGAAAGGGTTAAAAGCGCCGCTACAGCAGTGTTTTGCCAGCTGTATGGCGGCGCTGCCCATTGATTAGGTAGCGGGCGAGTTCACCGCTCTCAATGCGCTCCAAAGAAGCTGCTGGCAGGACTTTTTCTGACGCTTTCACACTGGAGTGAATAGAGCAGCTGTTTTGTAGGCGCCATTTTTTTTTTAACGCTATAGCGCCTTCAAAACGCCCCCCAGTGTGAAAGGGGTCTCATATAGGGAAAGAGGATAGACGGGACAGTACTCTTAACACGGGATATAAATTGCGTTAAAAACGTGCTGTAATGCCCCCGATTATATATACACTGCGTTACACATCTAGTAATTCACCGATATATTGACTGCGTTAAAACGCACAGTATTACATGGATATTTATACAGCATGAGTAAACGCACAGTAACGCACTGATATATATTGCGTTAAAAAATATTCTGTTTGCGGCTTCTTCTGTCTCTATAACAGATAATAACAGGAATTTATTCTCTTGATTCTATACACGTCTGACAGATGTGATTGGTTGAAATTCATTTTAGAAATAGTGTTGATAATATGTATAAAAATGTCATTTTGACGCTCAAAAGCTTTTACTGTGCATATGTTGCTGGAAAGGCTCACGATTGTGCGTTGTGTAGAAATGTCATTACCATTCTATTTGTCCTGCCATGTATTCTGTGATGTTTCAATAAACTTCTAATGTTTAAAAAAAACAAACAAACGTGCTGTAATGCCCCCGATTATATACGGCATTAAACGCACGGCAACGCACCGATATATACACTGCGTTACACATCCAGTAATGCACCGATATATTTACTGTGGTAAACGTGCAGTAATTCCCTGTGATGGTGCACTGATATATACACTGTGTTACATGGATATATATACTGCATGAAAACGTACAGTAACACACTGATATGTATTGTGGTGACATTTGTTCGCTGTAATGCCCCGATTATATACTGCATTAAACATCCAGTAATGCACCGATATATACACTGCGTTAAAACTGCTGTAACAGGATATATACTACATGAAAACGCACAGATGTATACACTGCGTTACACATCCAGTAATGCACTGATATATACACTGCGTTAAAACTGCTGTAACAGGATATATACTACATGAAAACGCACAGATGTATACACTGCGTTACACATCCAGTAATGCACTGATATATTGACTGCGTTAAACGTGCAGTAATGCCCTGATATATACACACTGTGTTACACCTGCAGTATTGCATGGATATATACTGCATGAAAATATACAGTAACGCACGGATATGTATTGTGTTAAACATGCAGTAACTCAGATATATACGGTGTTATGCACTAATAGATATTGCGTTAAACGTACAGTAACACACTGATATAAATTGTGTTAAAAACGTGCTGCAATGCCTCCATTATATACGGCATTAAACGCACAGTAACGCACCGATATATACACTGTGTTACACATCCAGTAATTCAGTGATATATTGACTGCGTTAAAATGCACAGTAATGCATGGATATTTATACTGCATGAAAATGAACAGTAAAGCGCTGTATTGCGGTGAAAAAACGTGCTGTAATGTCCCGATTATATATTGCATTACACATCAAGTAACACACTGATATATATTGTGTTAAAAAAACGTGTTGTAATGCCCCGATTATATGCTGCAAAAAAATGCACAGATATATACACTGCGTTAAACATGCAGTAATTCCCTGTGTAAACGCACTGATCTATACCCTGTGTTACAGTGCAGTATTGCATGGATATATATACTGCATGAAAACGTACAGTAACGCACTGATATGTATTGCGGTGAAAAAACGTGCTGTAATGCCCCGATTATATGCTGCATTAAACGCACAGTAATGCACCGATATATACACTGCGTTATATGTCCAGTAACAAATGGATATATACTACATGAAAATGTACAGTAACGCACTGATATATACACTGCTTTACACATCCATTAATGCGCCGATATATTGACTGTGAAACGCGCAGTAATGCCCTGATTATATACACTGCGTTACATGTGCAGTATTGCATGGATATACACTGCCTGAAAATGTATAGTTATGCACCAATATTTATTGCATTAAAAAAAATGTGCTGTAATGCCCCGATTATATACTGCATTAAACATCCAGTAATGCACCCATATATTATGCAATAAACATGCAATAACGCATGAATATATACTTCATGAAAATGTGTAGTAACACACTGATATAAATTGCATTAAAAAATGCACTGTAATGCCCCGATTATATATTGTATTAAACATTCAGTAATGTACCGATATATTGACTGCTTTATACACACAGTAACGCATGGATATATATACTGCATGAAAATGTACAGTAATGCCCTGATATATATTGCGTTAAACGTGCTGTAATTCCCCCAATTATATACCACATTAAATGTCCAGTAATGCACAGATATATACACTGTGGTAAACATGCAGTAACTCGGATATATACTGCGTTAAATGCACAGTAATGCATTGCTATATACACTGCATTAAACTTGCAGTAACTCTGAAATGTACTGCGTTAAACGTAAGGCAACGCATAGATATACACTGATACACAGTGCGTTAAACATGCAGTAACTGAAATATACTGCATGAAAATGTACATTAACACACTGATATATACACTGCGTTACACATCCAGTAATGCACCGATATATTGACTGCTTTGAACATGCAGTAATTCCCTGTGTAAACGCACTGATATATACCCTGTGTTACACGTGCAGTATTGCATGGATATATATATTTCTTTCTCGTACATCACGGGACACAGAGCGGCATATTCATTACTATGTGGGTTATATGGAGTACCTTCAGGTGTGGACACTGGCAATCTTCAAACAGGAAGTCCCCTCCCTATATAACCCCCTCCCCTAGAGGGAGTCCCTCAGTTTTTTCGCCAGTGTCTTAGGTGTTGGTCACGGAATAGCTTTGCTCCACATCCTTTGGGATTAAGGGCGGGCTAACCGGATCTGTCCAAGGAGCCTCAGTGCCAAAGTGGACAGTACCCGGGCCCCAAACCGTGGGGTTTTGCCTATAATGCTCCTCTTTGGAGGGCTGGACCCTGGGCCCAGGACTTGGAGTTTGCAAAAACCATAAGGTTCCTGTTTTGCCAGGGTGCTATATAGGTCCAGGACAGTGGGTACCTTCATAGGACCCCAGGGCCTGAAGGTCTACTACGCTACCCACGGAGATGGGAGAAGACTGGATCAGTTTGCTGGTCAAACATCCTGCAGCATGGAGCAGGTAAGGGGGAGCCTGCGGGACTTGGTTCGACAGCAGGCTCCCCGGGGTAACCTAAAAGGGGGGATAGCCTGAGTATGCTCTGCATGGGCAACTGTGATCACTATGTCTTAGAGACAGGATGACACCCTTTCTCCCCCCATTACTAGGCCCCCCTGTCTAAAGTGTGTTGCTAGCTAACCTGCTGTTTCTTCCTAGAGGCTAGTAAAGGATCCTTAGGGGCCTTAAAAGAGTCCTACCTGGCCGGGAGTTTTTGAATCTGCCGCCGTTTCTGCGCCATGGATCTCCAGCAGCGCGGCTCCTCCATGTTCTTCCTGTTTCCGGGTACGCGCGCGCGCGCGTGCACGCGCGCGTCTTATTGACGAATTTTCGCGCCATCCGGACGGGAGGGCGGGGGGGGGCGGGCCTGCGGCGTCATACAGGCGCGCCCTTCTGCTGTTATAGACAGCAGGCCTTGTCAGGGCTCAGTCTGTGGCTGATTGTTTCAAGAGAGGACGCAGGGCGGCAGAACAGTGACTCCCGGTGGCGGAAAAGGGGTAGTACATGTGGACTTTGTCCCAATGTCTATTGTTAAGCCAAAGAATCCCCCTTATTTGACAGCAGGTTGGAGGCTGGCAAACTTAAGTTAGGGGCATTATGTATGGTCATAGAAAATATATAATTATTTAAAAAAAAAAAAAAAAAAAAAAAGACCAACATACAGGCCCATCAGTTGGTGGGGACACTAGTGATCTACTTTCCCCTAAACTCTGGAATTGTACTCCTGGCCACTACAGTCTGTTGTGTGGGCGGAGTCCCTCGATTTTTTATTATGGCTTCCAAGGGTTCGGGGTCAAAGGGTACAAAAAAGACCAAAAAACAAAAGGGTTCCCTTTCTGATTCTGATATGCCGATTCTTTCCCCGCAGCTTATTAATTTAAGAAGCGCCTTGGATGAGCCATTAGGGGGATCTGGTGCGGAGGCTGGCCCGGATCAGCCCAGCCCTGTGTTTATCACAGAGGAGATGCTAGCCGTATCCCTAGGGGGGCTAGAAGAGAGAATAGCAGCATTGATTGCTAGAGCTATTCCTGGTAAGAAACGGGTTAGACCCCCATCACCAGGCAGTGTATCCTCAGATGCTGAGATTCTCTCTCCGGAGGAATTAGAATCACAGGAGGATCAACTGGACCTGAACCAAGAGGGTTCAGGGATTGAGGGGTCTACCTCTGAGGAACCATTTTCAGACTCCCAGACAGAAAGACTGTGGGTACAGTCTTTGACGGACATGGTCCGCTCGGCATTTAGCTTGCCATTACCAGAACCTCAGGTTCCTCCGGTATCCTCTCTGGGCTCTTTGAGAGCCCCGTTAAGCAACGCAGTTTTTCCGGTCCATCCTCTCTTGGAGGAATTGATCTTTCGGGATTGGGTACGGCCGGACAGGGTTTTTCTGCCACCGAAAAGATTTGCGGTCATTTATCCCATGGAGGAAAAATTCTCCAAGAGATGGAAGCTCCCAGTAGTGGATGCAGCCATCTCATGTGTGAATAAATCACTAACTTGCCCGGTGGAAAATATACATATGTTTAGAGATCCGGTTGATAAAAGATTAGAAACACTTTTAAAAGCATCCTTTGCTACGGCAGGAGCAGTGGTGCAGCCAGCGGTAGCTGCAATTGGAGTTTGTCAGGCATTAAAAGACCAGACAAAAGAGATGTTAAAAGACATGCCTACCCAACAAGCAGAAGAGTTTGCTGACATTCCCAGAGTTCTGTGTTTTGCGGTAGATGCTATAAAAGATTCCATCCAGCAGGCTTCTCGTTTATCACTATGTTTGGTACACATGAGAAGGCTCTTATGGTTGAAGAACTGGGCGGCAGAACCCCCATGCAAAAAGCTTCTGGCAGGATTTCCCTTCCATGGAGGGCGACTCTTCGGAGAGGATCTGGATAAATATATTCAGACTATTTCAAAGGGCAAGAGTACCCTTTTACCGGTCAAAAAGACATTCCGGGCTCCTACATTTAAAGGCAGCTTTTTCCTGTCTCGGGGCCCTCTAATTCCAGGCAGTATCGACGGCCGCCTGCGCGATCCAACGGTAACAGTAGATCGCAGGGACAAACCCCTGGGGGTAAGAAGCCGTGGTATCGCAAGCCGTCAAAGGCAGCCCCTAAATCTGCCTTATGAAGGGGCGCCCCCACTCTCACGGGTGGGGGGAAGGCTTCGTCTCTTCTCAGAAGTTTGGGAAGCCAAGATCCCCGACAAATGGGTCCGGGCATCTGTAACCACAGGTTACAGACTGGAATTTCTAAGGTATCCTCCGCCTCATTTTCAAGAATCAAGGCTACCAAGGGATCCAGCAAGGAAGGCCTCAATGCTGGCAGCCTTGGATCACCTGCTTTGCCAGGACGTAATTTTAGAAGTGCCAGCCCAAGAGCAAGGCCTAGGTTCTATTCCAATCTCTTTGTCATACCAAAGCCCAACGGCAATGTCAGGCCAATTTTGGACCTAAAGAGGTTAAACGGTTATCTAAGGGTGCGGTCCTTCCGGATGGAATCCATCCGGTCAGCAGCCGCCGCGCTTCAGAAGAACGATTTTCTGGCCTCCATAGACATAAAAGATGCTTACCTTCATGTACCAATCTGTCAGTCGCATCAAAGGTTTTTACGCTTCGCGGTCGGGCAGCGACACTTCCAATTCAGGGCGCTCCCTTTCGGGCTGGCCACGGCCCCCCGGGTATTCACGAAGATCCTAGCCCCAGTTCTGGCCAATTTAAGAATCCAAGGAGTCACAGTCCTAGCATACTTGGACGACCTTTTAATTATAGATCATTCACGGACGGGTCTGCAGAAGGCAGTAAACCTCACGGTTCGGTACCTCGAAGAATTCGGCTGGGTCCTAAACCAGGGAAAGTCAGCATTCCAGCCTACAAAGCAGTTGGAATACCTCGGCATGAGGTTAGACACGGAACGTCAAAAGGTGTTCCTGCCCCTTGTAAAGATCAAGGCGATCAAGGGGTTGGTTCAGTTGGTTATAAACAAGAGAAGACCAACTATTCGCCTGTGTATGCGATTACTAGGCAAGCTAGTGGCCACATTCGAGGCAGTACCATACGCTCAGATCCACACTCGCGTCCTACAGGCAGCCATTTTAGCAGCCTGGGGCAAGAGGGCACATGCCTTAGAGTCCCCTTTGACGCTATCATCAAGGGTCCGACAAAGCCTGGCCTGGTGGTTGAACCCTCAGAACCTTCTAAAGGGAAGATCCTTCAGCCCTGTTGTCTGGAAGGTAGTTACCACAGACGCCAGCCTGGCAGGCTGGGGGGCGGTCTTCGAGGGGTTCTCCCGCCAGGGAACTTGGGTGAAAGCAGAGAGGCAGCTCTCCATCAATATCTTGGAAATCAGAGCGGCTCGCCTAGCCCTGTTGGCGTGGACCTCCAGATTAAAGGGGTTCCCGGTGAGAATCCAGTCAGACAATGCCACGGCGGTGGCATACATAAACCACCAAGGGGGAACCAGGAGCCAGGCCGCTCAAAGGGAAGTGAACTTGATTTTTCAATGGGCAGAGGCTCATGTACCCTGCATTTCAGCGATATTCATTCCAGGAGTGGACAACCTGCAGGCAGACTTCTTAAGTCGCCAGAGTCTGTTGCCAGGGGAGTGGTCTCTGCATCCCCAGGTCTTTCAGACAATCTGCCAGAGGTGGGGAACGCCAGACGTAGATATAATGGCATCCAGGTTCAACAAGAAACTAGACAGGTTCGTGTCGCGAGCGAGGGATCCTATGGCCTGCGGAACCGATGCGTTGGTGTGCCCTTGGCATCAATTCAAACTTCTATATGCATTCCCTCCACTACAGTTACTCCCCCGCCTGTTGCGCAGGATCAGAGTGGAGCACAAGCCAGTCATTCTAATAGCTCCAGCTTGGCCCCGGAGGGCTTGGTACTCGCTAGTCCTGAATATGGCAGTGGGAGACCCTTGGACTCTTCCTCTACAACCAGACCTACTCTCACAAGGTCCGATCCTCCACCCTACATTACCCTGATTCTCAGGGGTAGGGGTCTGTCTAGGCAGGTAATCCCTACCCTGATTAAGGCTAGAAAGCCGGTCTCCAGGGTAATTTATTACAGGGTGTGGAGGAACTACATAGGCTGGTGTGATTCCAAAAGATGGAATTCCCGCAAATATACTATTGATAGGGTGTTAAGTTTTCTCCAGCTAGGAGTGGATAAAGGCCTGGCACTAAGCACAATCAAGGGACAGATCTCAGCTCTGTCAGTGTGGTTTCAGAGGCCGCTGGCCACCCACTCGCTGGTAAAGACCTTCTTACAGGGGGTCTTGCGTATTAATCCTCCTGTCAAGTCACCAGTTTGTCCTTGGGACTTAAATCTTGTCCTGTCCACTCTACAGAAACAGCCTTTTGAGCCTCTGGCTGAGATTCCTTTACTCTTACTGACAAGAAAATTGGTTTTCTTGGTCGCCATAGTTTCGGCCAGGAGAGTGTCAGAATTAGCAGCCTTATCGTGTAAGGAACCATATCTTGTTCTGCATAAGGACAGGGCAGTTCTCCGGCCCCATCCTTCCTTTCTACCAAAGGTTATATCCAAATTTCACTTAAACCAGGATTTGGTACTTCCATCCTTCTTTCCAAAACCTACATCTAGAAAGGAGGGGTTGCTGCATACCTTGGATATTGTCCGGGCCATGAAGGCCTATCTTAAAGCTACAGAAAAGATCCGGAAAACAGATGTGTTATTCGTTCTACCAGATGGCCCCAAGAAGGGGCAGGCAGCTGCAAAATCCACCATCTCAAGATGGATTAGACAATTAATCATTCAAGCCTACGGGTTGAAGAGGTTGCCTCCTCCGTTGTCGGTAAAGGCCCATTCTACCAGGGCCATGGGCGCCTCTTGGGCAGCACACCATCAGATCTCTAGGGCTCAGATATGCAAGGCAGCAACGTGGTCATCAGTCCACACGTTTACAAGGTTTTATCAACTAGACGTGAGAAGGAATGCGGATTCTGCCTTTGGACAGGCAGTACTACAGGCTGCAGTTTGAAATCCTCGGGATCAGAAAACACCCTTGGATATAAAAAAAAAAAAAAAAAAAAAAGTTTTTTCTTGACTAAGTTGGAATTATTATGATTTGAGTTTATCTCTAAATTGAATCCTTCTTTGGAAGATGTCTCCCTCCCCTCATTAAAGCATTGCTTTCGGACATCCCACATAGTAATGAATATGCCGCTCTGTGTCCCGTGATGTACGAGAAAGAAAAAGGGATTTTTAAATACAGCTTACCTGTAAAATCCTTTTCTTGGAGTACATCACGGGACACAGAGCTCCCACCCCTCTTTTGGGTGACCATTTTGGGAGGCATACTGCTTGCTACAAAACTGAGGGACTCCCTCTAGGGGAGGGGGTTATATAGGGAGGGGACTTCCTGTTTGAAGATTGCCAGTGTCCACACCTGAAGGTACTCCATATAACCCACATAGTAATGAATATGCCGCTCTGTGTCCCGTGATGTACTCCAAGAAAAGGATTTTACAGGTAAGCTGTATTTAAAAATCCCTTTATACTGCACCGATATGTATTGCGTTAAACATGCAGTAACTCAGATATATACTGCGTTATGCCCTGATTATATATGGCATTAAAAGTCCATTAATGAATACACTGATAGATACTGCGTTAAACGCACAGCAATGCATGAATATATACTGCATGAAATTGTTCAGTAATGCACTGATATATATTGCGATAAAAAAACATGCTGTAAAGCCCCGATTATATACTGCATATAAATTCTAGTATAATACGGATATATACTGTGTTAAACGCACAGTAATGCACTAATAGATACTGCGTTACACGTGCAGTATTGCATGGATATATACTGCATGAAAACGTACAGTAACGCACTGATATGTATTGTGTTAAAAACGTGCTGTAATGCCCCGATTGTATACGGCATTAAACGCACAGTAATGCACCGATATATACACTGCGTTACACATCCAGTAATGCACCGATAAATTTACTGTGTTAAACGTGCAGTAATTCCCTGTGTAAACGCACTGATATATACCCTGTTACACGTGCAGTATTGCATGGATATATATATACTGCACGAAAACGTACAGTAACGCACTATGTATTGTGGTGAAAAAAACTTGCTGTAATGCCCCGATTATATACTGCATTAAACATCCAGTAATGCACTGATATATACACTGCGTTAAAACTGCTGTAACAACAGGATATATACTACATGAAAACGCACAGATGTATACACTGCGTTACACATCCAGTAATGCACCGATATATTGACTGCGCTAAACGTGCAGTAATGCCCTGATTATATACACACTGTGTTACACATGCAGTATTGCATGGATATATACTGCATGAAAATATACAGTAACGCACTGATATGTATTGCGTTAAACATGCAGTAACTCAGATATATACGGCGTTATGCACTAATAGATATTGCGTTAAACGTGCAGTAAACACACTGATATAAATTGCATTAAAAACGTGCTGCAATGCCTCGATTATATACTGCATTAAACGCACAGTAACGCACCGATATATACACTGTGTTACACATCCAGTAATTCACTGATATATTGACTGCGTTAAAACGCACAGTAATGCATGGATATTTATACTGCATGAAAATGAACAGTAAAGCACTGTATTGCGGTGAAAAAACGTGCTGTAATGTCCCGATTATATATTGCATTAAACATCCAGTAACACACTGATATATATTGTGTTAAAAAACGTGTTGTAATGCCTCAATTATATGCTGCAAAAAAAACGCACAGATATATACACTGCGTTAAACATGCAGTAATTCCCTGTGTAAAAGCACTGATATATACCCTGTGTTACAGTGCAGTATTGCATGGATATATATACTGCATGAAAACGTACAGTAACGCACTGATATGTATTGCGGTGAAAAAACGTGCTGTAATGCCCCGATTATATGCTGCATTAAACGCACAGTAATGCACTGATATATACACTGCGTTATATGTCCAGTAATGCGCCGATCTATTGACTGTGTTAAACGTGCAGTGATGCCTTGATTAGGTACACTGCGTTACATCTGCAGTATTGCATGGATATATACTGCATGAAAATGTATAGTTATGCACCAATATTTATTGCATTAAAAAAAAATGTGCTGTAATGCCCCGATTATATACTACATTAAACATCCAGTAATGCACCCATATATTATGCAATAAACATGCAAGAACGCATGATTTTATACTGCATGAAAATGTGTAGTAACACACTGATATGAATTCCATTAAAAAACGCACAGTAATGCCCCGATTATATATTGTATTAAACATTCAGTAATGTACCGATATATTGACTGCTTTATACACACAGTAACGCATGGATATATATACTGCATGAAAATGTACAGTAATGCCCTGATATATATTGCGTTAAACGTGCTGTAATTCCCCCAAATATATACCGCATTAAACGTCCAGTAATGCACAGATATATACACTGTGGTAAACATGCAGTAACTCGGATATATACTGCGTTAAATGCACAGTAATGCATTGCTATATACACTGCGTTAAACTTGCGGTAACTCTAAAATATACTGCGTTAAACTTAAAGGCAATGCATAGATATACACTGATACACACTGAGTTAAACGTGCAGTAACTCAAATATACTGCATGAAAATGTACATTAACACACTGATATATACACTGCGTTACACATCCAGTAATGCAGCGATATATATTGACTGCATTGAACATGCAGTAATTCCCTGTGTAAACGCACTGATATATACCCTGTGTTACACGTGCAGTATTGCATGGATATATATACTGCCCTGATATGTATTGCGTTAAACGTGCAGTAACTCAGATATATACGGCGTTATGCCCGGATTATATATGGCATTAAATGTCCAGTAATGCACTGATAGATATTGCGTTAAACGCACAGCAACGCATGAATATATACTGCATGAAATTGTTCAGTAATGCACTGATATATATTGTGATAAAAAAAGTAACGCATGGATATATATATGGCATGAAAATTTACAGCAACGCACTGTGATATCTATTGCGTTAATAAAACATGCTGTAAAGCCCCGATTATATACTGCATTTAAATTCCAGTATAATATGGATATATACTGCGTTAAATGCACAGTAATGCACTAATAGATACTGCGTTACACGTGCAGTATTGCATGAATATATACTGATATGTATTGTGTTAAAATTGTGCAGGAAAATGTACAGTAACGCACTGATATGTATTGTGTTAAAATTGTGCTGTAATGCCTAAAATTATGTGGAAATTGAAAATATCCGATTGTATACAACATTAAACATCCAGTAAAACACTGATATATACAATGGAAAAAGTGTTGATAGTGCGTTAAATGCACAGCAACTCACATATATACACTGTGTTATATCCTGATTATACACTGCATCAAACGTGCAGTAATGCATGAATACATACTGCATGAAAATGTACAGTAACACACTGATATAAATTGGGTTAAAAACCTGTTGTAATGCCCCAATTATATATACACTGTGTTACACATCCAGTAATGCACCGATATATTGACAGCATTAAACGTGCAGTAATTACCTGTGTAAACGCACTGATATATACCCTGTGTTACACGTGCAGTATTGCATGGATATATACTGCATGAAAACGTACAGTAACACACTGATATGTGATGCTGTAAAAAAAATGTGCTGTAATGCCCCGATTATATACTGCATTAAACATCCAGTAATGCACCGATATATACACTGCGTTAAATGTCCAGTAACAAATGGATATATACTACATGAAAATGTACAGTAACGCAGTGATATATACACTGTGTTAAACGTGTAGTAACAAATGTACAGTGACGCACTGATATGTATTGCGTTAAAAAATGTGCTGTAATGCTCCGATTGTATTCTGCAACGTCCAGTAAACACTGATATATACTGCGTTAAATGCACAGTAACTCATATATTTACGGCGTTATGCCCCGATTATATGCTGCATGAAACATCCACTAATGCACCGATATATACACTGTGGTAAACATGCAGTAACTCGGATATATACTGCGTTAAATGCACAGTAATGCATTGCTATATACACTGCGTTAAACTTGCAGTAACTCTGAAATGTACTGCGTTAAACGTAAGGCAACACATAGATATGCACTGATACATACTGTGTTAAACATGCAGTAACTCAAATATACTGCAGGAAAATGTACAGTAACGCACTGATATATATTGCGTTAAATGTGCTGTAATGCCCCGATTATATGCTGCATTAAACGTCCAGTAATGCACTGATATATACACTGTGTTAAATGTCCAGTAACAAATGGATATATACTACATGAACATGTACAGTAACACACTGATATGTATTGGGTTAAACATGCAGTAACTCAGATATATACGGTGTTATGCCCGGATTATATACTGCGTTACACATCCAGTAATGCACTGATAGATTCTGTATTACACGTGCAGTAATTAATGTATGAATATATACTGCATGAAAACATACAGTAACGTACTCCTATGTATTGTGTTAAAAACGTGCTGTAATGCCCCGATTGTATACGGCATTAAACACTCAGTAAAACACTGATATATACTGCGTTAAATGCACAGTAACTCATATATATACACTGTGTTATATCCTAAATGATACACTGCATCAAACGTGCAGTAACACATGAATACATACTGCATGAAAATGTACAGTAACACTGATATAAATTGCGTTAAAAACGTGCTGTAATGCCCTGATTATATATATACACTGCGTTACACATCCTGTAATGCACCGATATATTGACTGCGTTAAACGTGCAGTAATTCCCTGTGTAAACGCACTGATATATACACTGTGTTACACGTGCAGTATTGCATGGATATATACTGCAAGAAAACGTACAGTAACGCACTGATATATATTGTGGTGAAAAAAACGTGCTGTAGTGCCCCGATTATATACTGCATTAAACATCCAGTAACGCTGAAATAAACCGCGTAATTTAACTGGTTTATATTTAAAAAGGCTATACTTAACGTTCTGGACGAATGATGGATCGTGAGACAGATTCGTGAATTATCGTAAATAAAAACGTGTGTTTTAATATACACACTAAAAGAATTACAGGTACATTTATAGTACAGTAATAATATCTTCAAATAAGAGTTCAAAAATAATTGAAAAGTCCTTAGAATGCTTGTTAAGATGGCCGCTTGCCAATGTATGCAGAGAAAAGTCTGTGTGTGTCCTCCTTGATGATGGTGAGAAGAAGGCTGAAGTGAACAAGGCTCCCAGCAGAAATCTCACTTTCTTTAAATATCAAACAAACTCCTTTGTTTGACTTTCGCGCTGAAAACTAACCACTCCCACAGGGAGTGATCTAGAATGAATCAACATCTGGTTTCAATATTTATCAACTTCATCCTGAACAGTAGACTAATCAATCACTGATATTCTTCAAAGGAAGTAGCTTGGCTCTTAATTAAACAGGAAATGGGGGTTGAGCTAGGCTCAACATTCAGTAGATAACATTACAACAAGACATCTGGAGCAAGGGATCCATGCACATACATATATTTACAAAATCCATCAAACCTGTCAGCTTCTGGGATTTCAAAACTTGAGTTCAAGGGATCACATCAGGAGATTATTAGCTCAAAAGGTCTCATACTCTCATTCAAGTTAAATAAGAGAAAATATATGATTTAAAAATTCTATCCGGATAGAATTTTTAAATTTTAGAATATAACATTCCCCTCTGAAATATGAATAATGATCATATTTTCCTAATCATTTATACAAACATTCATGTCACACGCACTCTGACTTTGATCCAATAACTCCAAATGTATTGTCACCTGTAACCGAATTTGCAACTCCAGAACCCAATCTTTTTTAAGAACCTTAACCTTTCTTAATTTCATTTCTGATTTGCTTATACAATTTTTTCATTCTAAACATTAAACATAATTGATATACAATGCATAACATAATAATAATACAAATAATAACTATTAGATTGAAATTGTAAACATGATGACAGATCTAATTGTTCCAACTTAAAATTCTCCTTGTTAAACACAAAATCTGTATACTGCAATTTATAATATAATAATTGAGTACCACTAATTGGTAATCCCAAAACAGTAATTGGAACCCAAATTTGTTCTCTCCCTGCTATTGGAATCATAGAAGAACTGTAACATATATCCTGCCTACATCCTATCCATTTATTTACCCATAAATCAGTATGATTTCTTGCATATGCATATTCTCTGGGCAAATTCTGTAAAATGCCAAAAGGGGTAACTCCACATTGAAATGCATGTGCAATTATTTTAAAAATTGGTGGAATATTCTGTTTGAATTTCTAAACATGCCCTGGCAATATGAAAATGTTCTTCACTTGTCATTATATTGAGAGTAATATTCTGAAGATGCAATATGGAGGGACCCATTACATTAGCTGTTTTAATAACCATGTCTTCTAATATCTGATTTAAATTTCTTTGGATCTTAAAACCTTTACTTCCCACTAAGCCTGCTGACTCAAGATCAGACTTTAACGTGTTAATATCCATACTATTAGCTATGCCACTGATTATGCCTATTTCACCTAATGCACCTTCAATAATACCGCGTTTATTTCTGTTATTCCTACTATTAATTCCAAACCATCTTTCAATACCCAATTCCATATTAACCAAATGTCTTTGACATTGTGGAAACCTTGTAGAAATTTTCCATTCTGAAATATTAAAACTCCATAATAAAATGACAAACTTTCCCTCTCTCAATAGAGCTCTGGATTGTAAATGGTTAATCTTGGAAGGGCTTGGCAAGAACACTGTTTTTACCAACACATGGAGTCTTCCTTGGAGACATAACAATTATACTTGCATTAGCACATTTCAATGGATAACCTTCTATTAATATGCAGCACTCATATATACCAGTATCATTTAAAGATACACCTGATTGGTGCTAAATAAATTATCATCTATCCAATTCACACTACCAAAAACACCTTTATGAATCATATTAGTGGTACTGTGAAGAAAGCTACCCAAAAATGCACCATTCCTTTTCCAAGTTAACAATGAATTTTGAGGTAAATATATTTGAGTACTACACATCAAATTCAATCCATATTCATCTTCAATGACTTTTAAAGACTGTGGAGACACTTTTATTTCTGGAACAATAATATCTACCACAGTAATGGTAATTTTGACTCGTAATTGAGTACATTTTCTTATTACTCGAAAATCCCATTTTCTTACGTCTCCTTTTTCATTTCCAATAATTTTTAAATGTTTTGGATTTAATATTTGTACAAAACTTTGAAAAAGGTAATAATACTGATGTACTGGATAAAATATTTTCCCAGAGCTTATCACATCATTATTGACATCTCCAGACCAAATTGTTGAATCATTACCTTTTACAACTAATGTCCAAAAAGCTCTTTTCAGTATATTACATTCAAAAGTCTTGGTTAGATTATTAAACCTATAAAATCCTTGCATTGTAACGAAACTTGTTTTCGACTCTATTTTAACTTTGATTTCCACCTCATTACTATAAATGAAATATTATTTTATACAATGATAATAATGCCCTACAGCTATATACCCAAATAAATCTTCAGCTGTATTAATATTGGTATATCTGAACCTATCCGAATTTTGATCTACATTAATATCATTGTCCACATTTCTTTTGTTTCTTAACCTCCCTGGTGGTATGATTCTGTCTGGAATTACGTACCAAAAGCGGTACAATTATTTTGCATGGAAATTTGGTGATATGTATTATAGGCCTGCAATTCTTAGTAATTACTTACTTAAACCTGACCAAAACAAGACTCTAGTAGACATTCCAGATGTGATAAATTGTAAACACAAACACATGAATTATAATCTGATAAATAATATAATTTTATTCAATAATACAAAGAAAAATTAAAGATATTAGTCAAACAAAGAAATTTAATACACATCCTGGGTGTGAAAAAGTTTGAAACATGGAATTTGACAAAGTCCGACGTTGCAATCTGGGCAATAGTACCTGGTTTCCTTTCGGATTTTTTTTCCAGTTCCATCCTACTTGGAACAGCAAACGACGCACATCCTGGTAGGCGCTAACTTTCGTGCGGTTGGCGGTACATAGTCTACAAAATGACGACCTGTCAGGCGCTCTGGATTGCCAACGTCAACAGAGCGTCGTCCGGGTCTGTTAGCAGACACTGATGGCGTCGGGTGGTTGATAAAAATGTGCTCAGCCAGCTTCCATATAAAATCGCAATGAATAAGAGGTGTGTTCGTGTTTGCCTTATAAAGAATATACGCGTTCCAAAGACATTGTTCAAGGAGATGTCTGAAAATCTTTTTGTAGTACTTTTTTTGTTGTTTGCGCATCGCCGGGTAAAATGTCATCGCCTGATCGGCTCGGTCGACACCCCCCATCGTGTGATTGTAGTCGATCACTACTTGTGGCTTCAGCACATCTTTTCCCTGTTTTGTGCGGACCATGGTAGTGGAGGTGCTGTGCACGGTGCTCATGACACACACGTCCTTTTTGTCTCTCCATCTCATTGCCATCATTTTTCCCTTTTGGAAGGCAACCATCTCTCCTTTTTTCAATTTCTTCTTGCCAAACGTAGATGGCATGTCACGCCGGTTTGGCCTCACTGTACCATACCCATCTGTTTTGTTGAGGAGCAGAACCTCATAAAGTTCCGGTGACATATAAAAATTGTCTGTTGTCACGCAATATCCCTGGTTCAGTAATGGGTCCAGCAGTGAAAGGACTGACGATGTGGCCATCCCATAGCGGCTGTACTTGGGATCGAACTTTGTACCTTTCCCGGTGTAAATTACTGCATTCCAAATATATCCAGTGGAAGATTCACATAGCATATAAAACTTTACGCCAAAGCGCGCCCTTTTGGACGCAATAAATTGGATCCAGCTTAGGCGTCCCTTGTAGGCCATCAGACTTTCGTCCACACTGACATCCCTTTCTGGCACGTAGGTCCACTGGAAGTTGGCGACAATCATCTGGTACACCTCCCAGATTTTTTTGAGCTTGGGCGCAGGATGCGTGGCCTCATCAAACTCTTCGTTGTTGGCGAAGTGTAAGTTTTTCATAATCAGTGAAAAACGATACTCAGACATCACAGTCCCAAAAAATGGCGTGGCCAGCATCTTGTTGGTGGTCCAGTACCATTTCTGGAGCGGTTTGCCCACCACCCCTTGAAGGATGATGAGTCCTAGAAAGTTCCAGATGTCCTCTTTAGTGACAGGTTCCCATTTTCTGGATCGGGAAAATCTGGCACGCAGAGTAGCAGATTGCTGATCGTGGTATTGATTGGTCTCTGTCACAATTTTTAAAATTACCTCCTCAGAAAGAAAGAGTTTCAGGTACGCCAGAGGGTTGTCACTCTCCACATCAACCTTCATCCCAGGAGATCCAGTGAATCGGAACCTCGGGGGCGCTGCCTGGTCCGCATCGCTGTCTATAGCGCACCAAGTGCGCACATCACTTATGTCAGGTGCGGGATCATCGGCGTTGTCACTTTCTGCATCAGTGTCGGTGTCAGAGCCGGATGACAAATCGCCCCACGACTCACTGTCGCTCTGTTCTGCGATCAACTCCGTTTCGCTGTCGCTGTCGCTCAGCAGATCAAAAATCGCATTCGTAGGACAGCGCTTTTTAGATGCCATTTTCAAAGGGTTTTGAAAGGTTTTATTATATTATTATATATGGCAAGGGGCACTGAAAGGGCACTGTGTCAGATTCCAAGGTGATACAGTGTAATCCTCTCAGATTACATTGTATCACCTAGTTTTTATGTGTTTGTGCACATTTGAATTTCCCTCCCAGTTCCGCTCCCATGCACCATTGCGGTGCAGGGAACGGAACCAGGAAGTCAGGTGACCGGTGGATGGCGCGGCTGGGATCTCGGCGGCGATCACAGCAATGAGAGATCATCGCTGGATCGCCTGGAGACGGTAAGGAACGCTGCTGCCGCTGGCGCTGGCTCTGCACATACACCCCGAGCGCGACTCGAGGATACCGATCGCTACAGGAAATACCAACCCCGAGTCGCGCTCGGGTTTACCGTCAAGGGGGTCAATACTGTAATGTCTTTCTTGAGAAAATGTTCAATCCTGTTAACCTCTGCATGGCTGGAACAGTTTGTGATATATTTTACCACTGACAAATATGTCACTAGAGAGAAAATGAATCCTGTGACGATGATGATCAATCAACCTTCTCTCTTTAGAATGTTTCTCTTTTGTAATCATCTTTCCTTCTTTGATCATTTTTTTCAAAAATCATTCCTAGAAAAAAGAAAAGCAGTATCATTTATCTCAAAATATACATTTTTATCTCATAAAATACCATTATTATCTCATAATATACCATTATCGCCAATTAATGTGTACCCATATTTTTATTGTCTACGTGCACTTATCACTGAATTGAGAGGTCTTTGAACTTACACCATTAATCATAATGTTCCGCTATTGCCCCTCTGTGCAAGTAGACAAAAAATAATTAATTGGGAAACACAAAATTACCTTTTCCTTCCTGTCAATAAATTCACAGTGTTGCAGAAGATGCTGTACTTCTGACACTTCATCAAAACAAACAATATTTCACATTGCTTTCATGATTTTGCCTTTAAAATGAGATCCTCTGTCACTGCTGAGATTTGCTGGTATTCCCCACACTGGATAAACCATGATTCAATACCATTCTAGCAGTTGTCAAAGCATCATCTTTGCAAACTGGTAAAATTTCAACCCACCTGTAAAAAGCATCAACCAAAACTAAAACAAATCTCAATCCATTTTCCCTGATGATAAAGGACCTATATAGTCTATTTGTATGGTAGACCAAGGTCCATCTGCTGGAGAAATTCTTTGTAAAGGAGGTTACTGACCCTTTGGTCTACACTGTCTGTCTATTCCATTTTGTCCCAATAGAACTTTCCTTTAAGAATTTCAGGCAATTTCTGCTTTACTCATGTAACGTAAACATTCATGATTGAATTAATGAATTCTTTCTGAAGGCGTTGAAGTATAACAGGACACAAAAACCAATTAAAGTCATGACTCAACATCAACGTTTTAATAAACCATAGAAGATGTTGAATCAACCTGTAGGAGAACAAAAATTACTTTTTCTGTTCTTCAGCAAATGATGGTATCTGTGTGTCTGTTTCCTGACAACATTAACTGGTACCAATTCAGGTTGAATCACCATTTCATCATGTGAAACTACTTTCTTTGCTAAAGTCTCTTAAATAAAAACTTCAAAATACTAATAAAGATATATATATATATATATATATATATATATATATATACATATACATATACATATGTTATGCATATGTGTATGTATGTAAAGCTGAATCAGCTTCCTTCTGTGTGTCTGAGAAAGAGATCCCTAGGCTGTCAGAATCTCTGCAGGACTTGCGTGTCTCCCTAGCTTCTAAAAAAACACACTCCTCCAACTTACCCCCACCTTTTCTTTCAAAGGCAAGCTGAGAACACAAAACCCCGCGAAATTTAAACACAAGGCTGAGAACTATGTAAATAACTGGAATAAGTATTATTTAACTTGTACTAAATCTTTGAACCAAATAACACTACATACATAGACATGTATATATTTCTTCCTTATTCTTCCCTTTTATCTTAAAATCAATTCCCTAAGTGTCTAAAAAAACTTCAATATGATCTGTTACTTTTACTGTATAATGCACACCGAGTACAATATGAATGCTTCTGATACAGGTAAAGAAACAATAAAGGCTGTCCCTTTCCTGGATCAATCCATATTCCTTAAAATTTTACTTCATTTTTCATGAACTAAATGTTACATATATTCCACTTAAAACCCCTTCTTTCAGAATTGTCTGCAACTCTGTCAGAAGAATAAAATATTTCTTTATTACTTTAACTTTCTGATTTCCAACATGAAATCTGTAAAACTTACGTCAAAACCTTATTCAATAAACCTTATTCAATAAACCTTATTCAATAAACTCATAAAGTCATAACCAAAAAACAAACAAATTCCAAGCCACTCATTAAGAAATATATCTGTTGTTTCCTCTCAGCGTGACATTAGAAGGAACAAGTGACTTGCTACACTTTAAATAATATTGTTCTTCTTGTCTTAATTGAATATTAAAACTTCTATGCCTAGACATATTACTCCATCTTACAGAGTAAACTTCATAACGCCTTGGGGACGTTTTAAAATTATGTGATTTCCTGTTACTCCAACAAAATTTTGCCATATGATTCTTCCTGTGACATAATGAACATTTGAAAACTTGCTTTCTCTTAGCATATGGCGATGAATAATCACATTGCTTATTAGACTGACATTCTTCGTCTGAAGAAGCTACTGTATTGCCCCTTGATTCACATCTTGAATCGCTTTCAAAAACAGTTACTGTAGTTTCACTTAAATCTGAAACAGCACTAGTATCCAATGTGTCTGCATGCTTTTTACCCTCCATATTATCTGAGAAATTAGCAAATTCATTTAATTCTTCAATATCTGACTGCGTTTTTTCATTCTGGACATGCTCAACATAATTACATACAGTTTCACAGTTTGAACAACTAGCTGCATTAGATACATTCTCATATGTTTGCATATTTTCTGCATTTCCCTCGGAAATCATTGAATTAAAACCTGTAACTAGTTTCATTACATTAAATAATTTCCTCTTAGTTTTGGCTAATGAGAATCTCTCTGTGTCAATAGCCAGATTAGATTCTAAACATTGCAAATATAACAACTTCCATAAAACAGAATAACAGATCTGTTTCGATAAACCTTTACATTCATTAGCTGAACATTTAATACAATCCATGATTTACTCACCGATTAAAGAAGTCCTCTGTTCTACGACAATCTCCGCACGAATCTTCAGGTCATTCACGAAGCATCGATCAAATTCTTGCTTTCTCTTGCTTCTAGGTTCTTAGTCAAACGTTTCAAAAATTACTCAATACTCTCACTTCTCTGCCCTCCGATAGCACTTGAGAAAGTGGTATAAAATTTGAATAACGTTGATCGAGTGGATGGTTAGCCAATGAAATAACTGCGTCTTCTAGGTTCGTTTTTCACTCTTTCCGAAGTTTCTCTCAGTACTGACTAGTCCCCTCTTATTGAGACAGTTGTATAGAAACTGACGAAAATATGAGCGACTGGCGGCTGAGCCAATGAAATAAACCGCGTAATTTAACTGGTTTATATTTAAAAAGGCTATACTTAACGTTCTGGACGAATGATGGATCGTGAGACAGATTCGTGAATTATCGTGAATAAAAACGTGTGTTTTAATATACACACACTAAAAGAATTACAGGTACATTTACAGTACAGTAATAATATTAGAGGTCGACCGATATGGGTTTTTCTCTGGCCGATGCCGATGCCGATATTTGGAAATCGGGGCGGCCGATGGCCGATATGTGTTGCCGATTTTTGCGGCCGATATTTTAGGCCGATTTTTTTTATTTTATTTTTTTATCCTCAACTCAAAAAACCTAGGGTGGAGAGGTTGGGAGGAGATAATTGTTTAGGGTGGAGAGGTGGGGTGCAGCCTGTCAGTGTCCACCACCAGTGCCACCTCATCAATGCCCACCAGTGTCCACCACCAGTGCCACCTCATCAATGCCCACCAGTGCAGCCCATCAGTGTCCACCACCAGTGCCACCTCATCAATGCCCACCAGTGCAGCCCATCAGTGTCCACCACCAGTGCCATCTCATCAATGCCCACCAGTGCAGCCCATCAGTGTCCACCACCAGTGCCACCTCATCAATGCCCACCAGTGTCCACCTCATCAATGCCCACCAGTGCAGCCCATCAGTGTCCACCACCAGTGCCACCTCATCAATGCCCACCAGTGCAGCCCATCAGTGTCCACCACCAGTGCCACCTTATCAATGCCCATCAGTGTCCACCACCAGTGCCACCTCATCAATGCCCACCAGTGCAGCCCATCAGTGTGTGCCACCTCAACAATGCCCACCAGTGCAATCACCTCAGTGCATCACCAACCAGTGCCATCCACCCCTTTGCCAACCAGTGCCATCCACCCCTTTGCCAACCAGTGCCATCCACCCCTTTGCCAACCAGTGCCATCCACCCCTGTGCCATCCACCCCTTTGCCAACCAGTGCCATCCACCCCTGTGCCATCCACCCCTGTGCCAACCACCCCTGTGCCAACTAGTGCCATCCACCCCTGTGCCATCCACCCCTGTCTGCAACAGTCAATCAGCGGCCGCCGCTGCCGACATTCTACACTGTAAAAAAAAAAAAGTCCCCTGATGTGCTGCGCGCCCGGCCTCTGCCTACAAACCCCAGAATGCAGAGCGGGCCAGTAACATTCTGGGGTTTGTAAGCAGAAGCCGGGCACGCTGCACGTCAGGGGATGTTTTTCTTTGCAGTGTAGAATGTCGGCAGCCGCGGCCGCCGATTGGCTGTCACAGGCATCAGTAGATAGCAGCGAGCGGGCCCCTCCTCTCTGTATACACCCACAGACGAGGAGGGGCCCGCTCGCTGCTATCTACTGACGCCTGTAACAGCCAATTGCCGGCCGCCGCCGCCAACGCTGGGTGTACTAAGATGTCCGCGGCTCCGGAGCTAGGCCAAAGCCGCGGCCTTTCCTGATGCTGTGACCGCGGCGGCAATCCGCGGATTGCCGCTGCGGTCACAGCATCAGGAAAGGCCGCGGCCTCGGCCTAGCTCCGGAGCCATGGCAGCGCTAGCAGCATGTAGAAATATCGGCCTAATTTGGAGAAAAATCGGCCGATGCCGATTTCTCCAAAACGGCCAAATATCGGCCGATATATCGGCCTGCCGATATATCGGCCTGCCGATATATCGGTCGACCTCTAAATAATATCTTCAAATAAGAGTTCAAAAATAATTGAAAAGTCCTTAGAATGCTTGTTAAGATGGCCGCTTGCCAATATATGCAGAGAAAAGTCTGTGTGTGTCCTCCTTGATGATGGTGAGAAGAAGGCTGAAGTGAACAAGGCTCCCAGCAGAAAGCTCACTTTCTTTAAATATCAAACAAACTCCTTTGTTTGACTTTCGCGCTGAAAACTAACCACTCCCACAGGGAGTGATCTAGAATGAATCAACATCTGGTTTCAATATTTATCAACTTCATCCTGAACGGTAGACTAATCAATCACTGATATTCTTCAAAGGAAGTGGCTTGGCTCTTAATTAAACAGGAAATGGGGGTTGAGCTAGGCTCAACATTCAGTAGATAACATTACAACAAGACATCTGGAGCAAGGGATCCATGCACATACATATATTTACAAAATCCATCAAACCTGTCAGCTTCTGGGATTTCAAAACTCGAGTTCAAGGGATCACATCAGGAGATTATTAGCTCAAAAGGTCTCATACTCTCATTCAAGTTAAATAAGAGAAAATATATGATTTAAAAATTCTATCCAGGTAGAATTTTTAAATTTTAGAATATAACAAACGCACTGATATATATACTGCATTAAATGTGCAGTAACTAATGGATATATACTACATGAAAACGCACAGTAATGCACCGATATATTGACTGCGTTAAACATGCAGTAATGCCCTGATTATATACTGCATTACACGCACCGATATATACAGTGTTACATGTGCAGCATTGCATGGATATATACTGCATGAAAATGTACAGTAATGCACTGATAAATACTGCGTTAAACGTGCAGTAACTCAGGTATGTACGGCGTTATGCCCGGATTATATACTGCATTAAATGTCCAGTAATGCACTGATAGATACTGCGTTAGACATGCTATAACGCATAAATATATACTTCATGAAAATGTGTAGTAACACACTGATATGTATTGCGTTTAAAAATGCTCTGTAATGCCCCAATTATATATTGCATTAAACATCCAGTAATGCACCAATATATTGACTGCGTAATACGCACAGTAACGCATGTGTAAATATATATATATATATACTACATGGAAAATGTACAGTAAACCCTGATATATATTGCGTTAAAAAACTTGCCATAATGCCCCCAATTATATACTGCGTTAAATGTCCAGCAAAACACTGATATATACTGCGTTAAATGCACAGTAACGCACTGATATATACTGCATTAAACCTGCAGTAACTCAGATATATACGGCGGTATGCCCTGATTTTATACTGCATCAAACGTCCAGTAATGCATTGATATATACTGCGTTAAAGGTGCAGTAACGCATGAATATATACTGCATGAAAATGTACAGTAACACACAGATATATATTGCGTTAAAAACTTGCTGTAATGATTATATACTGCATTAAATGTCCAGCAAAACACTGATAAATACTGCGTTAAACACACAGTAATGCACTGATATATACACACTGCGTTACACGTGCAGTATTGCATGGCTATATACTGCATGAAAATGTTCAATAAAGCAATGATATGTATTGCGTTTAAAAGACGTGCTGTAATGCCCCGATTATATACTGCATTAAGCTTCCAGTAATGCACCAAAATATTCACAGCGTTAAATCGTGAAGAGATTAACTTAAAGGGCAATCAAGAGGTTAAACGTGTGCATGCACGCACCCTGAACTAGACATGTGCAGACTGGAATATTTTGTTTAATTTTTTCGTTTTCGTTTGGAAAATAAATTTATTTAGTTACTCCCGAAAATCGTTTTGATTTATTTAGTTTTTCGTTGGTGAATAGCTTTCGTCCGAAAATCCAATAATACTTGGTTTCTGTCGAATGGTCAAAAGAATATTCGACGGAACATCGAATCTTTACGTCGAATCGCACATTTCCGTTAGAATATTCCGCCTACAGGAATTCTAATGTTGTATGACTAGTAATAATGTCAAATCTATTTTCTCATAAATCGAAATCTAATCTCTATAATCTGTTCCCTATAATGTCGAATCTTTTCCCTATAATGTCGAATCTTTTCCCTGTACTGTCGAATCTTTTCCCTATAACAGGGATCCTCAAACTACGGCCCTCCAGCTGTTACAGAACTACAAATCCCATGAGGCATTGCAACATTCTGACATTCACAGACATGACTAGGCATGATGGGAATTGTAGTTCCTGAACACCTGGAGGGCCATAGTTTGAAGACCCCTTCCCTATAATGTCAAATCTTTTCCCTATAATGTTGAATCTTTTCCCTATAATGTCGAACCCCTCTATATCAAATTTTTACCGCAACGAAAATTAAAATAAAGCATTTTTTATGTCGGATGTTTTGGTTTTCGATTCTTGCGCTTTCGTTATCGCTTGTTAAAACGATAACGAAAAAAAAACAGATTTTCGGACAAAAATGCATTCTAACGAAAACCAATGCACATGTCTACTCTGAACTCATAAGCAGGCAGTGCCATACGGGGGGCCGCCTGTACACTGTGGGCAGGGGGGATCCACCATTGGTTAAAGAGCACCTGGTGTGGAGTCAGCTTTTTAATAAAGAATTGCTTTTACAAAAACATTTAAAAAAAATATCAACACATTGCCATCGAGGTATGGAATCTGATTGTGAAATGTAATGCCATTAACAAATATACAGAAAAATGCAAACATAGAGTTATGCCGCGTACACACGGTCATTGTCTTGTAAAAAATGTTTTTTCTCATGAAAAAAAAACGACGTTTTTCAAACTTCATTTTAAAAAACTACGTCGCCTACACACCATCGTTTTCTGAAAAGGCTCTTGCAAAGCACGGTTACGTAAGAAACTTTCGACGGCACTCTGTTCCATTGAAGCTCCCGTCTCATAACTTGCTTCTGAGCATGCGCGGGTTTAAAAACGTTGTTTTAAAGGTCATTTTGCCCACACACCATCACTTTTTATGACACAAAAAACGACATTCAGAAAAACGACATAAAAAATTCAAGCATGTTCGAAAAACGACTGTGTGTATGCGGCATTACACACAACATTGTCTATCGAATGTCTGTTGCAAAAAGTTCCCATAGGTTTGCTGTTAACAAAATTATATTTTTAACATTTCAATAGTCAACATATTAAAGAAATACGTTTTGTCATATGTATATACGGAAGTTACATGAAGTATAATTACCAATAAGGGTATAAGTGAAAAATAACCCAAACAGAATTCCTCTAGAAATCGATCGGATAATCCCAGATGTTTGTGGCCACTCTTATTCCGGGGAAGGGACGCCATAGTCGCATATGTCTTACAAGCAGTCACACTGCAGAGTGCCCGCTATGGAGACCGAGGGGTGAGAAATCCTGCATCCCAAAAAGGGGGTGCCACTTAGCTATACTTGTATATATTGGTTAACCACTTAAGACCCGGACCATTATGCAGGTAAAGGACCTGTCCAGTTTTTGTGATTCCGCACTGCGTAGCTTTAACTGACAATTGCGGTCATGCGACATGGCTCTCAAACAAAATTGGCGTCCTTTTTTCCCCACAAATAGAGCTTTTTTTGGTGGTATTTGATCGCCTCTGCGGTTTTTATTTTTAGCTCTATAAAAAAAAAAATGCAAATGTACTGCGTTAAACGTAAGGCAACGCATAGATATACACTGATACATACTGCGTTAAACGTGCAGTAACTCAAATATACTGCAGGAAAATGTACAGTAATGCACTGATATGTATTGTGTTGAATAGTAACGCACTGATATATACACTGCGTTACACGTGCAGTATTGTATGGATATATACTGCAGGAAAATGTACAGTAATGCACTGATATGTATTGTGTTGAACAGTAACGCACTGATATATACACTGCGTTTACACGTGCAGTATTGTATGGATATATACTGCAGGAAAATGTAAAGTAATGCACTCATATATACGGCATTAAACGTGCAGTAACTCAGATATATACTGCATAAAAGCGCACAGAAACGCACTGATAAATACACTGCGTTACACATCCAGTAATGCACCGATATATTGACTGCGTTAAACGTGCAGTAATTCCCTGACTATATACTGCATTAAAAGCACCGATATATACACTGCGTTACACGTGCAGCATTGCATGGATATGTAGCGCTACCCCATTCAGTGAGTGAAAAACTTATAGCGCAGCACATGCGAACTAAATCGCCTCTGGGCGCTCATTGTCCATTTCTTCTTTTGTCATCAGAAGAGATGGGTTTTGATCTTTCTTCTAAAGGCCAAGTGGTTCTCCTCCAACCGAATGCTGGTTGGTAGAGCGTTCCATAGTCTAGGTCCTTGGACCGCAAATCTTAGTTCTCCTTTGGACTTGTATCTGGCTTTCAGTATCTGAAGTAGATTTTGGTTGGTGGATCGCAGAATGCGATTGGGGTTGTGAGCTTTTAGTTGTTTGTATAGATATTGGGGGGCGTTTCCCAGAATACACTTATGCGTCAGACAGAGTGCTTTAAAAGTAATTCTGTCTTTTACTGGCAACCAATGAAGGGTTCTCAGAGAAGGTGAGATAGATTCCCAGGGTTTTTTCCCAGTCACAAGTCTGGCGGACGTATTTTGAACGACTTGCAGACAAGTGATTTGGTACTTAGGGAGTCCGAGGTAAAGGGCATTTGCATAGTCCAGTCTGGAGTTGACAATTGTTCTCACCACGACTGCTACGTCTTCTTTTGGGATAGAATAAGTGCGTAGAAGGTGCAGCAGATGGTGAGATCCGCTGACTACTGACCCTATTTGTGCGTCCATTGTCATGTAGGTGTCGAAGATGACTCAGAGACTTTTGACTTTGGAGCTAGGGGTGATGATTTTGCCCAGAATGGGCGGGGGTGTCCAGGTTGTTACATGTTGATTCTTTCAACTGGCATGGTTGTTTTTGGGATCGGCTTATTAAGTTACCCTCGGTGGCTTCTCTAGGGGTGATGGTAGTGAGTACAGGTAGTGAGTGAATGTCCAGTCAACAATGGAGTTTTTCAAATACTTTATTTCCAAGGCCCAACACGGCCAACATCAACATAAAGTGGGGTAGGAAAGGTTGGTGAAGCAGAAGAACATTTGCAGTATCAGGCCCAGGATAGATAGGGAAAGCAAGTCTGCTTTCATCAATAGCACAGTTCATCGCCACTCTAGCCAGAGTGGGCGAAGCGCCTCCGGTCAGACTCCTGCCACGAGCCTGGCAGCCAAAGTGTCACTTAGGTTGCTGGGAGGAGCAGACCTCTGCCACAGGCCTTGCTCGGGCCTATGCCACCTAGTATTTGGATGCGCCAAATGGATTCCTGAGCGAATCCTCTCAGTAAGTTCAATCAGGTTCACCGGTTGACAGTTTGAAGTGTACTTGTCAGTCTCCCGGTCACCAGATCCCTGATGGTTCCTTCAAGCCCTCTTGGATCACCTTTCTCCAGGTTCTCCTCAAGCCGATCCCCCACCGAATGGCATACAGCCTGGGATCCTTTTTAGTGTAGCTGGGGACCCAGTAAGTCACTGGGGCCCCTTTCAGCATCCGCATGGAACTCTGCGTAGCATATGACCCCGGCCAGGTTGGCCATGTTGCTGGGGTCCGTTGGATGCGCACACCCTGAAGGTGGGTGCTGCACCTGGAACCCGCGAAGAACCAAAGAAAATGGCGTCCGCCACGGATATACCCTCCCCCAGCATGGCCCGCGAGAGAAAACTCCTCTAATTGGCTGCTGGGGAAAAGTGGCTCCGTCAGAAACCCTCTAGCGACACCTTCCGCTCAGGGGTGTGAACATCAACCCTGGAGCCCAGACTGACCCACAGGAGAGTTCTGTATGACAGCAGCCCAAATTTTACACAATTATGAATGGGAGCAAAAATAACTCTCCTATTCCCCATTAACTTTAGCGTAGCACCCATACTGAAAGTAAGGGGGCGCTACATATATATACTGTATGAAAATGTACAGTAAAACACTGATAAATATTGCATTAAACGTGCAGCAACTCAGAGATATATACGGCATTATGCCCTGATTATATACTGCATTAAATGTTCAGTAAAGCACTAATATATACTGCATTAACCGCTTCAATACTAGGCTTTTATACCACCTCCATACCGGGCCTATTCTGACACTTCTCTCCTACATGTAATAATCATCATTCTTTTGCTAGAAAATTACACAGTACCCCCAAACATTATATATGTTTTTTTTAGCAGACACCCTAGGGAATAAAATGACGGTCATTCCAAAGTTTTATCTTGCACGGTATTTACGCAATTATTTTTCAAACGCTTTTTTTTGTAAAAAAAAATGTTTTATGAATTAAAAAAATAACAAAACACTAAAGTTAGCCCAATTTTTTTGTATTATGTGAAAGATTATGTTACACCGAGTAAATAGAGACCCAACATGTCACGCTTTAATTATGCGCACACTCATGGAATGGCGCCAAACTTCGGTACTTAAAAATCTCTATAGGCAACGCTTTATTTATTTTTTACAGGTTACAGTTTAGATTTACAGAGGAGATCTAGTGCTAGATTAGTTGCTGGCACTCTAACGCACGCGGCGATACCTCACATGTGTGGTTTAAACGGCGTTTACATATGTCGGCGGGACTTGCGTGTGCGTTCGCTTCTGCACGCGAGCTATCGGGGACAGGGGCGTTTTCATTTTTTTTTATCTTTTATTATTTTTTTTTACTTATATTTTATTTATTTTTTCCACTTTTTTTTTCATTTTTTATTTTTTTTCCCACTTTTATTCCTATTACAAGGAATGTAAACATCCCTTGTAATAGGAAATGTGTGTGACAGGTGCTCTTTATGGAGAGATGTGGGGTCAATAAGACCTCACATCTCTCCTCCAGGCTGGAAACCATGAGATCGGTGAAAAAAAATTCACCGATCTCATGAATGGTGACTTACAGCCGCAATCGCGGCTTTGTTTACATACGGGGACCCGGGCGTGACGTCATCAGATCGCGCCCGGGTCCTCCGACGGTCATAGAGATGACTGGTGACCATCTGGTCACCAGTCATCTCTATGCTTCCTGCCGCCGCCGACGATTCGTTCTCCGGGCCCCCGAAGGTACAGGTAAGCCCGGAGAAGCACCGGATGGCGGCGGGAGGGGGGGGATGTCCCCTCCCGCGGCCTGTAAGAACGATCAAGCGGCGGAACCCGCCGCTATGATCGTTCTTACTTTGTGCAGAATCGCCGGCTGAAGAGATGGATATCTGGATGATGCCTCTGGCTGCAGGCATCGTCCAGATATTCGCCTGCAATACCCAGGCCGTCAATTGACGGCCACTTAGGATGGTAAATCCCATCCCAGGCCGTCAATTGTCTATGGCTGGGTATTGAAGTGGTTAAACATGCAATAACGCGGGAATATATACTTGAAACAAATACATGAAAATGTCTAGTAACACACTGATATTATTTGTGTTTAAAATGCACTGTAATGCCCCGATTATATATTGCATTAAACATTTAGTAATTTACAGATATTGACTGCGTTATACGCACAGTAATGCATGGATATATACACACTGCATGAAAATGTACAGTAACCCCTCAAGACTACCAGTTTTATATACAGAATTTTACTGCTTTGTCGTTAAACACGCTTGTTCCTCCTCAAAGACAAGCCACCTTTGAATACTCCTTCATTCCTGCAGAGCCAATGGATGGTCATCTCTTTGGGCTGGTTATTCATTTGAACTACAAGGATGCCAATGGAAATGCATTCCAAGATGCGGTGTTTAATCAGACTGTCACCATAATAGAGAGAGAAGATGGCCTGGATTGAGAGACAATCTTCATGTACTTGTTCCTTGGTGGGCTCAGCTTACTTGTGAGGCCTCGTACACATGACCGTTTTCCTCGACAGAATTCATCAAGAAACTTGATGGGAGAGCTTTTTTTGCAGAGGAAAACGCTCGCGTGTATGCTTTTCATCAAGGAAACTGTCGAGGAACTCGACAAGGAAAATAAGAGCAGCATGGTAGAGAACACCGAGCCGCACAAGCCCCGGTCCTTCAGCACCTGGCTCTCAACAGCCACGCCGTCAAAGCCAGCGACTGTAAAGCAGGGTGGACGATCGGACCCTGCGACAGAAGATGTTCCCTCAGGGGTAGATGCCAGGGTACGTCTGCCACCAGACGTACCAGGTCTGCGTACCAGGAGTGGCGCGGCCAATCTGGGGCGATCAGGATTGTTGGAATCCCTTTGGTAGAAGGTTGGAATCCCAAGGTAGAAGCTTCAGAGGAGGGAAGGCATAAATTAGGCGATAATGACCCCAAGGTGCCACCAACGGGTCTGACGCGTCTGCCCACGGGCCCTTTGAAATGGCCACGAACCGTGACACCTTCCGATTGAGACAGGATGCTAGAAGGTCCACGTCCGGAGTGTCCCACTTCTGGCATAGGCTCTGAAAAACCTCCGGGTGAAGTGACTACTCTCCTTGGTCCAGAGTTTGGCGACTTAGGTAGTTGGCTTGCCAATTCTGTACTCCCGGAATGTACACGGTCGATAGAGCTGGAACGGTCCTTTCGGCCCAAATAAAGGATGTGCGCGACCTCCATCACTGCAGCCGAGTCGTTGTCGGAGTGGATCCTGACCGGTCGGTCCTGCAGATTCAGAGACCACCTGGCAAGGCACAGCCTGATTGCTCAGAGCTCCAGCACATTGATTGGAAGGCGGGACTCCTCCTGAGTCCAGCGCCCCTGGGCTGACTGGGTGCCCCAAACCCCCCCATCAACATGAGAGGCTGGCATCCATTGTGACCACTATCCAATGGCACAGCAGAAAAGATTTCCCGGTCCGAAGCACCGGAGACGTCAGCCACCACACCAGAGAAGACTTGACCAGATAAAGGGAGCTTGTCCCAATGTGACAGAATTTCCTTCTGTAGCACCCGGGTGTGGAATTGGGCATCGACTCCATCCTGAATTTTTGCACTTTGACAAAACAATTGAGGGCCTTGAGGTCCAGGATTGGACGGACCCCTTCCTTCTTGGGGACCACAAACAGATTGGAGTAAAACCACTGAAACCGTTCCATTGAGGGAATGGCACAATCACTCCCCTGACCAGCATATCCTGGACAGCACCTGACAGAGCCTTCCGGCGATCCGGAGGAAGTTGGAAGGAAAAAATCTGTTTGGTGGACAAGAGAGAAACTCTATCTTGTACCCAGAGAAAACTACTTTACCAACCCAACGGTTGGAAAGAAGAGACCTCCACCGAGCTGTGAATTTAGCGAAGCCGTCCCCCCACCCGAGACACGAAAAAATCATAAAACACAAACAAAACCCCCCCCCCCCACAGAAACAAAAAAAAAATAAACCTAACGCCGCTGGCGTGACCCACGCCTGGGGCGGCCACGCCCATGGCCCCTGCTCCTCAGGGGAGACTCATGGGGGGAAATCAGGGGAAGGAGGAGCATCCCCTGGTCTCTGCCCACCTGCCCTCGAGGCGCGTGAGGCCCACATTGAGGGCTGCCATGTTGGCCTGGACAGCCTGGGGTCAGGGCACGCACCTCCTGACCCACGCCTGCAGTGTCAGTCTTCAGGTCGTTGAGACGTTATGAGAGCCAGTGAGTTGCAAGACATGTCCACAACTGACTCCTTGATGGAGGCCAGGCTCTCCTCCATCCGCCCCAAAGTCTGGGTGACCTGACCCAGATGGCGGGTCTGACATGCCTGGTCCCTCCACAGATTTACCGGCAGAACCTCTGCCACCCCCCTGGTCTTGCGGGTCGCCTTTCTGCCTCCTTCTGAGGCTTGTGGCCTGGGAGTAGGCGAGACCCCTGGGGGGGAAGCCCTGTTGGGGGAGGAGTGGGAGGGACTACCCCTGATGGAGGCCTGACTGCTGCCAGCCCTAGGGGGAGACTCCAACAAATGGAGAAGTACCTCATTGGCACTTAGCACCTCCTCCTCCTCCCCCTCAACCTCCTCAACCTCCTTCTCCTCGACCTCTCCTCCTCAACCTCCTCAGAGGACTCCGGGCTTGCCTGGGGGTCTTCCTCAGACTCATGTCCAGTTGAGGCTGCGCACTGTCCAGATGGCCCAACACCCTCCTGCCCATCTGTGGATGAGACAAAACATTCACAGGTTGGAGGATCCACACACTTGTCACATATTCCCCCCCCCCCACACATGCTACACACCAGAAAAAAAAACAAAAAAACGTACCTGTCCTTACGGCCTCCTCAATGGAGTCAAAGCCAGGCAGCCCCTCCACTTGCTGCCTGTGGAAGCACTGGGCCACCGCACGCTCCTCAGCAGTCAGCCTAATAGTGCATGGTGGTCCCCCTCCAGTGCCCCTGGCATGAGCCACGATCTTTACCAGCTTCCCACGGACCACACGCCTGAGATAATTTTTTTATTTTTGGATCCCATGGCGGGTCAGGGTCTCACAACACAAGGCATTGACCTCGTCGGTGATGTCCTGCAGTATCTGCCTCCTCCTGGCCGGGGTGGTGGTGGCACTCTCAGGGCCATGCAGGAAACAACCAAAGGGGGTAATGGCCCTTACAATGATATCCTTCTCCCGCAATGAGTAGTTTCACTTCCTATTCCTCTCAGTCATCTTTCAAAAACACTCTCCAACAACACACTGACATGACACGACATGACACAAACCAACAAACAGCCACAGACAACGGAACAAAGGCACCTTGCCTCAGGAAGGCAAACAAATGGATGTACTTTTGCAATGGAATGGCGTTTGTCTGGGCCTATTTATGCACTGGGCGTATCTCACTAAGTACGCCAGGCCTAGTTCCTATCTCACTGATTGCGCCGGGCAGAGTTCTGAGCATGCGCAGAGAGGCTCTGACCATAGTCGGCGTCATGCGCATGCGCAGTCCGGCCGGCCCTTCATTTGCATAGGGTCACGGCTCATTTCAATGGAACACGCCAACGTCCTTCCCACTTTGAATTACGCCGGCTTACGCCTCGGAATTTACGTCGCCCCCGCGCAAATTTGGACACAAATACTATGAGGATACGGAACTTGCATCTCTAAATTGAGCTGGCGTAACGTAAAGGAGATGTGCTACGCCGGTCTATATATGCGCCAATGTACGTGGATCTGGCCCAAGGATTCTAGCGACTTTTACATAAATATTGAAACCAACAACCATAAAAAAACAGAATATAATTAGGTCTTCTCTACATTATATCTTCTTTTATATCCGCACATAATAATGGTGCCGCCAACAGCCAGACAGAATGATTTACCAAGACGTGTTGGCGTATTTCAAGGCAAAGGCCATAAACTGTTTTATTGTAGATTAAATTCATAAAAATTACTTAGATGATCCTCAATTTCAAATACAAGGGCTGTAGAATGCTGAGTGAGATTTTACATGGGATTGCCAAACTTTCCTATGCTACTTTCCACAAATCTTACATTTAAATGCACCATGGTAATTATTCATGTGCTGCTTCAAATCCCGAGCTTCACAAAAACATCTCTGACACCCAGAGGCGTAACTAGAAACTTCAGGGCCCCGAAACATTTCTGTTCCTGATTTCAATTTACCATAGAGGAAGCTTCAGGATAGGACATGGTCACATGACGGGTCACAGAAGGAGCCTGCAAAATGTAATGAAGAACAACCCAAGGAGATATATACATCCATTGGACAAAGTTTTATTCAAATATCCACATTTCAAATACATAAAAAATAAAATACATTTTGAATGAGATTAATTTGGAAAATATAAAACACTGTATAGACACACAAACTTCTTCACAAAGGTAGAAGAAAATCTTTAAAAAAGGGTCCACAACAGGACTATCAATAACTTCCAACTTTTTTTATAACTTAACACTATTTCACACATTTAACTTTGTTTCTGTGAAGAAAGGCCTGTAACATAGAAATGTCTGTATATATTTGTAGCATTACCCCCATTGGAGAGCTGGATTTTTTTGGTGGCGTGTTACCTCATGGCTCCTCCGAATCCTCTAGGGGCGAGTGATGCGCATGTGCATAAACAGAAGTAAAGGAGTGCTCTTTGCTGTGCTCTTTATTACCCAGCCGGGTAAAAACGATAAAACTTGTGGTGAGGAAAGTAAAGTTGAAGAAGATAGAACAGCAGATTCAGGCTTAATGAAAGGACACAGTCCTGCTCTCAAACGTAACACTTCTCCGCGCTACTCCCGCGGGAATGTGGGTTTAGTGTACCTGGACAGGCCTCTCTCACTGACCTGGCAGCCTGGGTATCACTTGGACAATTGTAGGAATAAGTCTCTGCCACAGACCCTCCTTGGTAAACTTGAACTTGGGAGAAAGTCTCTGCCACAGACCCTCCTTGGTGAATTTGAACTTGGGAGAAAGTCTCTGCCACAGACCCCTCCTAAAGAGCCTCAGAAGATACATCTGCCACAGGTCCCCTCTGGGTAGAATGCTTGGAGATATGCCTCCTTGGTTGAGTTACGCCTGGATCTCCTTCAACTTGTCGCCCAGGTACCGACTGACAGGTGATTAGTCCCGCAGTGTCCGGTTACCTGTGTTCCTCGGTGGTTTCATCTAAGCCCTATTGGACCGCCAGCCTCTTAATGGCGCTCCTCAGACCAATTCCCCCACTGAACAGCACACAGCTTGGGATCTTTAAAGGAGGGAACCCAGTCGCTCACTGGATCCCCATCGCTGGTTCAGATGCTCCGGGCCAACATTGTCCCAGAGCCAGGAACACCGCCATAACGCCGGGAAGCCGTAATGTGGCCACCCTAATGGACCGCTTTCATCAGATGAACCGATCGTGTGTGGGCCCCATCGTTTTTCTTCCCATTGGTAAAAAAAATTGTTTTATAAAAAATAGTTTTAAATCATTTTGATGGTAAAAACAACGATAGAAAAAAAACGATCGTCTGTGGGGAAATCCATCGGTCAAAAATCCACTCATGCTCAGAATCAAGGCGATGCATGCTCGGAAGCATTGGACTTAATTTTTCTCTGCACCTCGTGTTTTATGTCACCGCGTTGGACACGATCAGATTTTTAACTGATGGTGTGTTGGCAAGACTGATGAAAGTCAGCTTCATCGGATATCTGATGAAAAACTCCATCGGTCCGTTTTCATCGTATGAACCGATCGTGTGTACGTGGCATTAGAGGAAATGTGTGATAGAAAAAATGTATGTATAAAAGATTCCAAACATAAATATTATATGTCAATCACATGTGAATATGAATATAAGCATCACTAGACATTGTGAAAATATCCTTATAAAGGTTGATATAAATGTGATAAATTACCCAAAAGTGAACAAAGTCAAAAGTCCAACAAAGTGAATAACGTGAAATAATAGGAGTCTTCCCAGCCTACACAGATGGACCAATTAGCTGTAGGTCATCATATAATGTCTTTCAACATGAGGAGAAGAAACCAGCGTATGTTGGCAATACACCCAGGAGTGCCTCCACCATCCAATAAGGGAATAAAAGATGGGTACTCTTACCAAAAGCAGTGGATCCAACTCACCATATGGCGGTGGATCTTTGTAAAGCATAGAAAGTAAGATTATAACTTCAATGGAAATCCTTGTGTATGCTTCCGGTTCCTCTCTAGCAGATCCGTAGTGCGTGACATACACCATCCAATGTATTTAGCCTTTGATCACTTGATGGTATAAGTAGGAGAAAAAAGGCCAGGTTCTCCTACTTTTCTGTCTCACCAACAGAGTGTGGTATATGGAATAAAACAATGGGAAGGATGGCTCCATATAGCGTAAAAAAAAATCTTAAAATTAATTCACATAAAAAGTCTCTCTTCACAGCCACATAAAAATCTCAGATGAAATCAACAAATAAAAAACAATAAAAACCACATGCCAAAAAATCAAACTGGCAATTTCCAAAGATAGACAAATCTGGAAAAATGTGATAAAGGCACAGTATTGAAGTGGCTTGGAGCCAGTGTGTTACCCTACGCATTTCGTCTGAGATAGACTTCAACTGGGGTGTACACAGATTGTCATCAGATTGAGAAGCAAGAATGGCAGGCTGAACTATCTCAAATGTATGAAGGACTGCATTCATTCCTGTAAATCGGTCTGACAGCTGGTTTATAATCATATCCAAACATCTATAAAATACAGTTGTTTTAAAGCGTTCCTCTGGATCAGTAATAAAAAAAATCTTTCATCCATACGCAGCTCATCAAAGTGGCACTTTACTTTTTTAAATCTTTTATTTAAAAACTTTACTTCAATTTCCCATTTTTCTGCAAGTGTCACTGCAGTTTCTTTGGCTTCTTCAAAATGATCCCTGTAGCTGGAAAGGGCTGTAACAGCATCGGACCAAAGTCATAACTTTTTTAAGAATTAATATAATATTTCAATAGATGAATAAATAAAATAATACTACAATAATACCTGTGGTTTGAAATGGTGTGACCTTTATTCATAGGTATAAATAAATTGATCATATCAAACAATTCTTAAATCAAAATTAAATAATCAATTTAAGTATATTAAAATCAATTTTAATAACATAACCACATATATATATATTATAATAATAAAATTAGCTTAGCCATTTAAGCTCAATATAAGAATAAACATGAAAATATAACATCCCCTTAAAAAGAAGGGATTAAAACCTCATAAAAAAGGCCATTACAGGGAGGGAGGGTGGGATGTGCTCCTCTTCAAATCTTCTCTGTCTTCTGCCCACTGATGACGCATCCTCTATCTTTATATAGGGCTACAGGACCGTTGTTTGGGGCAACTGTCAACATTGCTTAGCCAATCATAGGCAAGTATTAATTTTTTTATGACACGGTCCCATAGGTGGTGAGGGCAGGGACATTTCATGCCCCGCCATTCACCTTCATTCTGAAAGCTGCACTGCTCCAGACAGATCCATGTCTTTTGATTGCAAGGCTTTGGAAATTGCATTCACATGGTTCAAAATTTTAGTTTGCAGGGCGAACAGAAGCACAAACTCAAAAGATTAAATTTTCTTTTTTAGTTTTTTGTATCTGCCTGGCCCTGGGGCTTTAACGTCTTAATTGCCCTCATATATTCGTCAGACGAAATGGGAACATACATTAATTTAGAGGAATCGACAGATATGGAGGGTAAACCTGACGAGGATAAATATTCCCAAATTGGTTGTCGCTTTTGTGCCAGCTGGTCAGTAAATACATTCGTCTATAAGTTATAAAGGGAAATGATAAAATTCTCTAAAGATCTCTGCAACTTCCCTAGATAAGTAAATGACATTCCCCTCTCTCCGAATCAATATATGGAACGTAATTTCTTTGAGAGATTTCCCTGAGTGAATGGGCCAGAAGTTTGCCTGATTTATTCCTGTGTTTGTAGTGTATGTTTCTGGCCCTTAATAACCGGATTTTAGTATGATAACTGAGTAGGGATGTAAATTTTTTTTGCTCCAACATAAGATCTACTGCTACTGAGTGGGATAGCGTTTTTTTTTATGCTTAACTTCTAAATTTGCCACCAGGTTTAATTGGGTTTGGAGGACAGCTTGCCTATTTTCTGCAATTCAGTTGCTTTTTGAATCAGAAGGCCTCTTATAATGCATTTATGTGTTCCCCAGAGTGTAAATGGTGAGATCTCTTCTGTATCATCAATAAAAATTCTGGTCAGTGTCTGGGCAAGATAATTTTGAAGTGGATCGTCTTGTAGCAATCATTTGTGGGGGGGGGGGGGTGGATGGGCATACTAAGCACAGGCGTACCTTGCATAGCACACCCACCGGGAGCCGGGCTGAGACCACCAAACTCAATTCACATGTAGCCGAGACCGGGATCCGAACCCTTGGCTGCAGAGGTGAACGGCTTGTATATAAATTTTGGTTTAGCAGTGAACGATGGAAATCCTGTTGCCACTTACCCCGCCTTACCTGCTCCACTTGGGAGCCCAACTGGGGTCTAGCCCACTCAGCCAGTCCCGTAGGCCCTTCGCCTCTCTTTTTTAGGAGACCGCATGGCCAAAGTGCGTGCGTGTTAAACCAATTTTGTGTGCGTGCCGTTAAGCACAGGCGTACCTTGCTAGCACACCCACCGGGACCTCTTTTGACATGTAGCCGAGACCGGTATCTGAACCTGCAGAGGTGAACGGCTTGTATATAAATTTTGGTTTAGCAGTGAACGATGAAATCCTGTTGCGCCCTACCTGCTCCACTTGGGAGCCCAACTGAGGTCTAGCCCACTCGGCCAGTCCCGTAGGTCCTTCGCCTCTCTTTTTTAGGAGACCGCATGGCCAAAGTGCGTGCGTGTTAAACCAATTTTGTGTGCGTGCAAGTGTGGTGGTTTTTGTTATTTTGTGGTTAGAGGAGGTGGACCATATGAGATTTGGTATAGAGATTGGGTCGCTATCAATGGTTTCAATTACTACCCATAGTGGAATTTCATGACTTACCTGGTATTTGGGAATGTTTGCTATTTGCGCAGCATAAAAATAAGTGGCAAAGTTTGGGAAACATACACCTCCTTTAAGTTTAGGGAGGTGTAGGGTGTTTGGAGAGATTCAAGATTTTAAAGTGCTCCATATAAATGATTGTGTTTTTCGTTGTAGGTTACTGAGGAAGTAGGAATGGGTAAAACTCTCAAAAGATATAAAAATGACTATATTACCCAAAATGTTATAACATTTATTTTATCTAACCAAGATAAAGGGCCATTGCTTGAAATAATTTGAAATTTTCCGACAAGTTCCTTGGACGTGTGTACATGGCCTCACAGTGGGCAACGGTATTCTTTTACTTGAAGCCCCGTCTTGTGCTTCTTGAGATGCTCTCTAAGATCAATATCCCTGAATGCGATGTAATCACATATCAAACGAAATAAAAATAATTAGACAGGGATGGGATGGTTCAAAGTACACTCACAGTGAGCAACGGTATTCCTGTACTTCAAGCCTCTGCTTTTTGTGTTTCTTGAGATGCTCGTTTAGTTCGGATGCTTTTTTGTATTTTTTTCTGCACCATGTGCAGGCATAGCCCCAGATTCACAAAGCACTTACGCCAACGTAAATCACTCTATGCCGTAGTAGTGCAAATGTGCGCCGGCGTATGTGTGCGCCAGTCACAAACCAATATACTCCTAAAAAGCTGAGCCATACCCGGCGTAATGAGTAGGATGCAAATATGGGCTGACGCACCTCTGGTGCTTCTCCTATTGACTTAGGCTGATTCAAATTCAAGCCCCTGCTTCTTGTGCTACTTGAGATGATCTCTTAGTCCAGATGCTTTGTTGTATTTTTTTCTGCACCATGTGCAGGCATAGCCCCAGATTCACAAAGCACTTACGCTGACGTAAATCACTTTACGCCGTCGTAGTGCAAATGGGCACCGGCGTATGTGTGCGCCAGTCACAAACCAAAATATACTTCCTAAAAACTGGCCACCCTTATGCCGACGAATCTTGCACACGCCGGCGTAACGTGGATGCAAATATGGGTTGACGCATGGTGCTTCTCGCATTGATTAGGCATTCATATATGCAAATGAGGGAAATACGGCGATTCACGAAGTGCGTGCGCCTGGCGCATGCTACTCTGGGCGCACGCTACTCTGGGCGCACGCAAGTTGTCTGTCCGGCGCAAAGTTATTTCCCATGAAGGAGGTATAACCCAGCAACAGACGTCCACAGGTCAGCTGGAGAGCGGCTGCATCAGCACCGTTACGGACAAGCTACACTCACAGTGGGCAACAGTATTCCTGTACTTCAAGCCCCTGCTTCTAGGGTTTCTTGAGATGCTCGTTTAGTTCAGATGCTTTTTGGTACTTTTTTCCTTCACCATGTGCAGGCCAGTCACAAACCAAAATACGTTTCTTGCACACGCCGGCGTAATGTGGATGCAAATATGGGCTGACGCATGGTGCTTCTCCTATTGATTAGGCATTCAAATTCAAGCCCCTGCTTCTTGTGCTACTTGAGATGCTCTCTAAGTCCAGATGCTTTGTTGTATTTTTTTCTGCACCATGTGCAGGCATAGCCCCAGATTCACAAAGCACTTACGCCGACGTAAATCACTTTACGCCGTTGTAGTGCAAATGTGCGCCGGCGTATGTGTGGGCCAGTCGCAGCTGCATCAGCACCGTTACGGATGAGCTGAGCAACCACACTTGCAGGACAACACATCTGTATGCCAACATTGCACGTTAAACACACACACATTCATCATGGCACACTGACAATGCACGCATGCACACCACTGTGGTCCCTAGCTCACACACACACCACATCCACCTCACATTGGTTTAGTCCAAGTCCACCGCACGGGACTTGGTAGAAGCAACGCCATGCCAAGGCCCCAATGATGTTGCTGTCCGTTCATACCACATTCACACGGTCGTGGGGATAACCTCTCCCTGACAAACCAAGGTGACACGCCTTGCTGGCAAGAATGTCACACACACATGCACACACTCACACACCAGTCACACTGTAGCAGCACCGGGCAAACCCTGCCCTTGCAACCTGGTGTCCAGTCACCACTTCTGCACTCCTGACCGTGTACAGCGACAAAAAAAAAAAAAATATATGGATTATGCCATTGTCCGACATGGCATGCCCTTACTGGAGGACGGCACATACATCTGTGCACGTTCAAAAAAATAATATCTAAAGCTCATACTCTGAGCTACAAACGTTTAGAGGACAGTCATTTGCCCTCTCGTGGGCCAGGCCTCGTGCCAAGGCTTCGGCTCCTCAATTGTCTGGGCAACGACTGGGGAACGGGTGGGGCATCATGAGGAAGGTCATCCCCTGGTCTGTCGCTTCTGGATCTGATGGCAGATGTAGCCTGCATCCCCTCCAATGCCACGGCAATGCGTGTCAGAACGCATTTGGTATCTGCCTGCATCCGCAGCTGGCAGCGTTGGTCTGACGATGTAGGAGCCTGTTCTGCCGACCCTCCATCTGGATTGCGGCAGTGTTGGCCTGCACAACCTCCCCCAGACTCTTCACACCAGGATCCCTGATGCTGTGGCCTCTAAGCTCAATATCCCTGATGCAGTCCTGGGTGGCCTGTGGCCTGCAGCTCCACAATCCCAGCCGACAGTGTGAGTCCTGGGACCCCCTGGCCTGCACGTTCCACATCTGGTGACGAGGGACCCCCTGCATGGCATCGAGGGTGACGCATGGCATCGAGGGTCTGGCTTTGTTCGCAGAGGCTTGTGGCCATGGCTGCGCAGTTCACATTCATGTCCTGCAGGCAGTCCGATATAGCCTGGGTATGATCAGCCTGTTGTGTGAGGCACTGCTGCATAGCCAAGGACCCAACAAACGAGCCCAGGCTGTCAAACGAGCCCAGTCCTTCTTGAAGGAGTCCGGCTACACCCCTAGTCTTGGCCTGAGCCTTCCTAGGGGAAGTAGCCGGTTGAGTCCGTCTCGATGAACTAGCCCTTGAGGGGGTACCCCTGGACGGGGTAGCCCTTGAGGGGGTCAGGGGGGCCACTGTGTCGGAGGGACCGGCCAAGATGGAATCCTCTTCTAAATATACACAATCCTGCTCATGGATATCCAACTGATCCTCCTGAACGACCTCAAGACCAACGGATGTCACATGGCTTGGCAGGGGGTAGACTCTGGAAGAGGATGTTCCCTGGATGGTGTGGGTCGTCCAGCAGCAGAGGATGGCCCAGCTCCCTCCAGCACATCTGTGGATGACACAAAGCATTTACATGTTGGACCCACACACTTGTCACATGTTCCCTTGCACCCCCTCACATGCTACACACCGGATGGGGGATGAAACACACTTACCTCTGCTCAAGTCCTGTTCACTGGAGTCAAAACCCTCCAGGCCCTCCACCTGCTCCTGCTCCAGACAGCTGACTATCACCTCCTCCTCAGCTGTCAACTTCACAGTGGTAGATGGTCCGCTTCTTGTGCCCCTGAGATGCCTTCTTACCTTGGCCAGCTTCTCCCTGACCCGCCGGCGCATATCATACATTTTTTTGCCAACCTCCTTCCAGGTCCTGGATTCATGGCCAAGGGCATTGATATCCAGGGTGACCTTTTGGAGGATCTCCTGCTTCCTGGCCTTGCTGGTATTCCTGGTCTGTGCGCCATTGGAGGAAGGCATTGTATTTCGTATCTTTTTTTTTTTTTTTTGGATTCCAGGATGTTTATTCGTAGGTGAAATCTGCTGCTTTCTATCCATGGATGGCTGAACTCAATGTTCAAGGAATCCTTTAAAGTGGTATACTTATTCTCCACTTGATGACTGACCCATTGCCCCAAAATAAGTACCAAAAGCGTCTTAGAATGCCAAAGAATCTTGATGATTCTGGGTCAGTTGGCGGTGTCCAGTTGAGGGCATACTAAAGCGGTTGCCAGTCCATTGTGTGCTCTGCCCTGTTCCCATTGATGCCAGACTATGCAGGGTATCAGCTGGTGGTCTGCTGTCCTCTGTGGCAATTGGCTCAGTCTGCAAGGCCTGATCAGTTAGCTCAGGTCCACCAGTCTGCGTGCTGCTATCCACCTTGCTCATTGAGGGGCCTTTGGATTTTCTGTGGTCTGTTGACAAAGGCCTGACCCGACTGGCTGCGATGTATTGTGCCATGGGCAGGGTGACCCCTATCCTGAGTGACTGTGGCGGGGAGGGTGACCCCAATCCTGAGTGACTGTGGCGGGGAGGGTGACCCCAATCCTGAGTGACTGCTGGTGGGGGAGGGTGACCCCAATCCTGAGTGACTGCTGGCGGGGGAGGGTGACCCCAATCCTGAGTGACTGCTGGCGGGGGAGGGTGACCCCAATCCTGAGTGACTGATTTAAGTAAACATTGATGCAATCTGGGGCGCTGGTAAAGAATCTCCAAAAGGGTCAGGGAACCAGGATGGAAACTGGAGGAGCCGTCAGTCAGTATAAATCAGCTGCTCATTGCCGGGGGGAGCCGACCTCCACTATCCTGCGTTGACGCTGCTGGGCTGTCAGCTCGTTTACTGGTCCGTGACGTCAATAAAACGGTGGCCGGGAAGGATCACAACGCGTTTGGAGGACAGACCTGCGCGCTCCTTTGTCAAGTGTAAAGCCTGTATTTCATATCTTAGGCAGTTGCGCTGGCGTGGTTGTGAGCATGCGCATAGGGGAGCTGTGCATGCGTCCACGTCACGGCGCATGCGCCATTCATGATACGCCGGGCGTAAAACACTGCACCGCGCTCGGATTATCATTTGCATGGGGTCACACCCACTTCCACCTACGCCAGCCTGCGCCTTTAAAACCTATGCCACGCCGACGCAGCTTTGGAAGCACTGGCTTCCTGAATTCCATGCTTTTCTCTCTGCGCTGCGTTGACGTAGCGTACAGGGGATACGCTATGGCGTCGTAATATGCGCCTGCTGTCTGTGAATCCGGGCCATACTTTGTTTTCTCTATGAAAAAAAAAAAGGCACATAAAAAAATAAGTTTAGATTCACTTTAGGATGCTTAAGATGTTTCTGAAATAATATTGTAATTACTCTGGCTGTAATTTCATAAACACAATACTGTTATTATTTCAGTATAAACATTCTGACAGAAGGTTCTTACTTTTTTTTTTTCTCAATTGCGTATTATATACTGTTTTTGTGTGTTTGCAAAATGAAAGTGGGCCGGTCTGGATGACCGTGGGGGACCTGCCTGCAAGACCCCTCCCCAGGACAACCCAGGGAGCCACCGACTGAGCACCTGGAGAGGTTCTCAACAGCCCAACCCCTGCAAGATCAGCATGCCCTGAGCCTCCCACAGAAGTCCCTTAGGATTTCACAGCTGACAGTGAAATCTGTAAATGGAAATGGATACAGACTAGATTACAGTAGGTTGACAACACTTGCAGCGTGATACCACAAAGAAAACAATGACAGCCCGCACCCCCCTACCTGCACCTGCGGCGCTCGTGATCCTGCCGGGGGAAAATACTGCCAATGACTGCAGGACAGGTGGAGGGAACACTGCCGCCAGCAACCTCCTCGAACCGTCCAAGACCGGAAATGACGTCAACGTCGCCCGGGACTGACGTCAGTCGCCCGAAGGTAAAACACGAGAACCTGATGACCACGGAGGAAGAGGGGAAAGGAGGGCAGGCTTTATACGGCCTGACTCCTCCTACAAACCTGCGGTCAGCCTTTCACTTGTTTATCACATTGTTCCACCTCGCTGACGTCGTAAACCAGCGGGACCGGAAGTTCGACGTAAGTTTTCGTGTTCCATATTTTCAGGAAGCGTACCTGGTCACGCACTTATAGGTCTTTATATGCGTCAATCAATTAGACTATCGGGAGGGGATTGGTGACAGCCTCTGTCCCTGTCACAGCGTCCATGACAACAATAGTATCTCTGCAAACCTCAACCCATATATCCCTGAATGCGATTGAACCTTCCCATCCCTGTCTAATTATAATTAAGTACACTCACAGTGGGCAACGGTATTCCTGTACTTCAAGCCCCTGCTTCTTGAGATGCTCTATAAGTCCAATATCCCTGAATGCGATGTAATCACATATTAAACTAAATAAAAATAATTATAATTAGACAGGGATGGGATGGTTCAAAGTACACTCAGGCCGAGTACACACGACCGGTTTCCTCGACGGAATCCATCAAGAAACTTGATGGGAGACGTGTTTTGCCGAGGAAACCGGTCGTGTGTACATTTTTAGACGAGGTAACTGTCGAGGAACTCATCGCCAAAAAGAAAGCATGTTCTCTTTTTCCTTGACAAGAATGGCTCGACGAGTTCCTCGACAGTTTCGCCCGACGAGTTCCTCGGATGTGTGTAAGCGGCTTCACAGTGGGCAACGGTATTCCTGTACTTCAAGCCCCTTCTTGTGCTTCTTGAGATGCTCTATAAGTCCAATATCCCTGAATGCGATGTAATCACATATCATACTAAATAAAAATAATTATAATTAGACAATGATGGGATGGTTCAAAGTACACTCACAGTGGGCAACGGTATTCCTGTAGAAAATAGGAGGATATATATAGAGCTAGCACTTATCAATTCAAAAGAAAATTGCCAAATGCATTACCGTCCCTGGTAGGTAAATTAATATATATTCCCAATCAAGGGATGAGGCGTGGGACTTTATGAATGCATAATGGATAGGTCAGAAAGGGTGCACAAAAAGTGCATAATAGTTGAATAATACCATTAACTTTGGAACCATAGAGGTCATACAAAGAGACAATGTATTATAAAAAATATATATAAATGTTTAATAATACAATTTAATAGTACAAAAAAGTAAAATATTGTCATATAGTAACTTATATACATATCACAAACGGATGGTCCTTCATGTTTCGCCCATTGGGGGTTCTTCAGGGACACGTAGGTATATAAGGTGGCCTACAATAAATAGATGGAAATTCCATGAGACAATATAATGATATTTTTGCCATAACACATTTTGCCATAACACATAAGACAACAATCTTATAACACGTCATGGCTCATCAAGTGATTTATTACATGAGTTCATTAATTTAATAATTAAATATCCGCAAATACAGGAACAGAATTTTTTTTTTTAAAATATATATAAACACAGAAACAATTTCAATCAAATTTGTACATCGATGTCATTAAACCTACGTTGGTAATGAACAAATAGATACCTCTGGAGTGTTCGCGAATCGTACGCTGATGAGTCAACTAGCAACAAGTACTTTGTCGAATACAGCGCATGGTGCAGCTCAGTCAAATCCCACAAATCGGAATCTGCCTGTCAACCCTGGAGGAGGAGCATATAACGGCCCGGGAGCCTATCTTAAAAGATGGTATAAGATAGATAGGCACAACAATAAATAATTGATATAACAAATATATATAAAAAAACAATAGCTATGTTGCAAAGAATCAGCAAGTTATTACCCAAAGTAGTAGTAGTAGTAGTAGTAGTAGTAGTATGTCAGGGGGGAGGGATGCAGTGGACTGAATTAGATGTCAATAGTAGAAGACACAGAGTAGGGTAAAACAGTTCGAGTGAAGGTAACCAATGCTTATCACAGGAAAGGTTTATAACTGATACTAACGTTCAGGCCTGGATGTTGAGTGGCCTTAAGACTATATATCCATTTAGCCTCTATTTGCAAGAGATGTTTGTCTACTTGTCCTCCTCTCTCATTAAGAGGGATATGGGCAAGGGCAAAGAGACCCATCGTTTTCAGGTTGTGACCATGGAAAAGACCCATATGTCTACTGGTAAACAAAGGGATTATCGTTGTCTCGCATCCAAAATGAAAGGCCAAATAAAAAAGAGGACTGATCCCCCTGACTGGACTTTTAAGGCACTTGTAATAAATGGCTGTGTAACCAAAAGATATGGGTATATATAATTTATTGGAAGAAATGTTATAAAAAAGAAATCTAATAAGAATTATTTCACATGATCCAAAAAAGACATAGAACATTAATATATGTAAATACAAAGTAGCGGTATAGCACTGTGTGGTGTGATTCGCTGTGTTGTCCCAACGTTTCTGGGAAGGATTTCCCTTTCTTCAGGCGTAGGTCCAGGATTCACACAAAATTCTATAAAATGTATGGAAAATGGTCAATATAAACCAAAAAATTATATAGAGTTGCTATTGTATAGACTAGTGCTGAATTTGTAATACTTACAGCTACACAAGCTGTGGTGAACAAGTCAGTTGGATCATGTAATTAAAAACATGGGCTGTCTACTGGTCCGGGTCTGTAGGCATAGGTGATAACAGCAAAATAAATGGCAATTATCTAGTAGATAGGTATGTTATTGCCCCAGATGGAAGTGCTGCTGAAACCAAGTTGTTCCCTGGGCCCTAAAATTCATATATAATGGTGTATGTTAGTATTGTAAAAATTTGAATATAATTTTGTCTGTCTATTCAAAAGTTTAATGTTGCAGATCTTACCTAGTAGATTTTATAGCAATGAAAGAGCTTCGATTAGGCTGAAAAAAAACAAAAAAACTGATCAGTAAAAATAAAGATAAAAAGAAATTGTGAAAATCAAACTATTTGTTGTATGGGCCTCTTGGGATATACCAAGAGGTTATATGCAACCGTCGGTTGGCTTGTAGGGCTTATATATTATATATTATGTAATTTCATTGTATTACAATGACTTGGTTGGGATCAATGTTAAGTGCAGTGATATATAATGGTCCATAGGTGGCACCAAATGATCACTATTCAGGAAATAAAAAAATATGCTTAAATGGGAGATTAGAATATAATTGCATCTAAAGGGTTTTCAACTGAAAAACATTGGCAGCCGGATAAGAAAACCAATTGTATAGCAAACGTAATTCTTTTAAGGTAGCAACATTGTGACCAAGATGAAAAAGATTTTTACCTTGAATAACTTTATACAGAGAAGTAGTCATATTGTCCAGCTGGGCGCTGGATTGTGAATGACTGACTCCTCTGAAGGTGTATATAGCCACCTTGCACCAATCAGCGTGGCACATTGCAACAAGTTGCAGCTGTGCTCGCACGGCACTTGAGGGTGCTATTGGGCTAGCAGTGAGTTTAGTTTCCTGGGCTTCCCGTAGCGCGCGGCGCACATGCGCGCGTATCTGTATGACGCAACACGGCGAAGTCCACCGACGCAATGACCTCTCTGTGCACACAGCGCATGTGCACGGAGAGAAGCAAGATGGCGGCCCGACGGAGATGTGGATGCCGGGTCGCCAGCTTGTTCGCTATGAAAGATACCTAGGTCGCCTCCAAGCGAACAATGCATCGGGCAACACTCATAAGGGACAGAAAACAACAAAGAGTCTCTTGAAAAACGAATTTTAAGCTTTGTGGAAGGGATATGCTAAATGACCAGTGCGCCCTCTAGTGGCGGATTGTTAGCACATCTCTATCAACCGTGCTGAAACTGCCCGGACCAGGAGCAAGCCCTACAGTAAACTAGCATTGTACAAAGTGGGAGATTGGGGGATGGGAAATAACAAAACAAACAAACAGTGATATAAAAGAAAAGGGAATAATAAACATTTCAATTGTTATATGTTGAACCTGTTGACAAATTGTAATAGTATGACATTGAAATCGATGCAGATCAATGCTCTGATATAATTAATACAGGTCTGGCGCTGTAACATTGTAACAATGCTTGCTATTTTACACGGCCTATATTAGCAAAAATTGGGATAATAATGGTTCTAGTTGTTATACATTACCTTGAAAAAATTCTATATATTAAAGCAAATTTGTACTCAAAATTTTATAACAATATTTCTGTATGATGTTTGCTATTGGGCATGGCGTGGCATTACAGAGTGTAATAACAGCAGTTTGTACTGCACATGGGGATTTGATGAACCAATAGATGTATCTTATTAATCTATTTTGTATGTAAGCCATGTTTGGTGGGAGGAGACTGTGCAGCAAGAATAGGAAAACAGAGGAAAAGAACGGGGGATTTGTGCTATGCCCCTTAGATGGTGATATTGTATAGGTTATTTTTCCATTCCACCAGAGGAGAATCCCTTGAGGAAGGGTTTGAAACAGATGGCTTTGTTGAGCCCAGGGGGCATGGTGGCTTGTAGGGTATAGATCCATCGCAGTTCCAACTGGAGGAGGGATTTGTTCCAATCTCCGCCTCTGGGGCTGGGGTGGATTCGATCTAGGATCGTCCTGGACGTACAGGACGTCACCGCGAGAGGAGCCGAGTCTGTCCGACTTTTCACGAGTGTACTGCACCTGCATATACCGAGCACAGTACACTCGTGTATAGTCGGGCAGGCTCGGCTCCTTTCGCGCTCACGTCCTGTACGTCCAGGATGTCAGCGCGAGAGGAGCCGAGTCTGCCCAACTATTCCCGAGTGTACTGCGCTCGGTATATGCCGGCGCAGTATTCGAAATCGGCGCAAGAAAGCGAGTATCGGCGTATACCGCGCACCCACGATTTTGCCCTGATTTTCAGGGCCAAAAAGTGTGCGGTATACGCCAATAAATACGGTACTTACATAATAGGAGATTGTGTAGCAACCACAATTTTGTTAAATTTTTGTCCCAGTTCACAATGGTAAGGCCTCTACAAATTAGAACAGAAAAATAAATGATGAGTGACGTTACATCACAATTACATTCCTATATCTACATGTAATATGTTTCCATTTCCAGTGAAGTAGGGAAGAGTTTTATTTTCTGTCCGATTTTTGCTATTTTTGTCCTATTTGAGAGATTTTTCATCTTCTAGACACAACAGGCAATGAGGGGGTGGGATCAATGGTAGTAGTGGTGGTGGCAGTGAGGGGGTGGGATCCCTCCCTGAACCCTACCTCTACCCTTTCCCTCCCTACCTCTACCCAGTCTATTCCTTCTCTAACCCACCCCCCTTCCTACTAAACACCCTACTAAAATGCAAACATACAAATATAACCACCCTACTAAGGTGCAAACACACAAAAATAACCACCCTACTAAGGTGCAAACACACAAATCTAAACACTTTACTGAGGTGTTCTAAAAGGTGAAGTTAGGCTTCACAGTGCCTCCTTTCACGGTCTTCTTCATCATGCTGGCCCATATCCCATCTTCAGGACTCCAATCCTACTTTTGTAGCCTGGGGCTAAGCTGTGTTGGGGATGATGATCCAGACGATTCCGTTTTCTTCAGGAGCCGGCCCATATCCCATCTCCAGGTTTCCTGTCCTATTCCTGTAGCCAGGGGCTACGGTGTGTCGGTGAATGAGATCTGGAGGCTCTCTGTATGCTTCATGAGCTGCCCAGTCTTCCCAGTCTGAATTGCTGGTCTCCGATCTGTACTGGTACTCGTCGTCGGTGACTCTGTAGTAAGAAAAGTAAAATGTGAAATTAGTAATGGCCCCCAAATTATTTTTAGACAATACTCTTTACCAAGCTTTCTCAACCAGGGGTCCTTCAGATGGAAGGAGCAATGGCAGATTGATCTTCCACCCACCCATCAAACTTTCAAGGGTTCCTCTGGGGTAAAAACATTGAGAAAGGCTACTATAGTATTTTAACTATAGGACTCATTTTAAATACTGCTCTATTAGATATACATACTATTTACCCAGCTTTTTCAAGCTGGGTTCCTCCAGAGGTTGTTAGAATATCCCCGAGCAGTGGCAGAATAATCTTTCACCCGCTCATCAAAATGATTTCAAGGTTTCCTCTGGGGGTAAAAAGTTGAAAATGGGTACGATGTGACTCATTTATTTTACAAAGCTGCCCTATAGGATATTTCTCAACCAGAGGTTGTTAGAAGATCCCCTAAACAATAAAAAGTGGCACATTGACCCCCCCCCCCAAATAGATTTAAAGGATTCCCTTGGGGATAAAAGATTGAGAAAGTCTACTATATACTATATGACAATATTTTTTTTCCAAGGTTGCTCTAGAAGATAAAGATATACGTACTCAGACTCTGAGCTAGACCCGTGTTCACTAAAGCCTGAGCTTTCCCCATCACTGTCCTGCTGCCTGGCCGCGACATATTTTTGGACAATTTCTGTCTCCATTCCCTGTCTTCTAATGATGTGTCTCAGGTGATTCTTCAGGGCTCCCTTCATCTTCCTCTTCTCGGTCCTCTTTCCCTTCAATTGCTTCATCGCCTCGATCCACAGTTCAAGCTGCTCATCTTGGCTGAGGAGAAAAAAAATATAGAGAAAATGTAAGTATTAAAAAAAACAAAGACTTCCATTCATGCTTTAAAAATGTCAGAATAAATAGAATGACAAAAAACTTACAGTTCCTCGTCGATGTCCGCTTTGTGGGCTAATGGACCCATACAGATGACGCAGATGTTGTGTAGGATCTCAAAGCAGTTCTTGCAGTACAGACCTTTGCAGCCGGTGGTATTGCAATCCACAAACTGATCACTGGTGGCCGGCGTGGTCATTTTGGCACACGACATGCAGTACCGTTCCGTGGTTCCAAAAAGCTTGGTAAGGAAGCTAAATCCAGGAATCCTATAGACAGAAGAACATGTTAGTCACATTCACTAACTGGCATGGCAATATATTAAAGTTCCATAGCGGTACACGAAATTAGACTTACTGTGCTGCAAGGACCATCAGGACGTTGGAGTGGCCGTCTGCTGAATTCATCCGTACGTTCTTCAGAGATGTTTCCAGGTTCATCCTTTTGGTCAGCAGGTTGTTGAACAGAAAGCATAACCGTTCCTAAAAGAATAAAAATGTTCATTAAAAAAAGTGAACTCTAGACAAGACTAAATATAAAGCCTAAAGCTGTTTCAAAGTTTCTCACTTGGAGACCTTAAGACCCCTTTCACACTGGGGCGCTTTGCAGGCACTATAACACTTAAAATAGCGACTGCAAAGCACTCTGAAACAGCGGCTGCTGTCTTTCCAGTGTGAAAGTTCAGAGGGATTTCACACTGGAGCGGTGCGCTAGCAGGACGGTAAAAAAAGCTCTAGCAGCATCTTTGGAGCGGTGAAGGAGCGGTGTGTTTACCGCTCCTGCCCATTAAAATCAATGGGTACCGCGGCTATACCGCCGGCAAAGTGCAGAGGCGCTTTTGTGGTGGTTTTAACCCTTTATCGGCTGCTAGCGGCGGTGTAAAAGCGGGCCGCTATCGGCCGAATAGCGCAGCGAAATTGACGGTAAAGCGCCGCTAAAAATAGCCGCACTTTACCGCCGACGCACCAACCGTCCCAGTGTGAAAGGAGCCTACAGGTAACATTACTTCCTGTAGCAGGATGACAACGCTAAGCTGCTGCCTCACAATTAGCAGAAGTGTCATCCTGCCAATGGGAACTGGAAGAGCTTGCATGGCAGGCTGACAACACTGGCGCTACACTGGCGCTAATATACACAATAAATAGAAGGACTGCTTTTTAGTCCTTTGCCTTGGACATTGCTGAAGTCATAGACAAAATATGGAAAACTTACCTGCTCCCGTTGTGGAAAGTACCATGCGCAATATATGTAGACTCCCATTGCCGACGAGAAGAAGGCGAAAATGTACAAGCCACCTGTGAATAGAGAATAGGAAAGAGAACAAAGAGGGTTAGTCATACTTATATTTTCTAAGAAAAACTCTGGTGATTGGTTTATATTAGAGGTAGAACAACTTCTCCCCCCAGACCAGCAATTCCCAACAAGGATTCCTCCGGTGGTTGCTTGGGATTACTTGATCTGTGGCTAATTTACCCCCCCTTCATGGTTCGTAGTTCAGGGCCAGCATCACATGGCACAAGCAAGACACTGGTGCTCTTTTTAGCTAGGGGGCATTTAGACCTCTACTGTAAAGGTATTCTTCCTACTGGCCATTGATGTAAAGGGGCATTTTCCCCATTGATTACCAGTAAATTGGTTTAAGTAGGGATTCCCCTAAGAGTCAATTCACACTGGGGCGGCACGACTCCGGGGGCGGCTCTGCTCTGGAGATAAGCCGTCGTATCTCTTTCCTGAATCTGGCCCCTAGTGTAGCAATTAAAGGTGTCTCCTCCAGAATCCATGTCTCTAGGACCTTGTAGGAAAACAGTAACTTACCAATCAGAAGATATACGTAGTAATTCGGCTCCGACGGTACAGGGATACAATCCTTGGAGATCACAGTGAAGTTTTTTGCCCGATGGCATCCAGCGCGTCCGCCAGCTCGGCAAGGACGCTATTTATAAAGCCGCTTCCTGTAACATTGAGTCTAAGAGAATACGGTGCTGGTGAAGAAAGAAGAAATAAGAGTCATTATTGTCATATTGCTATTCATACAATTATTATGTGTTCAGGATGAACATCTCTTGTACAGGAGATGTTGGGGATACTTACCTTTCACGATGATGGCTCCACTCAGGACAGAAGAAATCGCTGCTATGCACCAGTACACAAAATAGTCGGCTGCGATGATAAAAGAGACGAGTAACAGACTCTGAAAGATGTTCAAGATTTCAAAGGTATATCCCTTTCTCTCTTTTCTTGTCAATTTGAAGGCCACTGCAAAGTAGAACAGAAAAATAAAAATTCTGAGTGACGTTATATCATGAATAACTTCTTAAATCTACAGCAAATATTTTTCCATTTCGAATGAAGCAGGGAAGGGTTTTATTCTCTGTCAGATTATTTTTGCCAGTGTAAGACTACGCATACTTACTTGGTCGGACCAGCCCGTAAGATTCTTTCTTGGAGAGTGGCAGAAGGCTTGCCAATCCTTGAGAGACAGCCCTGAAGAAAAAAAAAGAAGAAAGAAGGCAAGGGTTACAAATAGTATGCACAGGACATGGTCTATCTCTAAGGCTGCATTCACACTGTAGCATCGCACTTTGATGGTGTTTGGGCGCCTTCGAGACAGTCAAGCATTTACATTCATATCTATGTATTTTATTTATTAGTTATTAAAAATTACATGAATCTATCCATGGCCACTTTAGACACCCCCTATTGAGGCCACTGGTCCCTTTACGGTGGTCGGGTGCCTAAATTATAGTGGCGTGCAGGGTGTGGGGGGGGGGGGTTTAATACATTTGCTTTGCTAACACTGAGCCGCCTCTCAGCCAATCAGGAGGTGCGGATCTAATACCAGTCAACTGATTGGACGGAACAAAACTGATTGGACGGAACAATCCCAAATGCCGAAATAATTAGGTTATAGTTAACGTGTTAAACTTACATGAAGTTGCTAAAAATCACTTGTGTCGGGGAAGACTGGGGAGGACAGTATGGGGTCCACTGCAGGATGTTTGAAAAAGGTACTGGAGCGTTTGTGCCCGGGAGCCAAAAGATGGTATAAGATAGATAGGCACAACAATAAATAATTGATATAAAAAATATATATAAACAAACATTAATAGCTATGTTGCAAAGAATCAGCAAGTTATTACCCAAAGAAGTAGTAGTATCTCAGGGGGGAGGGATGCAGTGGACTGAATTAGATGTCAATAGTAGAAGACACAGAGTAGGGTAAAACAGTTTGGGTGAAGGTAACCAATGCTTATCACAGGAAAGGTTTATAACTGATACTTTCGTTCAGGCCTGGATATTGAGTGGCCTTAAGACTATATATCCATTTAGCCTCTATTTGCAAGAGACGTTTGTCTACTTGTCCTCCTCTCTCATTAAGAGGGATATGGGCAAGGGCAAAGAGACCCATCGTTTTCAGGTTGTGACCATGGAAAAGACCCATATGTCTACTGGTGGGTGTGTCCAGTAGTTTTTTAGATATGGCCGACACATGGTCGCGTATACGACAATAGAAATTTTGTTTGGTCTTTCCAATGTAGAAGGCTCCACAATTGCATCTCATCATATATACACTACGCCGATGGTCTGGCATGTGGCTCTAAACCTTGGTGTGCCAATGTCACCATTTGGCAGACCAATGCTAGTGCCTCTGATGATGAATCTGCAATAGTTGAATTTGTGTAGGTTTCGGGACTGTTTGGGTTGCGTAGTGAATAAGTAACAAAGACAGCCAAGTGGCTCCTTACTTTAAAATGTGCCCTGAACCCGGTATTGAGGCTAGCCCGTGTGTCAAAAGGGGATGGATGTCCCGGGATGCTGCTAAAGCAGGCGTGCGTTCCACCTTACTGACGCCGTAAACCAGTGGGACCGGAGGTTCGATTGGTGCGTACGCCTTGACTTAAGTTTCATGTTCCACGTCTTCAGGAAGCGTACGTGGTCACGCACTGATAAGTCTTTATATGCGTCGATCAATTAGACTATGGGGAAGGGATTGGTGACAGCCTCTGTCCCGGTTACAGCGTCCATGACAACAAACAATAGTATCTCTGCAAACCAAAAAGAGAGCATGTTCTCTTTTTCCTCGACGGGAATGGAGAAAATTGGCTCGACGAGTTCTTCGACAGCCGAACAAGTAACTCGATGAGCAAAACAACAGTTTCGCCCGACGAGTTCCTCGGACGTGTGTACGTGGCCTCACAGTGGGCAACGGTATTCTTTTACTTGAAGCCCCGTCTTGTGCTTCTTAAGAAGCTCTATAAGATCAATATCCTTGAATGCGATGTAATCACATATCAAACAAAATAAAAATAATTAGACAGGGATGGGATGGTTCAAAGTACACTCACAGTGAGCAACGGTATTTCTGTACTTCAAGCCCCTGCTTTTTGTGCTACTTGTATCTTGCACACGCCGGCGTAACGTGGATGCAAATATGGGCTGACGAATGGTGCTTCTCCTATTGATTAGGCATTCAAATTTAGGCCCCTGCTTCTTGTGCTTCTTGAGATGCTCTCTAAGTTCAGATGCTTTGTTGTATTTTTTTCTGCACCATGTGCAGACATAGCCCCAGATTCACAAAGCACTTACGCCGACGTAAATCACTTTACGCCGTCGTAAATCACTTTACGCCGTCGTAGTGCAAATGTGCGCCGGCGTATGTGTGCGTCAGTCACAAACCAATATACGCCTAAAAACTGGCCATCCTACGCCGACGTATCTTGCACACGCCGGCGTAGCGTGGACGCAAATATGGGCTGGACGCATGGTGCTTCTCCCATTGATTAGGCATTCAAATATGCAAATTAGGGAAATATGGCGATTTACGAAGTGCGTGCACCTGCCGCATGCTACGCTGGGCGCGCGTAAGTTGTCCGTCCGGCGCAAAGTTATTTCCCATAAAGGAGGTGTAACTCAGCAAAAGACGTTCACAGGTTAGCTGGAGAGCAGCTGCATCAGCACCGTTACGGGCGATCTGAGCAACCTCACTTGCAGGACAACACATCTGTATGCCAACATTGCACGTTAAACACACACACATTCATCATGGCACACGGACAATGCACGCATGCACACCACTGTGGTCCCTAGCTCACACACACACCACATCCACCTCACATTGGTTTAGCCCAAGTCCAGCAACGCCATGCCAAGGCCCCAATGATGTTGCTGTCTGTTCATACCACATTCACACGGTCGTGGGGATAACCTCTCCCTGACAAACCAAGATGACACGCCTTGCTGGCAGGAATGTCACACACACATACACACACTCACACACCAGTCACACTGTAGCAGCACCGGGCAAACCCTGCCCCTGCAAACTGGTGTCCAGTCACCACTTCTGCACTCCTGACCGTGTGCAGTGACAAAAAAACAAATATATAGATCATGCCATTGTCCGACATGGCATGCCCTTACTGGAGCGTCGACGGCACATACATCTGTGCACGTCCAAAAAAATAATATATAAAGCTCATACTCTGAGCTACAAATGTTTAGAGGACAGTCATTTGCCCTCTCGTGGGCCAGGCCTCGTGCCAAGGCTTTGGCTCCTCAATTGTCTAGGCAACGACTGGGGTGGGGGGGTGGTGGTTCATCCCATGGTCTGTCGCTCCTGGATCTGATGGCAGACGTAGCCCGCATCCCCTCCAATGCAACGGCAATGCGTATCAGAACGCAGTTGGTATCTGCCTGCATCCGCAGCTGGCGGCGTTGGTCTGGCGCTGTAGGCGCCTGTTCTGCCGACCCTCCATCTGGATTGCGGCAGTGTTGGCCTGCACAACCTCCCCCAGACTCTTCACGCCAGGATCCCTGATGCTGTGGCCTGCAGCTCCACAATAGCCGCAGTGTGCCGGTCCTGGGTGGCCTGCACGTCCCCAGATGACGAGGGACCCCCTGCTAACAGTCCGATATAGCCTGGGTATGATCAGCCTGTTGTGTGAGGCACTGCTGCATAGCCAAGGACCCAACAAACGAGCCCAGGCTGTCAGCAACTCTGCGCATGTCGCAGGCGCGTCTGCCGTGCCTGCTCCCTCTCAAGTCCTTCTTAAAGGAATCCGGCTACACCCCTAGTCTTGGCCTGAGCCTTTCTAGGTGAAGTAGCCGGTTGAGTCCGTCTGGATGAAGTAGCCCTTGAGGGGGTACCCCTGGACGGGGTAGCCCTTGAGGGGGTCAGGGGGGCCACTGTGTCGGAAGGACCGGCCAAGATGGAATCCTCTTCTAAATATACACAATCCTCCTCATGGATATCCAACTGATCCTCCTCAAGACCAGTGGATGTCACATGGCTTGGCAGGGGGTCAGACTCTGGAATAGGATCTTCCCTGGATGGTGTGGGTCGTCCAGCAGCAGAGGATGGCCCAGCTCCTTCCAGCACATATGTGGATGACACAAAGCATTTACATGTTGGACCCACACACTTGTCACATGTTCCCTTGCACCCCTCACATGCTACACACCGGATGGGGGATGAAACACACTTACCTCTCCTCAAGTCCTGTTAACTGGAGTCAAAACCCTCCAGGCCCTCCACCTGCTCCTGCTCCAGACAGCTGACTATCACCTCCTCCTCAGCTGTCAACTTCACAGTGGTAGATGGTCCGCTTCCCGTGCCCCTGAGATGCCTTCTTACCTTGGCCAGCTTCTCCCTAACCCGCCGGCGCATATCATAAATTTTTTTGCCAACCTCCTTCCAGGTCCTGGATTCATGGCCAAGGGCATTGATATCCAGGGCGACCTTTTGGAGGATCTCCTGCATCCTGGCCTTGCTGGTATTCCTGCTCTGTGCGCCATTGGAGGAAGGCATCGTATTTCGAGGTGGCAGAGGTCAGGATCGCACTCTCCTCAGCTGAAAAATGTTCCTTCCTCTATCTCTCAGTCTCAGGATCGGACATCTTTGCACAGGTCTGCAGCAGGGAACAAGTGGGCGTACTTTTGCGCTGGACGGGCGTATTTATGTTCTCTGGGTAGGCCTGGGGGGCCGGCGTATCTTAGGCAGTTGCGCCGGCGTGGTTGTGAGCATGCGCATAGGGGTGCTGTGCATGCGTCCACGTCACGGCGCATGCGCCATTCATGATACATCGGGCGTAAAACACTGCACCACGCTCGGACCATCATTTGCATGGGGTCACACCCACTTCCACCTACGCCTGCGCCTTTAAAACCTATGCCACACCGACGCAGCTTTGGAAGCGCTGGCTTCCTGAATTCCATGCTTTTCTCTCTGCGCTGCGTTGACGTAGCGTACAGGGGATGCGCTATGGCGTCGTAATATGCGCCTGCTGTCTGTGAATTCGGGCCATACTTTGTTTTCTCTATGAAAGAAAAAAAAAGGCACATAAAAAAATAAGTTTAGATTCACTTTAGGATGCTTAAGATGTTTCTGAAATAATATTGTAATTTCTCTGGCTGTAATTTCATAAACACAATACTGTTATTATTTCAGTATAAACATTCTTTTTTTGCTCAATTGCGTATTATATACTGTTTTTGTGTGTTTGCAAAATGAAAGTGGGCTGGTCTGGATGACCGTGGGGGACCTGCCTGCAAGACCCCTCCCCAGGACAACCCAGGGAGCCACCGACTGAGCACCTGGAGAGGTTCTCAACAGCCCAACCCCTGCAAGATCAGCATGCCCTGAGCCTCCCACAGAAGTCTCTTAGGATTTAACAGCTGACAGTGAAATCTGTAAATGGAAATGGATACAGAATAGATTACAGTACGTTGACAACACTTGCAGCGTGATACCACAAAGAAAACAATGAAAGCCTGCACCCCCCTACCTGCAACCGCGGCGCTCGTGATCCTGCCGGGGGTAAATACTGCCAATGACTGCAGGACAGGTGGAGGGAACACTGCCGCCAGCAACCTCCTCGAACCGTCCGAGACCGGAAATGACGTCAATGTCGTCCGGGACTGACGTCAGTCGCCCGGAGGTAAAACACGAGAACCTGATGACCACGGAGGAAGAGGCTTTATACCGCCTGACTCCTCCTACAAACCTGCGGTCAGCCTTTCACTTGTTTATCACATTGTTCCACCTCGCTGACGCCGTAAACCAGCGGGACCGGAAGTTCAAAAGGGTGCGTGCATGACCAGGTACCGCCTCGACGTACCTTTTCGTGTGCCACATTTTCAGGAAGCGTACCTGGTCACGCACTGATAGGTCTTTATATTCTTTATATGCGTCAATCAATTCGACTATCGGGAGAGGATTGGTGACAGCCTCTGTCCCTGTCACAGCATCCATGACAACAATAGTATCTCTGCAAACCTCAACCCATATATCCCTGAATGCGATTGAACCTTCCCATCCCTGTCTAATTATAATTAAGTACACTCACAGTGGGCAACGGTATTCCTGTACTTCAAGCCCCTGCTTCTTGAGATGCTCTATAAGTCCAATATCCCTGAATGCGATATTCAGAAACCCAAAAAAAACACAGAAGAGAAGGGAGCTTTGCGTTATCGCTATGGTTTTAGTAAGGCCAAAAAAGATTGGAATGTGGGAAAAATGTATGAACCGACCAGTCAAGCTTTCATGCTAGAAATTATCAGTGATGTTGTTGACTATGCTGCTGGAATAAAAGACTTTACATGGCAATCACGACAAGTCAAAGACTTACAAAACATTGCATTGTTTCCACGTCCGGCTAAACAAGAACTGCTATCAAAATATCTGTCTCGTTTCAAATAATAAAACCTACGTTAGACCTACCGGTAACGTTATTTCTACGAACCTTCCAGGACGGCACACCTGAGAGATGAGGGCTCCTCCCCACAGGAAACACAATCAATTGACAGCTTGTTATAAGTCCCCACCCTTCCCCTTGATCCCCAGTATGTAATAAAGTAATCCTGAACTGGTTCACAAAGGACATCGTTCCACATAGGTACTTACCACCTAGCGCTTAGCTTATCTTTCCCTCCACATAGGGCGGGAAGTAGGCCTGCCGTCCTGGAAGATTCGTAGAAATAACGTTACCGGTAGGTCTAACGTAGGTTTTCTGCTATCACCTTCCAGGACGGCACACCTGAGAGGATAATAAAGTAACCAGCAGGCCTACTTTAGGGTGGGACCATTGCCTGCAAGGCCTTTCTGCTAAATGTCAGATTCTGACTTGAATTTTTTTTTTTTTTTATCCTCCACTTCCTAGTGTGTGATGAAGGTATTCTAAATGGATCATGTAACTGACCTGCAGGTCTGCTCCACCTATGCCCCTACCTTCTCTTCGGATACAGGGTCTAGGTGGCATGGGCTCTTAAAGATAAAATCTGAGAGCCTGTGAATTTTTATTTTTTTTAAGATAGAAAAATTGACTGTGCCAACATTCTAGCAATCATGGTCAACGTCTGCAACTGCTGCATAGGACCACCAAAAAGATTAATCAGAGATTTGTTCTGTGAAACGAGGAACTACTTTGGTCAACCAAGAACATCTGGTTTTAAACCACTAGTCTGTCAGGAGAATGGTTTAGAAACAAAAAGGCCTCCTGACGGACAATCCTTGTGGATCCCCTTTTTGTTTGCCATGGCGAAAAGGAAAGGAACCCACTTAAGGATAATAGATTAAGGGAAGCTGATCCCCTGGGCTCAAAGGACTGGACAGGTATGTAACCAAGCAGGGAGTTTGGTGTGCTCCTGCACCTTCAAGGAGAGGTGGTTCCCCTTCAGTCCACCTGCCCCCATCCATTCACCAGAATGCATGTGTCTCCATTGCGGGACACTCATTGTGCCAGAACCACAGATCACAGGGTGCCTTGGCGCGGCTCTGCGGCTCACGCCTGCATCTGCATACAAAACCCCTGGTCTCCAACTCGCACCGTTAGACAGGTCAACCGGCTGCTCTGCAAGCTAGTCAGCAAGTAGGCCCGGTCTCCCCCTGGGCATTCCCCAGGCTCTGTTATGCAACCAGGCATACCCAACTTCTGTTTTTTTTTTCTTCCCATCTGAATGCTGACATGTCAGATGTGAAAGTGTTCTATATCCCTAGGCTCCCTATAACCCTGCGGGTAGATGCATTAACACTACGCAGAAAGGAGCCTGGTAAGCGCTGAGAGTAACTATTGCATTTACCGGTGTATAACACGCACCCTAACTTTAATAGGAAAGTTTCCGGGAAAAAAACGTTCCACAGCCCCCTGCGTATAGCACGCAGGCACAGTTTTACCCTCCACTTTCAGGGCAAGAAGCGAGTGCTACGTGCCAACAAATATAACATTTAATAAATATCCGGTGATTGAGACCATAATCCACTCCAAGCACCAATGAGTACCTCTTGGTACCAAAAAGCGTTACGTTAAGCAGATCCCTACTACAGGGAATTAATTCTATAGGAGTAAAAGACGAATATTGGTTAGTCACATCCAGTTCGTCCAAGGGAGTGACATGAAGGATACATACTGAGCTGTGAACTTATCGGATTGGATGAACCAGTCAGATAAGCTCTGATGCTGCATCTTCAAGCAAACAACTCCTATGAGCATAACCCCCTAGTTCCTACTAACAAATCATGATAGGTGATTTTATGACCTTCCGGTGTCCTATAACTCTACTGGGTTCAGGTATAGGTTATGTCTCTGGCATGTCCCCTGAATGTAAAGGACTGGGTCTTTTGCAGTCGGACATCCTTTTCCTTCCATGCGCATGGAAAATAAGGTCTGAAATAAAAAGTGACAAATATGTAATTAATATCACAGATATACAGGTCATAAATCTTGTATTTTGAAGGGTAGTGAGCTCAAGCTTTATATGGGATAAAAAACAGGAAGGCACACCCGGCCTTCACTGTTGTATTTTCTGATATACAGTCACCTGTAAGATAGAGAAGACACAAACCAAACTTAAAATTGTGTGTTTCTAATATGTAATAAGATATCATATAACCTAAGCAAAGAGAAAGGACACAAAACTTCAAAATGTGTGCTTCTGATGCTTAATATGTTAATACAAGTGTCATACATCCAACAGAAAGGACACTAGCAATATGGTGTTTTTCTGAGCGATTCAACACAGAAGACACAGACCCCTTCCACTGCTGCGTTTTTCTGATGTACAGCAAACTAAGGTAATAGATTCAAGACAGGAGGGCAAGAACAACTTTGGTGTTGTGTATTCCTGATACCGAACGCAGTGCGGTCATATAACCAACAGAAATTATACTAACACCTATTGTACATTTCTGATGATCACGCAAATGCAGTCGCATAACCAGTATGACACCACAAAAAACACATGCGACCTCAGATGTGTATTGCTGGTGCTAGACTACCTGCAGCCATAACCAGCAGAGAGTGGCACCAACACACTTCTGATGACAACAGGGTATCGGACAAAAGTGTTAACAACATTGTGCGTTTCTGATTATCAACACCACACAGTCATATAACCGGCAGAAACGTCACTAGCAAAAACTCAATGCTGTGCGTTTCTGAATAGCAACAGTATACAGTCACTGAACTCACAGAAGCGTCACTCCCAGTAATACAATGTTGTGCATTTTTGATTAGCAAACTTGTACAGTTATATGACCAACATAAATGTTCACGACAACTCAATGGGCCAGATTCAGGAAAGGTTACGCTGGCGGATCGAGTGATCCGCCAGCCTAACTGTGGCTTTGAGCCGGCGTTTCTGTTTTCTGTAACCAGAAAACAAGAAACGCCGGGTTGAAGTTCCGATGCGAGCAGCGTAACTGAGTTTCGCCATCGCATCGTTACTTCAACTTAAAAATGGCGCCGGGGGCGTTCCCGCCGATTTCCGCTCAAAAAATATGTTAATGAGCGGAAATCGGCAATTCACGATCGAAATCCGGCGCGACGCAATGACGATACGACGTTTCCGGACGGGATACGCGGCGCATAGATATACCTACATGGGGTTGGAGTATCCTATGTTAGGTATAGGCGTCGTCATCGCGTCGGGAAAAAAAAAAAAAAACGTCGCTTGCGTAAAACGGTCATGAATGGGAATGTGACGTCATTGACGTTCATTCACAGATTTTGGAGCATGCGCACCGGGATGTTTTGACACTCGACGCATGCGCAGTACGTTGGCGGCGGGATCGCGCGTAGTTAGCATACTACACGCCCCGTACCCGCGACATTTGAATTCCGCCGGCTCATTTGTGATGCGCTGCCGCAACTTTAGGAGCAAGTGCTTCGTGAATGACAGCACTTGCTCCTAAAATTTCGGCAGCGCAACGCAAATCAGAAGCGTTACTCCAGAGCAAAGATGCTCTGGAATACGTGAATCTGGCCCAATGTGTTTAATAGCAAACTTGAAGGGTCATCTAATCAACAGAAATGTCACTAGCAAAAAGAAAACTCAATGCAGTGCGTTTCTGAATAGCAACTGTGTACAGTCACGCAACCAACATAAATATCAATACCAATAATACAATGTTGTGCGTTTTTGATTAGCAAACTTGTACAGTCATATAACCAGCAGAAATGTCGCCCTCAGTAACTCAATGTCATGCGTTTCTGATAAGCAATAGTGTACAGTCATGTATCTGACAGAAATTTCACCAACCGTATTTCAATGTTGTGGGTTTCTGAATAGCAACCTTGTAGAGTCGCATAACCCACAGAAATGTCACTACCAATAATACAATGTTGTGCATTTCTGATTAGCAACCTTGTAGAGTCATATGACCAATAGAAATGTCGCTGACAGTTCAATGCTGCGCATTTCTGATTATCAATAGTGTACGGTTATATAATAGAAGTGTCACCAACAATTCAATGTTATGCGTTTGATAAGCAACAGTGTACCAACACATAATCAATATTATGCATTTCTAGTGAGCCATAAGATAGTTATATAACAGAAAAGACACAAGACAAACCTCCAACATTGTGCATTTCTGATGTGTGGTCAGACCAACAATCTATCCTAGGCATGGCCTGCACTCCAGATACTAAGCCTTCACCCACCAATGAAGGAACATGTTAATTCCAAATAATGGATGTCTGAGGTGTGCGACTATACCACAGTAGTGGTAGCTGCTATTCTACTACTGCATAGGTCTGAGTAGGTGTAGCTGGTCCACACACAGGTGGGAGCGAGTCCAAGCCTTTAAGGTCTTAACGAGCACAGACCCAGAGATCAATTAAGTCTCTCAGGGAGAGGTGGTCACAATCTCAGCCTGGAGGCAATCAGACACCTGTAGGGTTTCACACTAAATACAGGTAGTTTACCTAGCTTTAACAGAGAGGTTTGCACCAGGAAACCCTCAATTAATGGTTGCAGGCTAGCATTTTATGCTTCTCATACGGCCCTAAGGTGGTTTGTAGCCCAAGCCACAAGGGGTTTTAATTAACTCTTACACACTGAATGATATAGCAGCAGTGCAAGGAGGAAATGATAGGTTGGAACTTGGGGAGATGTTGCACCTAAAAAGCAACCCCCCTCAATGATAATATGTTCACTAGGGTGCTCCACCCTGTGGGTAAAGTTTTAGGAGGCAGGCTTTGAGAGGCTGAAAGCATCATCATAAGCTACCTGCCAGATTAATAGCAGCTGGCTCTGATCCTTTAGGGATTGATGGAGTAGAAAACACCATGTGTTGAGCCTTGCTCAGCCCCCTATATGAAGCTAAGCTAGGGGCTTCTGTAATCTCATCAGTGGTCTATATTGCCTGTAGGAGTCCCTTCAGACCCTCTAGGGTGAAGGGACGTCTCCTTAACCATGCATCCCCCTGAATCTGGTTTAACAGGTCTAGATCCAACTCCCCCTCTGAGCTGTGTTCTGCCTGGCTTTCCATATCCTCCCTGTCCTCCTTTGCTTCCTCTACCTGGGCTGGAGGGAGCGATTGTGAAGGTAGGGGGAAGGGCACTAGATCCCATTTAGAAGAGGCTTTCCTGGGAGGATGTGCCTTCTCTAGGGATAAGCTCCTCAGACCTTGGGTTACTGACTGCCTGGTGCTTCATGGAAAGTTTTGCCTGTTGCCGGCCTTTCCGTCTGCATAGATGAGAGATCTTATCATTGCAGCAGCTCCTTTCCCTGCTAAATTATTAATGCATTTTTTGCAAAAGGGTTTTGAGTGGGAGTTTATCCTTATAGTACCCACATTTTTTTTTTTTTGAGGAGCTATGCCCTGTAGCGGCAGGAGGCTGTTTATCTGGGGCCTCCTGGGATCCGCTGGGGGGATTCTGTAAGACAAGAGATATAACACATATGCATAACATTACTCTGTCTTCCCCTAAGACTGCAGGTTTGTACTGGGGAGGGGAAAGGGTAAGGTGAGAAGTGAAATCCAGTTCCTGTTCTGGCTGGCCTCGGGACCTCAGACCCCTGAAAGCCAGGACCTCTCACTCCCCTTTCCTCCTCCTTTTCCAAGGGGGTTTTGTACTCACCAGTCCCGACTTGGATCTACCTGCAGTTGCATTTGCCTTCCCTTCCTCTTGTTCCATGAGGAGGTTGGCTGTGTCCTGGGCTGCTGGTACCGCTGGAGGGGCTAGTACAGCAAGCCGACCACTTTCACCACCACTCTCCACGCTGTCTCCCGGCGTCCAAACACTTCCTGGTTGCTCTGTGGCCCCGCTCACTTCCTGTGATGCGGTTCCTCTTCCTCTGTTCAGAAAGAGGCTTGGAGCACAGTGCTTCCTCCTAGGAAAAACCAGGAAGTGAAGAGAGCAGCTTAATGGCGGTGTTTTTGCATCACAGCGATGGCTAGCCTCCCCGCAGCTCAGAGCGATGGTGCACACCTGGGGCGACCTGTGAGATGGACAAAGCCTACAGGTTAGTTCAGCCCTCCCCGGCCTCCCTAAAACCTGTCTCAACAGGGGTACCATTCGACCCTCCCCGGTCTTTAGGTCTTTCAAACAAAACAAACATGTCGCTGTGTTCGGGAGAAACACAATCAATACTGGGGATCAAGGGGAAGGGTGGGGACTTATAACAAGCTGTCAATTGATTGTGTTTCCTGTGGGGAGGAGCCCTCATCTCTCAGGTGTGCCGTCCTGGAAGGTGATAGCAGAAAATTAAATTTTTTTTTTTTGTGATATCTGTTTTTACAAAAGGTTTAGTAGACAGTTTAAATCGTCATTGAGTTGGTATCCGTTTAAATGTTATTGATTTATTATCACTAAATGTTAATATATAATTTTTGAAATTAAAAAAATAAAATACATTTTTAATTGAAATATTTCGTTTTTTTTTTAAATATAATATATTATTATAACTTTCATTTGTATACATTATTTATGCTTGGAACTATGTAAAAAGAAATTTAGAATAATCATGCATGTTCACCCTACGTTTATAGTGTTTGACCTGCATTGGTAATCTAAAGTGATGATTATGAGTACAGTGCTTTAGACTACTTTTATTCGTTTTTATTAAGCTAATAACATAAAAAAAATCAACTCATTTTTTAATTGACATTATATAAATTTATTTCAAATATATATATTAACAACATTTCAAACATACTAAATAAAAACATTTTTGCTGAATAAAATTATTTGAAAAACGAAAATAAACAAAAACCTATAACAGTAGTAATAAACAATTTTAAACATAATAAATAAATGTCTGAAAAAACAATTTTTTATTCAAAAGCCATGTCCGACGCATTGTAGTCTGAAGACCACTTGAATGCCCGTGTATTGTTTCTCCACATCTGGATAGGTACTGTATCTCTACGACGGAATCGGAATCCTTTTGACATTTACCTAAGAAACCGTGGATAGATATGGTAGGCCCCTCTTCTCAGACATCTTTCAAAATTAAATTATTTAAATATCATTTAACATAGAACCTAAAATCTACTTTCAGTATACTGTATATGTGATCATAGATACAGGTACGGTAACTATAATATTTTTAAATTGAATGTGACTGACATCAGCGAGAGACATTTGCTGCCCTACTTCCTATCCACCCACTGCAGTCAATCAACAACCAGTCTTATACTCGGAGGATGATGTGGACGAGCATGGGACTTGAGAAGGGTCATATCATTTTAACAGGGGATGACATTATCTGTTATATTTTTTTTTTCTGAATAAGGCATAGAAAGCATTATTGTGAAAAAAAAAAAATGTTTTCACAACCCAATTTCATTTTTTTGTTTAACCACTTAATACCCGCCCGCCGTGAAATGACGGCGGGCGGGATATTCCATTACCCTGACATCATGTCATATGACATCGTGTCATTTCAAGCCACAGCAATACAGTACAGCATAATATAATAAAAATTCAATATAACAATTACAATTTTAATTTTAATTTTTTGGACATAAGACAATTTTTCAAATAGACGGCCATTGAATGATATGTAAAACACTGATTTTTAAAATGTACAAGCTATGTGCGCCGTATTTTAGGTAAGTGGATGATTTCCGCATTGTTAGCGCTAAAAAGCTAAAAATCTACGAGTGAATGTTTGTCAATAGAGGGTGCCTGAGCGTGGACCACTGTGGCTCTCAAACGACAATACAATACATTTATTCTTCCATTGCATAAATCTTTATATACTTGGCGCTGCGGCCGACTACTCAGACAGACGGGCACCCGGTGAGCACCTGGCCATCAGAATAATGGCAGCTTGTTGACATTGAAAGTGACATTGAAAGTGCCTATCAGAGTTATCGGCGCTAATATGTTTTACAATTACAGGACTCAGGATGTAATATGTACTATCCACTACACTGACCCCTTTAATGTACACTACACTACAACCTATAATGTACACTACACTAACCCCTATGCTGTTCAATAAAATAACCCCTATACTGTTCAATAAAATAACCCCTATACTGTTCAATAAAATAACCCCTATACTGTTCAATAAAATAACCCCTATGCTGTTCAATAAAATAACCCCTATACTGTTCAATAAAATAACCCCTATGCTGTTCAATAAAATAACCCCTATACTGTTCTAAAGCCCTCAATTTTTTCAATTGCCTACTCACTTTTTGTGAAGGAGAAATATCGTTTCTGGCGAGGAGCTAGGAGTGGGAGGGGGTGGAGCACGGCTATAGGCGGGATGTGGGGATTGATCTGGAGCCGTTCTACCATCAATCACACTGGGGAAGACAAACGCCGCAGGATTATACAGCTGATAAGCCCTTTTATCTCTCTCTATCCTCATTTCTTGTTTTTTTCACCATCCCTCTTATTCTTTCTCTCCCTTTTTTTTTCACCCCCCCTCTTCTTTTCCTCTCCCTTCTATGTATTCTCTATTTTTATTACTTCTCTTACTCCTTGCCGGGGAGTTGGGATCAGTGGCAATGCTGGTGGAGAGTTGGGATCATCCAACTTAGGTGATCGTGATGAAGGTCATCTTCTAATCTGAGAACTGTAGTGGGGACTTTTAAAGGCAACTCTAATCACAGGTAGTGTTACTCACTGTGTCTCCGACTTTGTGGTTTCTCGTAGCAGTGACACTTATGCTGAAATCAGCAGATAGGGTCTCCTCCAGCCCCTCCCACTTCACATTCCTCACCAGTCAGCTGACCTCTAGTCCCTGCCCCCCAGCTATGCCATGAACTGAATGGGCAGCTGTAAAGAGGCCGCGGGGTTCAAGAACAGCCCAGGTTTTGATGACCCCTGGTAAATCCTCATTTGACCCCCAAGGAGGTCCCAACCCCCAGGTTGAGAAACACTGCTCTACACAGTTGAGCAGAGGCTGCATTAGTGCATGGGCGGGCGGCTATCCTCTCCTCTCCTCTCCTCCACTTCTTTCTGGCTGGCTGCTGTGACACATGATGTCAGATATGTCCATGTTACATGTATGTCAGGTAGGTGAAGTCATTGTGTATGTCAGGTAGGTCCATGTATGTCAGGTAGGTTCATGTAGGTGAGGCCAGTGTATGTCAGATGTATGTCAGTTAGGTCCATGTATGTCTGGTAGGTGAGGTCAGTGTATGTCAGGTAGGTGAGATCAGTGTATGTCAGGTAGGTCCATGTCAGGTATGTCGGGTAGGTCCGTGTAGGTCAGGTAGGTACATGTATGTCAGGTAGGTGAAGACATTGTGTATGTCAGGTAGGTCCATGTATGTCAGGTAGCCCATCTCATCCTATCCCAGCCCAACATACCTCATCCCATCTCATCTTACCCCACCCCCATCCCACTCAACACCCACCCCATGCCATCCTATACCACCCCATCCCGTCCCCATCCCATTCCACCACACACTACCCCACCCGATCCCATCCACCCCTCTCTAAGTTCAGGTGCTCCGTTGTATTTTTTTCGTCACCATGTGCATACATACTTTGTTTTGTCTATGAAAGAAAAAAAAGGCACATAAAAAAAATAAGTTTAGATTCACTTTAGGATGCTTAAGATGTTTTTGAAATAACATTGCAATTACTCTAGCAGTAATTTCATGAATACAATACTGTTTTTATTTCAGTAAAAACATTCTGTCAGAAATCAATGAGGCAGCGCGGCAAAAAGCTGCTGTAGCAGAGAGCCTATACCGGCTGATGAGAGCCTGAGCCGGGCGCTCCCGCCCCCTCCACAGCCCAGCGCTCCAGTTCAGGTGCTCCATTGTATTTCTTTCGGCACCATGTGCAGACATACTTTGTTTTGTCTATGAAAGAAAAAAAAGGCACATAAAAAAAATAAGTTTAGATTCACTTTAGGATGCATAAGATGTTTTTTGCGCAATTGCGTATTATATACTGTTTTTGAAAAATGGAAGTGGGCCGGTCTGGATGAAATCCAGAGCCAAATTTTTGTCCCAGTCCTGCCCTGAATACAACAGCGCTGTGGAACGCCTTGGTAGTTCATGATGGAGATACAACTTTCAGCTTAGCCTACTGACTGCATTTCACAAACAGGACACTAGATTCCGCTAATGCTCAGTTATATGCTATGCTATGCATTTTTCTACAATGTGTAGTATTTCCTGTACATAGTGCTGTACTCGTTGGTTTCTTTTTCCTGTCTGTGTTTTTCTTACCATGTGAGGTGACATCTTTCCTAGTGTGGTTATGTTCCAATATAGAAGCCAGTTCCTGTTACTCCACATCATCTGATCTCACCTGACTCCGCTGCACCCAGCAATCGTGCTCTGCAACAGGTTATGGGCCTAGCGTCCGGACAAAGTCTTATGACCAGGTGCGCCCCAGGCAGAAAAAAGCCTCGAACGGGAGACAATGTGGCTGATGTGGATATCGACATAAGGACATTTTCCAGTGACATCTCCTATAAATGAATGAATGAAAAACTTGTATAGCGTGGCACATGCGAACTAAATCGCCTCTGGGCGCTCATTGTTCCTTTCTCCTTTGATATCAAAAGAGATGAGTCTTGATCTTTTTTCTGAAGGCTAAGTGGTTTTCCTCCAACCGAATGCTGGTCGGTAAAGCGTTCCATAGTCTGCGACCTTGGAGCGCGAATCTTCTTTCGTGCTCCAAGGTCGCGCTCCAAGTTCGCAGTTCCCCAGGAATCCAAGGGGAACAGGATCCAAGATAAAGGGGAGAGCAGGAAGGGCAGTCCAGGATAAGGATTGGGTCCAGAAAGCAGGGTCAGAGTAACAGGCTCAGGATCAAGGTTGTAGACTGATACCAGGGCGAGTTCTGCTTGAACTCGCCGGGTATAAATAGAGGTGTTGATTGAGTTTAGGTTACAGCTGAGCGCAGGAATGGCTGTGTGCTCCATACTGCCAAGAACCCCCCGCTGGTGGAGGCCAGTACTGCAGCCCAAATAACAGGCAGTATTATAAATAACAAATAACACGCCTGAGCTCATCTCTTTATCACACACAGCCACAAAGGCAAGAGAATTCTTGTTGGGCAGTGTTTTAGTTGCTCGAACGAACACACTTAGAACAAATTTTAATGGTTAAAGAATGTCAGGCAAAATGGTCGGCCCTCACGCATGTTCACTTCATCAATTTTGGCCCTCTTTGGACAACCCTGGTCTAAAACTTGTAACTATGTTCAAAGTACACTCACAGTGGGAAGCAATACTCTTTTGCTTGAAGAGCAGTCCGATGTTTTTTGAGATGGTCATTTAGTTCAGATATTTTTTGGTATTTTCTTTTTGCACCACGTGCACACATACGTTGATTTGCCTGTAAAAGAAAAAAAAGGCACATAAAAAAATAATTTGTTTAGATTCACTTTAGGATGCTTAAGATGTATCTGAAATACTGTTATTATTTCAGTATAAACATTCTGACAGAAGGTTCTTACTTTTTTTTTTGCGCAATTGCGTATTATATACTGTTTTTGTGTGTTTGCAAAATGGAAGTGGGCCGGTCTGGATGAAGTCCAGAGCCAAATGTTAGTCCCAGTCCTGCCCTGACTACAACAGCGCTGTGGAACGCCTTGGTAGTTCATGATGGAGATACAACTTTCAGCTTAGCCTACTGACTGCATTTCACAAACAGGACACTAGATTCCGCTAATGCTCAGTTATATGCTATGCTATGCATTTTTCTACAATGTGTAGTATTTCCTGTACATAGTTCTGTACTCGTTGGTTTCTTTTTCCTGTCTGTGTTTTTCTTACCATGTGAGGTGACATCTTTCCTAGTGTGGTTATGTTCCAATATAGAAGCCAGTTCCTGTTACTCCACATCATCTGATCTCACCTGACTCCGCTGCACCCAGCAATCGTACTCTGCAACAGGTTATGGGTCCAGCGTCCGGACAAAGTCTTATGACCAGGTGCGCCCCAGGCAGAAAAAAGCCTCGAACGGGAGACAATGTGGCTGATGTGGATATCGACATAAGGACATTTTCCAGTGACATCTCCTATAAATGAATGAATGAAAAACTTGTATAGCGTGGCACATGCGAACTAAATCGCCTCTGGGCGCTCATTGTTCCTTTCTCCTTTGATATCAAAAGAGATGAGTCTTGATCTTTCTTCTGAAGGCTAAGTGGTTTTCCTCCAACCGAATGCTGGTCGGTAAAGCGTTCCATAGTCTGGGACCTTGGAGCGCGAATCTTCTTTCTCCTTTGGACTTGTAATTGGCTTTCGGTATCTGGAGCAGATTTTGGTTGGTGGATCAATAGACAAATAAGACTGTTCATATATAAAGGAGGGGAAAAAAATGCCCGGAAACTCAGAGCTCTCTCAGTGGTCAAGCCGAACAATGACAATTATCAGCTATGGAAGTTTAAAGCAGGGTTCACCCTAAAAAAAAAAATGCAACATTACATTGAGCCGAGTTGTGAGAATGAAATTATTTTGACCTTTTTTATTTTCTTGCCGTATATACAGTTTTATCTATATTTTCAGGGTAGGTAATCCTGCGGGACTGGGCGTTCCTATTCACATGCTAATTGATTGACATGCTTCCTACCGGCGCATACAGAGCGTCACGAGTTACTGAAAGAAGCCGAACATCGGTGCGCAGGCACCGTATAGAGCCGAAACAGGTGAAGACAACCAGTGCACAAATAACAAAACATATATATAAGTCAAGGGGAAATGTCGTAATCATAAACAAAAAGCCAAGCCAAGGTCATATACCAGGAGATCACAGAAGATGGGTGAGGGCGGACACAACGGAGCAAGGTGCGGATGGATGGACAGGCTGCGGGACAGGAATCCAAGGGGAACAGGATCCAAGGTAAAGGGGAGAGCAGGAAGGGCAGTCCAGGATAAGGATTGGGTCCAGAAAGCAGGCTCAGGGTCAGAGTAACAGGCTCAGGATCAAGGTTGTAGACTGATACCAGGGCGAGTTCTGCTTGAACTCGCCGGGTATAAATAGAGGTGTTGATTGAGTTTAGGTTACAGCTGAGCGCAGGAAGGGCTGTGTGCTCCATACTGCCAAGAACCCCCCGCTGGTGGAGGCCAGTACTGCAGCCCAAATAACAGGCAGTATTATAAATAACAAATAACACGCCTGAGCTCATCTCTTTATCACACACAGCCACAAAGGCAAGAGAATTCTTGTTGGGCAGTGTATTAGTTGCTCGAACGAACACACTTAGAACAAATTTTAATGGTTAAAGAATGTCAGGCAAAATGGTCGGCCCTCACACATGTTCACTTCATCAATTTTGGCCCTCTTTGGACAACCCTGGTCTAAAACTTGTAACTATGTTCAAAGTACACTCACAGTGGGCAGCAATACTCTTTTGCTTGAAGAGCAGTCCGATGTTTTTTGAGATGGTCATTTAGTTCAGATATTTTTTGGTATTTTCTTTTTGCACCACGTGCACACATACGTTGATTTTGGCCCTCTTTGGACAACCCTGGTCTAAAACTTGTAACTATGTTCAAAGTACACTCACAGTGGGCAGCAATACTCTTTTGCTTGAAGAGCAGTCCGGTGTTTTTTGAGATGGTCATTTAGTTCAGATATTTTTTGGTATTTTCTTTTTGCACCACGTGCACACATACGTTGATTTTGGCCCTCTTTGGACAACCTTGGTCTAAAACTTGTAACTATGTTCAAAGTACACACACAGTGGGCAGCAATACTCTTTTGCTTGAAGAGCAGTCCGGTGTTTTTTGAGATGGTCATTTAGTTCAGATATTTTTTGGTATTTTCTTTTTGCACCACGTGCACACATACGTTGATTTGCCTATAAAAGAAAAAAAGGGCACATAAAAAAAAAATTGTTTAGATTCACTTTAGGATGCTTAAGATGTATCTGAAATACTGTTATTATTTCAGTATAAACATTCTGACAGAAGGTTCTTACTTTTTTTTTGCGCAATTGCGTATTATATACTGTTTTTGTGTGTTTGCAAAATGGAAGTGGGCCGGTCTGGATGAAGTCCAGAGCCAAATTTTTGTCCCAGTCCTGCCCTGACTACAACAGCGCTGTGGAACGCCTTGGTAGTTCATGATGGAGATACAACTTTCAGCTTAGCCTACTGACTGCATTTCACAAACAGGACACTAGATTCCGCTAATGCTCAGTTATATGCTATGCTATGCATTTTTCTACAATGTGTAGTATTTCCTGTACATAGTGCTGTACTCGTTGGTTTCTTTTTCCTGTCTGTGTTTTTCTTATCATGTGGGGTGACATCTTTCCTAGTGTGGTTATGTTCCAATATAGAAGCCAGTTCCTGTTACTCCACATCATCTGATCTCACCTGACTCCGCTGTACCCAGCAATCGTGCTCTGCAACAGGTTATGGGCCCAGCGTCCGGACAAAGTCTTATGACCAGGTGCGCCCCAGGCAGAAAAAAGCCTCGAACGGGAGACAATGTGGCTGATGTGGATATCGACATAAGGACATTTTCCAGTGACATCTCCTATAAATGAATGAATGAAAAACTTGTATAGCGCGGCACATGCGAACTAAATCGCCTCTGGGCGCTCATTGTTCCTTTCTCCTTTGATATCAAAAGAGATGAGTCTTGATCTTTCTTCTGAAGGCTAAGTGGTTTTCCTCCAACCGAATGCTGGTCGGTAAAGCGTTCCATAGTCTGGGACCTTGGAGCGCGAATCTTCTTTCTCCTTTGGACTTGTAATTGGCTTTCGGTATCTGGAGCAGATTTTGGTTGGTGGATCAATAGACAAATAAGACTGTTCATATATAAAGGAGGGGAAAAAAATGCCCGGAAACTCAGAGCTCTCTCAGTGGTCAAGCCGAACAATGACAATTATCAGCTATGGAAGTTTAAAGCAGGGTTCACCCTAAAAAAAAAATGCAACATTACATTGAGCCGAGTTGTGAGAATGTAATTATTTTGACCTTTTTTATTTTCTTGCCGTATATACAGTTTTATCTATATTTTCAGGGTAGGTAATCCTGCGGGACTGGGTGTGTTCCTATTCACATGCTAATTGATTGACATGCTTCCTACCGGCGCATACAGAGCGTCACGAGTTACTGAAAGAAGCCGAACATCGGTGCGCAGGCACTGTATAGAGCCGAAACAGGTGAAGACAACCAGTGCACAAATAACAACAAAACATATACTGTATATAAGTCAAGGGGAAATGTCGTAATCATAAACAAAAAGCCAAGCCAAGGTCATATACCAGGAGATCACAGAAGATGGGTGAGGGTGGACACAACGGAGCAAGGTGCGGATGGATGGACAGGCTGCGGGACAGGAATCCAAGGGGAACAGGATCCAAGGTAAAGGGGAGAGCAGGAAGGGCAGTCCAGGATAAGGATTGGGTCCAGAAAGCAGGCTCAGGGTCAGAGTAACAGGCTCAGGATCAAGGTTGTAGACTGATACCAGGGCGAGTTCTGCTTGAACTCGCCGGGTATAAATAGAGGTGTTGATTGAGTTTAGGTTACAGCTGAGCGCAGGAAGGGCTGTGTGCTCCATACTGCCAAGAACCCCCCCCCGGCGGTGGAGGCCAGTACTGCAGCCCAAATAACAGGCAGTATTACCAGCAGGGGGGACCTTTCCTGACAGCAGTGGACATTTTTCACAGCAGACCGGATTCTGAGTCAGAACTTCACCCAGAAATGGTGGGAGGGCGTATTTACCCCCCTTGCACCCACACACCACTTCCACCCTGGCAATGGGAGCCTCCAGGACCGCCGACAAGTGTCCACAATCACAGCAGGTGCAGGGTCACCGCTGCCAGGACAGGAATGTCTAAGGAAGAGGCGCCAGTATGATGCCATTCTGAGCCACTCGTCTGACCCTAGGGAGCCAAGGAAAGTATACAGACCACCCCCCTAGATGCCACAGAGAACGAGGGGACACCCCGGAGGACTCAACACCCGGTTCAGGCACTGCACACAGTCACTGCTGTCTGCTCTCACTGTCACTGAGGTGTTCCCCGTGTCACCCCCTTTACCGAGGTGATTGCTAAAAGCCCGCGGTCCAAAAGAAAATGGCCACCGGACATGTAGCTCACCGGCCACCTGTGGAGCTACGGGACATGTCGTGGACGGCCCAGTGTGTAGCTAAGGTCTGCACATGCTCGATGGCCAAAACTGGGGAGACTACAAGGATCTGGGATCCAGCCTGTCGCCCAGTCGGCAGTTGATAGTAGAGTGGCCGAGTGTACCCGAGTCTACTGCGCTCGGTATATGTCTACGGCAAAGTTCAAACACAGCGCGGGAAGCGAGTATCGGCGTATATCGCGCAACCAAGATTTTGCCCTGATTTTAAGGGCAAAAATGTGCGCGGTATACGCCAATAAATACGGTATATAAAACGTGTTGATCTTTGCTAACGCTGTCATGGATGAACTATATCAAAAAGTTCTAGAGGATTTTGATAAACCAATGGGAATTTTAAATAGAAATTCAGGAGGCTCACCCAGAGAAAATAATGGTGATGAAGACGAGGATGAACTCATGGGCTAGCACAAAGGTATATGAATAAAAGAAACAACACACCAATATAATACAACACATTTATTGAATTTGGATTTAAATTTGGCCACGGTGTCATCCACAAGGGGGGGTGTTACAATTTCAAATTAATACAATAAATAAGCCATCTTGGCTAAACTTATCGTTAATAAAATTAATTGGTGACCCTCCAGCCAAAGCTGGACGACTACTCCCCACCGGCCACCGCCAGCAGCGGAGCTTCTGGCTGAGGCCCCCCAACACATATTGAAAATATCCAGTCCTATAAGTGGACCTTTCCGAAATAAACCTGGCAAGAACCCTTCCAGTTCAAAATGACAAACAGAAAGACCACCAGTGGAAGATATAAAACGATGGATCGCCCTTTTCAGGCGCCTGCGGATCTTATCTACAAAAAAAAGCCTGCCCTGAGGAGACCACAAAAGCCTCGGTACCATCTCAGAATAAGTCAATACAGCACCCGGAAACATCAGGGATATGGAGTGCAGATCTCTATTCATCTCACATAACAATTCCCATGTACTGAATTTTGCATGGATGACTATAATTTGGGGAGAAGGCCATATGCTGGACAGGTACTTTATATGTTCTATCAAACTGCGCCAACGCATACCCCTGAGTCCCGACCATAAAATCATAAACAAATTGGAATCCAGACCTAAATTGGAAGAGTAGGATCTGGATTCAGAATGCCTGGCCGCCCAGAACACGTAGGAGTGTCCTACTATCCAAACGACCGTCTTGGCGTGATCTGAAAAAGAAAATTTAAAGGGTTAGAAGACTAGGACGAACATAAATTTTATATCTGTCACTACCCCAACGTCCTATATCTTTTGCTTTACTTTCTGAAAGACCAAGGGAGTCAGCTGTGGTGGGCGCCCCGATTCTGAATGAATGAGAGGAAAAACGGAATCCTGAAAGGTTAAGACGTTTTAAACAAGCGGCCAACACAGCTGAGAATTGATACCTTGTTAAAAAGGATAGGTCTTCATGAATAAAAAATGAGTCGGCAGACACGGGCCTAACTGAAACATAGTTTGAAACATGCTGAACCGGACAAATGGCCCTATTAGGAGAGCTTGACAAAGAGAACCAACGACCTTTCCCATCCTGGGAAGTCTTGGAACTGCAAAGAAAGAGGTGAAGGAAACCTCCTTTCAAATCGAGAAAAACGTGAAAAGGAAAAGGAGCGTTTATTAGCTGCCGTGAATTCACCTATCCTAAGGGCTCCAAAAAAGGCAATTGAGAATGCGGCTTTAAAAAGGAGCGACTCAAACTCTGATGAACAAACCTCTCGTAAGACTCCAAGAAGGTTGCCCAACAAAGAGATAAGATAGATATAGGACACCTATTGTCAATCAAGGGATTCGTTTTTCTAAGGCATTTTAGAACTTGGGTAACTTGAAAAAATTACGCTAGTGGAGGGGAAACCGCAAATTTTAGAAAAAAATGAGACACCTGCTAAAATTTTACTAATGGAAGCCGGACTAAGGTGAGATTGAATAAGGAAAGACAGAAAGGATAATGCCATGTAAGAAGTAACGGACAAAGAATCTAAACCCACATTTCGACAGAATGAACACCATTTGTTCCATGAATGCCTATAATCCAGCCATGTCTTCTCCGATACCGAGGCCTTGAGGTTAGCGAATATTACTCCCAAATTAAGCCCCAGAGGAAATCTGGGCAAGGGGTGCCATGTTGATCCGCTGACGGGGCCAGGTCCCGGAATTTCTTGAACTGTAAACGAGACAAAGCGTCAGCTATGTTATTCTCTACACCCGCTACATGTTCAGCTCTCAACCAAATGTTAAAGTGCATGCAATGTGACACCAGGAAACACAAAAAGTTTTATAACCGGCTCAGATTTTGAAGATAGAGTGTTGATGGCAAAAAAAGACACCCTTATTATCCGTGTGAACCAAAATTCTCCGATTCATAAAGGTGTCTTTCCAAATTACCACAGCAACAATGACAGGGAATAGCTCCAGAAGGACCAAGTTTTGCAGAATCTCCTTCTGACGCCAGTCCGTATGCCATTCGCTCGCACACCACCGACCATCTAGAATAGCCCCAAAGCCAGAAGACCCGGCTGCATCTGTAAAGAATTCAAATTGGATGTTATTTACGAATTCTTGCTGTCACACTGATGCACCATTAAAATTGCTTAGAAAGGAATCTCAGACCTTTAAATCTTCCCTGATATTTTTGGAAATACGCACATGACAATAAGGGCTCTTGATACTTCTAATGGCTAGTGATAACCTGCGTGAAAAAACCCTAGCCATGGGAATAATTCTGGCTGCAAATGCAAAAAAGCCCAAGAAGGGTCTGGGCTTCTTTTAGCAAAACCTTCTTTCTGGACAAAAAAATTGTGATTAGCAAAGACATCTTTTGTAATTTCTGTTCTGGCAACCTGAACTCCATCCGCTCCGAATCGATGGTAATTCCCAAGAATTCGATGGAAACAGAGGGTAGGACTGTTTTTTCCTGGGCCAGGGGAACTCCAAAATCTTTACAGATCTTAAAAAACACCTGTAACGTTTCCATGCACATTGAGAACCCTTCTGGGCCAATGAACAAGAAATCGTCCAGGTAATGTAGCGCGTAGCTCTGAGGTATGATCTCTGACACAATCCAATGTAAAAATGAAATAATCCGCGTAATTTAACTGGTTTATATTTAAAAAGCACAGCTTCTGCTGTTAAAAGGCTATACTTAGCGTTCTGGACGAATGATGGATCGTGAGACAGATTCGTGAATTATCGTGAATAAAAACCGTGTGTTTTAATATACACACTAAAAGAATTACAGGTACATTTACAGTACAGTAATAATATCTTCAAATAAGAGTTCAAAAATAATTGAACAGTCCTTAGAATGCTTGTTAAGATGGCCGCTTGCCAATGTGTGCTTGAGAGATGTCTGTGTGTGTCCTTCTTGATGGTAGATGGTTGAAGAGAAGGCTGAAGTGAAAAAAGCTCACTTTCCTTAAATATCCTACAACTCTTTTGTTTGACTTTCGCGCTGAAAACTAACCACTCCTACAGGGAGTGATCTAGAATGAATCATGAATACAACATCTGGTTTCAATATCTATCAACTTTTACATAGGAAATTCATTCTGAACAGTAGACTAATCAATCACTGATATTCTTCAAAGAAAGTGGCTTGGCTCTTAATTAAACATTCAACGTTCAGTAGATAACATTACAACAAGACATCTGGAATAAGAGATCCATGCTTGCTTTAAACATTTCAGACAAGTACAATTCTCTTTTCAACATAACATATAATATTTACAAAATCCATCAAACCTGTCAGCTTCTGGGATTTCAAAGCTCGAGTTCAAGGGATCACATCAGGAAGGAGATTATTAGCTCAAAAGGTCTCACTCTCATTCATGTTATCAGGAATATATATATATTCTTAAAAATTCATCCGGATAGAATTTTTAATTTTTAGAATATAACAAAAAACGACGAAAAGGCTTCGAAATAAAAACATGATAAGGAAAAGCCCATAGGCATGCATTTATCGAAGTAAAATTGCCCCATGAACTGAAAACCCAGGGAGTTGAAAACTTGCGGGTGTACTGGGAGGAGGCGAAAGGCCGACTTAATGTCAGCTTTGGCCAGAAGTGACCCTTGGGCCGCCCAACTTAGCAGGACTAGCGCTTTGTCAAATGAAGAATAACATACCGGTGCCTCGATGTCTGAAACCTCATCATTCAAGGATGTTTCCAAAGGATAAGAGAGATGATGGATCATCCTAAAACAGCCTTCCTCCTTTTTTGGCACAATGCCCAAGGGGGATAAGAGAAAATCTGAAAATGGGGGATAAGAAAAGGGGCCGGCAATTCTGCCATCCAACAGCTCTTTGTTTATCTTATCCTGAACTATATCAGCATGCTAATGGGCAGACAATAAATTACGAACCATTGTACACCCCGGACCCTTAAAAGAGGGTACCAAGAAACCTTCCTTAAACCCTTCAGTTAGCAAGATTGCCATCTTGCGGACAGGATAGCGCTTTAGCCATGGGCGCATTTTTACTAGGCTCACCGGTGTCGGGTCCTTTCCCATGTGTGTTAGGTTCTGACTGAAAAGTGTTTGCGGCAGCTTTGCGAAAAAACATCTGCTCGCCGTGTCCTATTGCAGTAGGAGCATTCATGTTTAAATCTGCAGTTTGACAAAAATTAGCATTGTCCTTCGTTAAATGCAAAACAAAACCCTTTCCGAAATGTGCTCTGAGCATTGGGTTGAGGACGAGGAACTGTGGCCTTGGTAACATAGGGTTAACCCTTAGGCCCACGTCCTTCGCCCCCCAGTTTAAAGAGGGATGGACGGCTAGCTTCTGATGAAAATTCTCGTCGTATGTAAACCATGCTGAGCCGCCAAAGTGACGAAAGGCCTCAGCAATTATGTCCAGGTGTTGGAATAAACCTGAACACTTCCCCGGGAAATGTTCCCCCATGACTGCTGAATAGATGCAGAAAGCTTGCAGCCAATTCTGGAATGTCTTGGGGATCGCCCTCCTCCTATCCTCCGCTGTTTCACCCGTTTGTCTGTCTGATTTAGCTAGGAATTCTTTAGAAGCCGATAACAGTGATAAAATATCAAGGAATTCCCCCTTCCATATTTTTTCTTTCACCGCTCTTGGTAAAAGGAAACCCAGCGGAGACAGTACGCATGGGAGGTGCTCTTTAAATGAGGATTCACCGACTGTTATAGCGGAAGTTCTAAGTGGTAACACAGGGTTAACCCCCATAGGTGGGTGTGATGCACTGGGGTAGGGCAAACCTGTATCGCTGACCTGCATTGTGGGGTCACCAGTGCTGTGACCCCTCATTATTTTAACCACTTCCTTACTGGGCACTTAAAGTCATGCAACATTGTACCCAAATGATTTTTTTGTCCTTTTTCTCATACAAATAGAGCTTTCTTTTGGTGGTATTTGATCACTTCTGGGTTTTTTATTTTTTGAGCTATTAATGAAAAAATACAGAAAATTTAGAAAAACTGTTATTTTTTCTTAGTTTCTGTGATAAAATGTTGCAAATTATTAATTTTTCTTCATAAATTTTGGCTACAATTTATACTGCTACATGTCTATGATAAAAAATAACCCAACATTTTTGGAAATTATTTGGTCTGTGTAAATGTTTTTTTTTATATATAATCTTTATTTATTCATATAGAAAAGTTTTTCTATTGTACAACAGCAGAAAAATAAAAGGACGGAAAGGGAATATACAATGTCGCCCAACCATACAATCAGGGATTACAAGAATCAGCAGGCCCAATTGGACACCCCGCAAACTGGGTAAAAGGGACGGAGGTTACAATTTCAAGATTAGCCATACATATAAACCAAAACAAATTGAAATTGTCCCTAGTCATTCCGCTAGGCGCAGAAGACCAAAAATAGGCAAGTCACCCTGGTTCAGATAGGCGAATGAAAAATAAAAATGGGGGGGGGGGGAGAAACAACATAAAATAAAAATAAAAGGAATGTACTCATGAGCATCAGAACGATCCATCTGCAGAAATGGTCCCGTGTTCATTGGTTCCACGAGAAAGAGAAAAAAAAAGGGGGGGGGGGAGAAGAAAAGAAGAAGAAAGACTGACTCAATCACTGCCCTCCACCCACTAGGAGTGAAGGCGAGGAAGGTGTAGCTGCATCCCCCTCCCCCACATAATGTATCCAGGTAGCCCAGACCCCATACCATTTGTCATTTTCATCCTTATACCTCGCCATCCACTCCTCTGCTGACCTGACATTGTTTACTAACCGAATCCAGTCTAAACGGGACGGGACCCGGCTGGTTTTCCAAAAAATAGGAATTCGCCTCCTAGCTGCATTCAGGAGGTGCGGTAGCACAGATTTCCAATACAGGCCTAGGGGAATCTGGCAGGTCTATGTCAAGGATGCAGTTGATTTGAGATCTAACTTCCTGCCAAAAAGGGCGTAACTTAGGGCATTCCCACCAAATATGTAAGAAAGTGCCCCTATGGCCGCAATCCCGCCAACAGGCGTCCGAGGTCAAAGGGTATATTTGCTTAATAGAAAAAGAACAAGGTGGATAGCAATGTTTCCCCAATCGATTGATCAAAACTCACAATCCCGTTAATAGTATAAAAGAAAAAGGCAAAGAGCATATAAGGTTGAGGAAATCCTCTTCCAAATATAGGGATTTTTACGTGAGATGTCAAACGTTATATTAAGGTAGGCACACCAAAGACAGGAATTGTAAATATATCAAAAAGAGTTTAATTTACATATAAAAAGGTTATACACATAAAATAATTTCATTAAAGGTTGACCACAATATTTACAGAGAACAGGAAAAAAGTAAGTTATGCAGGTTGCCGACTAGTTTCACATTCTTATGTTTCATCAGGGCTTTGCAACTTTAGTCTTTCTGAGTTTTAGTGGTCTGTGTGTGACATAGAAATGCCATTAGTACAACATAAAATAGTACAACATAATCCATTATTGTTTTTCACATTAAAAATAAAACAAAATAAAGCATAATATCTGTGTGCTTACCAATCCCATCAGCCACTGTGACAGGACAAAATATCAAGACGCCTTTCAGAGAAAACCCGGTAGCACAAATGGCAATGAGGATGGACATGGGCCGGTGGAGGTCAGATCCAACCAACTGTTTGATGTGCGGATATTAAGGTGATGAGATATCCAACCCACAATAAAGTTTATTCTGCAAATTGTTCAAAGTACAAACAAAGAATAGTATATAGGGCTACTTAAGAAATGGCTTTTAGCAAGTCAGATATGGGAGGTATCAAAAAAGACAAACCATCCCATATTTTACTAATCAATAGGTTCCATAGCAGTCCCCATAGCGAATAAGTCAAGGGATGCTATGGTAATAAAGTTGTACTTAAGGGAGTTCTATGTATAGCTATATAATTACAATTTGTTCAGAACAGACAAAGTGGGGTAAGGTATAAGGGGAATGTTATATAATAAAGGTAAATAGTAAATAAATTCAAAGGCCAAAGACCATATTACCTAGTTAGTTATACACATATCTATTACCTGTAGATAGAGCACGGTACACGACCGTAGTCTATAAGGGCAAATAAGTAGTCCTCTCATGCGTCCAGTACCACTCCGCTGCTGGTTGTGTAATCTCCTTATACCCAAGACGGCGTCTGACATATGATTCGTCAGCGCCGTCTTAAGTATTCACCTTCACCGGAAGTGAATGGCCATAGATGACCCCTGACTTCACTTCCGGTCCGTGTGTCCCAGCTTATGCGCGCGCACATACCGCGTCCAATGCGTGCCTCCACTGACGTGGAACGCACGTGAGGCGCAGCGCGCTCCACCTCTCAATGGACATTGGTTGACTCAATGAGCCAAACAAATCGCCGAATGCAGCGCGCGCATTCCGCCATATAAATATGACGGATATATTGAGGTGTTCCGTATAGGTTCACCTCCATTGTGGGACTCACAAATATCCACACAATTCAATGTCCAGTCTCAAAATGCCACCTCGCTAGCGGGAAAGACTATAAACAGGCGCCTTACACAGGGACCATAATGGGATAAAAAATTGCATTTTTTACTTTGTTACATTGTTATAAATCTATATCATAGAATAGTACATATATACTTATATCCAACAAATCAAAATGTATGCCAAAATAATAGCATTTACATTAGATGGGCTCAAGAGAAAAATCAAAATAATTTGTAAATCTATCAATAGAACAACAGATAAGGCATTTATCATCAAGGGGAAAAAAGAGGGAGGGAGGGAGGGGGGGGAGGGGGAAAAAGGGAGGGGGGGAGGAGAGGAGGGTGGAAAAAAGGGGGGGAAAAAGAGAAGACAAAAAAGAGGGCGGTTTTCTGGGACATACCGCATAACAAACCATATATACACCACAACAACAGCAATAAATCGAAATCTAATAATGTTGATTACAACAGAAGACTGTGTGTAAACCCCTAGAGGCCGTAATAGACAATTTTGTGAGTTGATAGGGCAAGAGGCAATGCTAGTGCCCAGACTCATTCACTGCATTTCATATAGATACTCCAAAATGTTTATGTATTAATACTTAATTTAGATTTAAAGAAATGGTCTAAAAGACAGTGAGGTATTTAAACCTGGGGGATAGGTGGCCCTTTGATCAAAAATCCAGCGTGCCTCACGCTGTAATATTTTCTTATCGAAATCACCCCCTCTTTCTGGGAGGGGGATGACTTCCAGGGCAAAAAATGATATATATGATGGATCATAGCTGTGATTAAGGCCCACATGTTTACAAATTGGCGTATAAAGGAGGCCAGCATCCAAGTAGTAAAGATGATCCTGGATCCTTTTGGCAAATGGTCGTTTAGTTTTGCCGATGTAAAACGCTCCACATCGGCATTTAGCTAGATAGACAATGCCGATAGTGGTACAATCGGCAAATCTTTTAGATTTTAGAAAGCCTCCTCTTGGTAGTGAACAGCCATCACCCTCCTGTATCCAGGGGCATTGGTCACATTTCCCACATTTATACGTTCCACACCCCCCTGATGCTTCTATAGCTACCATATCGGGAGTAAAATGGCTGTGTATTAGACCATCTTTTATAGATTTTGATTTTCTATAAACAATTTGCGGTCTATCTGATACGTATTTAGAGATTATGGGGTCCTCTGAAAGAAAGTGCCAGTTGTTATTAATTAATTGACTGTAACATCCCTGCTACGCAACTACAGTATACAGTTGGTTTTTTAAACTATAGAGGTCTCTCAGATACAACCACCACTTCTCACTCAGAGTAATCAGAGAGATTGGGGTTAATTCATCACAACCTCTAGTGAATAACCAACTGAGAGACTGCAGTAGCTTATTCCCCTATAACCAACTACCTCAGGGGAAAACAGGGTTGTATCTCTGATACACACAAGGTAGTACTACAAATCTACAAGCACAGACTATAGTATGTGGTACTTGCGGTTAGGAGAGTAAAGCCTGGTATGCTGGTGGTCCCGGAGGGGGTGTAGAGCGAACTGTGGTGTCCACTGAGGTTCAGAGCGGGTACAGCAAGGTGGCATGAAAGGGGTTCTCAGGACAGCAGGCGTCCTTTCGCAATAGGGGAAGCAAGAGATAAATCCGGGTCACAAGCCGTGGTCAGGTGTTGGAGAAGTCACAGGTATCCGAAGTCCAAGCCGGGTCAAGGGTTCAGGCAAACAGCAGTCCAGAAAGCAAAGCCAAGGGTCAAAAGCCGGGGTCAGTCAAGGAGCTTAATATATAAGCAGTTTGCTTTAGCACAGACAGGGAGATCAAACCAAAATGAACTGACACTGCTCTCTAAGTGAGGTAGGGCTTTATAGGTTGGCTAACTGGTTAAGCTGTGTCAGCTGTAGCAAGAATCTCAGGTGTGGAAGGTAATGAAATCCAGCTAAGGTGAACATTCCATTCAGCACCACCATAGCTGGAAAGCAACATGAATTTCTAATTCAACAGTGGCTGAGAGGTAAGGGTTTGGGCTGGTAACAAAGAGGTCCCAGGTTCAATTCCACCCTAAGCCACCTTGAGCACGGCCACGCCTGGCCGTCTGCCTGACACGATGGGGATCGTGACATATCCCCCTCCTCAAAGACGCCCTCCGGGCGTTGGAAGGAGCTACCTCATAAGTGTAGTCATCAATGTGCAAACTACCCTCTTCACTAGAGTAGTCAGGCACATCATCCGTCAGGAGAGATATGTTGCCATAGGCATCCATGCCATACAGACAGTTCTCATCTAATCCATGGGGAAACAAAGTTCCAACAACGGGGTCTGAAGATTTTTTCTTTTTCCTCTTGGTCTTTGACATTTTTGAAGTTCTGGTAGGGGGTGCACTTACTGCTTGTAAAGCTCGCTCAAACATCTGTAAATCCTGTTTACGGACGATATTACCATTTGAGGCATATGTGCAGTCAGGTGGAAGAATTTCATTTGGGGACACTGGTGAGACAAGACCTGGAGACACTGAAACTGGTGAGACAAGACCTGGAGACACTGAAACTGGTGAGACAAGACCTGGAGACACTGAAACTGGTGAAACTGGTGAGACAGGAGCGGGAGACTCTGAAACTGGTGAGACAGGAGCGGGAGACTCTGAAACGGGAGACTCTGAAACGGGAGACTCTGAAACGGGAGACTCTGAAACGGGAGACTCTGGAAGTGGGACTGGAGACACAGGAAGTGGGACTGGAGACACAGGAAGTGGGACTGGAGACACAGAAAGTGGGACTGGAGACACAGGATTCGGGAACACTGGAGCCGGAATCTGGGACACTGGTGGAGCCGGAATCTGGGACACTGGAGCAGGAAAAAGACTCCCAATAGTAGCCACCTGTAAAATCTTTGGCCGAGGTGGGCGAGTTGGGCAAAAAGATATAAAGTGCCCGCTTAACCCACAGTAAAAGCAGAGTCCATAATCTCTCCTCCGGTCTCTCTCTATCTTAGATAATGCGGACCGGATGGTTCCGATCTGCATGGGTTCCTCATCATCCTGGGTTGGGCTGTGGGCATCCACAGGGACGTCAAAGCTCTGTGGTGTTGGAGCTTCATGGCTGGGCATGTACTGGATTTGCTGTCTTGGCACATACTGGTATGACTTGGTGTCATCTCTGTATTGGGAATTCTTCTCTCTGGGAACCGTAGGCCACGTGAACCGAAAGTGGACTTGGGAACACTGGTTCTCTTAGAACCAGAAATATGGGAGTCCAGAGCAGACATGAAAGTTTTCCAGGTGTCCAAGACTGGATTATTTTCCTGCAACAACTGATGAGCCCATGTTTTATTTTCCCTGTAAGCAAGTTTATGGTAGCGCGAACCTTAACATAGTCCTTGGCATAGGTCCTAGGTTTAAGAGCAAACAACAGCTCACAATCTATTTTGAAACATGAGAAGGCTGCACGACTACCATCAAATCTCTCTGGCATTATAACATATGGTTCCGGACATGCTGGTTCCGGGGCTGGGCGTGCTGCCCCTTTAAGTAAATGAACTTCTTGTTGAAGTTCCATAATAGTATGGTGCAGGCTGGAGACTTGCAGAGTCAGGGAGCTGAGCATTTTATTAAACTCTGCAGGCTCCATGTTTTGGGTCAGTTCATTATGTAACATCCCTGCTACGCAACTACAGTATACAGTTGGTTTTTTAAACTATAGAGGTCTCTCAGATACAACCACCACTTCTCACTCAGAGTAATCAGAGAGATTGGGGTTAATTCATCACAACCTCTAGTGAATAACCAACTGAGAGACTGCAGTAGCTTATTCCCCTATAACCAACTACCTCAGGGGAAAACAGGGTTGTATCTCTGATACACACAAGGTAGTACTACAAATCTACAAGCACAGACTATAGTATGTGGTACTTGCGGTTAGGAGAGTAAAGCCTGGTATGCTGGTGGTCCCGGAGGGGGTGTAGAGCGAACTGTGGTGTCCACTGAGGTTCAGAGCGGGTACAGCAAGGTGGCATGAAAGGGGTTCTCAGGACAGCAGGCGTCCTTTCGCAATAGGGGAAGCAAGAGATAAATCCGGGTCACAAGCCATGGTCAGGTGTTGGAGAAGTCACAGGTATCCGAAGTCCAAGCCGGGTCAAGGGTTCAGGCAAACAGCAGTCCAGAAAGCAAAGCCAAGGGTCAAAAGCCGGGGTCAGTCAAGGAGCTTAATATATAAGCAGTTTGCTTTAGCACAGACAGGGAGATCAAACCAAAATGGACTGACACTGCTCTCTAAGTGAGGTAGGGCTTTATAGGTTGGCTAACTGGTTAAGCTGTGTCAGCTGTAGCAAGAATCTCAGGTGTGGAAGGTAATGAAATCCAGCTAAGGTGAACATTCCATTCAGCACCACCATAGCTGGAAAGCAACATGAATTTCTAATTCAACAGTGGCTGAGAGGTAAGGGTTTGGGCTGGTAACAAAGAGGTCCCAGGTTCAATTCCACCCTAAGCCACCTTGAGCATGGCCACGCCTGGCCGTCTGCCTGACACGATGGGGATCGTGACATTGACAGAATACATCTTGATGGGTACTAAAAGTTGTGATAAGTTTGGTAGTTGACTTAGTTTCTGTTTTCTTATTCTTAAATAGTAACATCTCCCGTGTACTTATTTTACTTCTGGCATATGCTTTCTTCAAGATTTTTTTGCTATAACCTCATTTAAGCAGACATAGGTATAAGGCATATGCCTCCTGTTCAAAGTCCTCTTCTCTTGAACAATTACGACGTAGTCTGAGGTACTGGCTGTATGGAATACTTTGTACTAGAGGTCGTGGATGTGAGCTTGAATAATGCAAGATGGTGTTGCCTGCTGTCTCTTTTCTATATAGGTTGCTATATAGTGTTCCATCCTCATTTAGAAATAATCTTATATCCAGGAAGGGAATACTTTTGGTATCTGTCTGAATAGTGAATTTTAAATTGAATTCATTAACGGATAAGTACTGCATGAATTCAGATAGTAGTCCTGTAGACCCTGACCAGATGACCAGCACATCATCGATATACCTCCGCCACAAGAGAATGTGGCGGAGGTATATCATGGCGGCGTCATCCGAAAACACGGCCCTTTCCCACCCCCCCAGGTACAGGTTGGCATACGATGGGGCACAAGAAGTCCCCATCGCAACCCCCTGTACCTGGAGGTAAGTGGAGCCATTAAATACAAACATGTTGTTCGTCAAAATGTGTTCCAGCAATGTGGTAACAAAGCTGCATAATTTCCAGTTATTGTGATCCTGTTCACGAAGGAAACGGGATACTACTTCAATGCCTTTTTCATGGGGGATACTCGAATACAATGCTTCGATGTCTATTGCTGCCTGAAATAAACCGCGTAATTTCACTGGTTTATATTTAAAAAGCACAGCTTCTGCTGTTAAAAGGCTATACTTAGCGTTCTGGACGAATGATGGATCGTGAGACAGATTCGTGAATTATCGTGAATAAAAATGTGTGTTTTAATATACACACTAAAAGAATTACAAGTACATTTACAGTACAGTAATAATATCTTCAAATAAGAGTTCAAAAATAATTGAACGGTCCTTAGAATGCTTGTTAAGATGGCCGCTTGCCAATGTGTGCTTGAGAGATGTCTGTGTGTGTCCTTCTTGATGGTAGATGGTGAGAAGAAGGCTGAAGTGAAGAAGGCTCACTTTCCTTAAATATCCTACAACTCTTTTGTTTGACTTTCGCGCTGAAAACTAACCACTCCTACAGGGAGTGATCTAGAATGAATCATGAATACAACATCTGGTTTCAATATTGATCAACTTCTACATAGGAAATTCATTCTGAACAGTAGACTAATCAATCACTGATATTCTTCAAAGAAAGTGGCTTGGCTCTTAATTAAACATTCAACGTTCAGTAGATAACATTACAACAAGACATCTGGAATAAGAGTTCCATGCATGCTTTAAACATTTCAGACAAGTACAATTCTCTTTTCAACATAACATATAATATTTACAAAATCCATCAAACCTGTCAGCTTCTGGGATTTCAAAGCTCGAGTTCAAGGGATCACATCAGGAGATTATTAGCTCAAAAGGTCTCATACTCTCACTCAAGTTAAATAAGAGAATATATATATATGATTTAAAAACTCTATCCGGATAGAATTTTTAAATATTAGAATATAACATTCCCCTCTGAAATATGAATAATGATCATATTTTCCTAATCATTTATACAAACATTCATGTCACACGCACTCTGACTTTGATCCAATAACTCCAAATGTATTGTCACCTGTAACCGAATTTGCAACTCCAGAACCCAATCTTCTCTTAAGCCTATTTTGCAACATATCATCACCTTTCTTGATTTCATTTCTGATTTGCTTATACAATTTTTTCATTCTAAACATTAAATATAATTGATATATAATGCATAACATAATAATAATAAAAATAATAACTATAGGGTGCGATAAAATATTTCCTGCTGCGGAGGTAATTGAAGTTTTTCCCCAAATAGAAATACTATTTTTGAATTGCCGCCACCAACTTAAGCCTGTTAACGTAGTCCATTCATGAACTATTTCTTGTAGATTCCCTTGCTCATGTTTGAACAATATTTCTGCATGCTTAAGTTCTTTAGCTAAAGCCATTATTAAACCTTGATCCTTTTGAATTACATTAACCCATTCCCTCCAAGGGAATTCATCTATCTGAGATATATTGTATAGTGATGAACTGGCACTAATATTTCTCAATAATAAATTAGATAAATTTGATCTCAAACCATTAACATTTATGGCCACTAAATCTCCCTCTACACAATACAAACCCCGAGTTAGGTTCTCTGTGTTTGTACAAGAGGAAAATAAAGTGTTAACCCTTTCTGTATCTCTCATGATCTGAAAACAAACCTTCCTTTTATCTACAAGAGTAATTAATTCGGAAGAAGTTTCAACTTTCTCTATTCTTGCTGAACATAATGTATGATTATGATAACAAGAATGAAATATGCTTTTATCTTGATTAGGTAAACAAATAACTTTAGATTGAAATTGAGAAAAAACATGATGACAGATCTAATTGTTCTAATTCAAAATTATCCTTGTTAAACGCAAAATCTGTATACTGCAATTTATAATATAATAATTGAGTATCACTAATTGGTAATCCCAAAACAGTAATTGGAACCAAAATTTGTTCTCTCCCTGCTATTGGAATCATAGAAGAACTGTAACATATATCCTGCCTACATCCTATCCATTTATTTACCCATAAATCAGTATGATTTCTTGCATATGCATATTCTCTGGGCAAATTCTGTAAAATGCCAAAAGGGGTAACTCCACCTTGAAATGCCTGTGCAATTATTTTAAAATTAGTGGAATATTCTGTTTGAATTTCTAAACATGCCCTGGCAATATGAGAATGTTCTTCACTTGTCATTAAATTGAGAGTAATATTCTGAAGATGCAATATGGAGGGACCCATTACATTAGCTGTTTTAATAACCATGTCTTCTAATATCTGATTTAAATTTCTTTGGATCTTAAAACCTTTACTTCCCACTAAACCTGCTGACTCAAGATCAGACTTTAACGTGTTAATATCCATACTATTAGCTATGCCACTGATTATGCCTATTCCACCTAATGCACCTTCAATAATACCGCGTTTATTTCTGTTATTCCTACTATTAATTCCAAACCATCTTTCAATACCCAATTCCATATTAACCAATGTCTTTGACATTGTGGAAACCTTGTAGAAATTTTCCATTCTGAAATATTAAAACTCCATAATAAAATGACAAACTTTCCCTCTCTCAATAGAGCTCTGGATTGTAAATGGTTAATCTGGAAGGGCTTGGCAAGAACACTGTTTTTACCAACACATGGAGTCTTCCTTGGAGACATAACAATTATACTTGCATTAGCACATTTCAATGGATAACCTTCTATCAATATGCAGCACTCATATATACCAGTATCATTTAAAGATACACCTGATTGATGATAAATAAATTTATCATTAATCCAATTCACACTACCAAAAACACCTTTATGAATCATATTAGTGGTACTGTGAAGAAAGCTACCCAAAAATTCACCATTCCTTTTCCAAGTTAACAATGAATTTTGAGGTAAATATATTTGAGTACTACACATCAAATTCAATCCATCTTCATCTTCAATGACTTTTAAAGACTGTGGAGACACTTTTATTTCTGGAACAATAATATCTACCACAGTAATTGTAATTTTGACTCGTAATTGAGTAGATTTTCTTATTACTCTAAAATCCCATTTTCTTACTATGTCTCCACTTTCATCTCCAATTATATTTAGATGTTCTGGATCTAATATTTTAACAAAACATTGAAAAAGGTAATACTGATCTACTGGATAAGACATTTTTCCAGATTGTGACATGTCATTATTAACGTCTCCTGACCAAATTGTTGAATCATTACCTATTATAAATAATGACCAAAAAGCTCTTATCAGTATATTACATTCAAAAGTTTTGGTTACATTATTAAACTTATAAGATCCTTGCATTTTAACAAAATTTGTTTTCGACTCTATTTTGACTTCGATCTCCACCTCATTACTGTGAATGAAGTATATTTCCATACAATGATCATATCCTTGCCCTACAGCTATATACCCAAATAAATCTTCAGCTGTATTAATATTGGCATATCTGAACCTATCCAATTTTTGATTTATAGCAATATCATGATTTTTATCGCTTGTGACTTCCGTATTAATATTAGAATCTGGTTTGCTGATATTTTCAGTAATATCATTGTCCACATCTCTTTTGTTTCTTAAAACTGTGATGTCCTTTTTTAGAAAATGTTCAATCCTGTTAACCTCTGCATGACTGGAACAGTTTGTGATATATTTTACCACTGACAAAAATGTCACTAGAGAGAAAATGAATCCTGTGATGATGATAATCAACTTTCTTTCTTTAAGATTTTTCTTCTCTTTTGTTGTCATCTTTCCTTTTTTGCTTAGATGTTCTACAATCATTCCTAAAGACAAGAAAAGCAGTATAATTTATCTCAGAATATAATTTTTTATTTTGGATCATACAGTTTGCATTGATCAGTGTGCACCCAACTTTTTTTTTTTGTCTACGCGCATTTTTCACTGAATTGAGAGGTCTTTGAACTTGCACCATCACACCTTGAACATCTAAGATGTCAAATGGACCTTCCCAATTACTTTGCCATGGTCCACTTTTCCTGAAAGTTTTTATCATAAGATGTCCTCCTTTCTCAAACTTAGAAGTATGAGGAGGGATCATTTTTTGCATACAGGTAGCTGCATATGGCAAAATATTGTTCAAATTGTCCTGTAACATCTGCAACCATTTTGTCTTCTCTATTGCCTCTCTCTGCGGCGTAGACAAAAAAGGTTCATTGGGAAACACGAGCGGCATTTTCCTCCCTGTCATTAATTCAAACGGAGAATACTTTGTTGCAGAAGATGCTGTGCCTCTGACACTCATCAAAACAAATGGTACAGCATCAACCCAAGTATTTCCTCTATCCAACAATATTTTAGCAATTCGAGATTTAATCGTACGATTCATCCTTTCCACAATCCCTGCAGATTGAGGATGATAAGGTACATGAAATCTCTGTTCTATGCCCAAGATTTTACACATTGCTTGCATGATTTTGCCTGTAAAATGAGATCCTCTGTCACTGCTGAGATTTACTGGTATTCCCCACACCGGAAAAACATGATTCACTAACATCCTAGCAGTTGTCAAAGCATCATCTTTGCGAACTGGTAGAATCTCAACCCACTTTGAAAAAACATCAACCAAAACTAAAGCAAATCTGAATCCATTTTTTCCTGATGGTAAAGGACCTATATAATCTATTTGTATGGTAGACCAAGGTCCATCTGCTGGAGGAATTCTTTGTAAAGGATGTTTCTGACCCTTTGGTCTAGGATTCAATTGGGCACAAATCAAACAGGATTTGATTACACTGTCTGCTGTCTCTTCCATTTTGTCCCAATAGAACTTTTCTTTGAGAACATCTAGCAATTTTTCTTTACCAATGTGCCCTAAACTCTCATGATTGAATTTAGCGAATTCCACCTGAAGATGTTGAGGCATAACAGGACGCAAACACCCATCCGTTTCATGACATAAAACCTCGTTCTCACGAACCAAAGGAGGTTTTAAATCACCCATAAAAAAACTCAGAAGTGACTTATCCCTTCTTTGTTCTTCAGCAAATGAGGGCATCTGTGTGTCTGTTTTCCTGACAACATTAACTGGTATCAATTCAGGTTGAATCACCATTTCACCATGCAAAGCTGCTTCTTTTGCTAAAGTATCTGCCGTACGATTTCCTACAGTTAAAGCACTATTGTCTTTTTTATGGAAGGAATCTTTACAATAGCATATGCAAGAGGATTCTCCTCTGCAAGGTCAAAAACTGACTCAAGTGTCTCTTTCTGTACAAGGGTCTTATTAGATGAATCTACAAAACCCCGACGTTTCCAAATAGGTAAATAATCTGTAAGAGAACGAACCACATATGAACTGTCACTATAGATTACCAATGGACTTCTTTTCTCTTCCTTGTCAATTGTCAGTACTGTTTTTACTGCTTCAAGTTCTGCTCTTTGAGCAGAGAAATGTCCTGGTAACTTGTGTTGTATGGCAAGCTCACGTTCTGGATACCAAATTGAATACCCACAATGATAATTGCCTGACACACAATATCTCGAGCCATCAACAAATACTGGTTCATCATTTTCCTCTGCTTCTCTCCGAAAAAGAGGGGATTGAGTCTCATGAATGTCACATAAGCATTCATGCTCTAATCCATTGTATTCCATCAACTGAGGGAGGATATACTTGGCATTGTGATCAACCTGTATTTGTTTAGGTGACAGAGCCAACAACCATTGAGAAAATCTTTGGTTGGAAACTCCAGGAACATTCTTTTCAAAGAGAAACTTTAATGTACTGTGTGGGGTCTGTAACATGATTTTGTAAAACCTACAATATGCTCTGTTGCTTTCACTGCATAATGTACACCCACTAACTGTTGAACACATTCGTCAAACCCCTTCTCAACAGAAGTGAGCAAACGAGAAAAATATCCAAGAATTCTCCAATCCTCTCCCTGTTTCTGAAGCAAAACAGCAGAGATGGCACTTTCTGAAGCATGCACCTGCAAAGCAAATGGTGCCTTTTTATCCACAGTAGCTAGGGCAGGAGCTAACTGCAAATCATTTTTCAACAATTCAAAAGCTTTTTGCTGAACTTCTGTCCAAGGACCAAAACCATTCTCCTCTTTGTGTTTTAACAAATCATATAACGGTTTTGCTTTCTCTGCCAATGATTCAATAAAATCTCTAGAAAAATTTACCAAACCCAAAAATTGTCTCAATGCCTTGACAGATGTTGGTACAGGTAAAGAAGCGATAGCCTCAATACGTTCCTGTAAAGGCTGCTTCTTTCCTGGACCAATCAAAATTCCCAAAAATTTCACTTCACTTTTCATGAGCTGAACTTTACGTGTATTCAACTTTAAGCCTTCCTCTTCCAGAATTGTCAACAATTCTGCTAGAAGAATTAAATGTTCATCCTCATTTTCAGTGGAAAGAAGTATGTCATCAACATATTGAATTAAACAATCTGGTCTAGAAAACTTTGACAAAACATTCGCCAATGCCTGATGAAAAATAGTTGGTGAACTATGGTATCCTTGCGGTAGTCTCATAAAAACATATGAAATGTTTTTATGAATGAATGAAAATTTGTATTGACAACTTTTGGCTAATGATATGCTAAAAAACCCATTACTTATGTCAAGAACAGTAAAAACTTTTGCATTTGCATTTAATTGAGACATGATGTCTGGCGTCTCCGCTACAATAGGAGAACTGCATGGAATGTATTTGTTAAGCATTCTTAGGTCAATCAAAAGTCTGTATGCACTAGGGTCATCTCGTTTAGCCACCACCCATAAAGGATTATTTGTCACAGAATTTGCTTTCCTGATGATACCCTGTTCCAAAAATTCTTCAATAATTTGTGACACAGGCTCATCAGATTCGGGTGGTAATTTGTAAGGTTTGATAAATGGATGATCCTTGCCTTCTACAAAGACCTCAATCCCTTTAAACAAACCAACCTCATTCTTTTTCTGACTCCAAAGTTTTTTGTGTGCTCGAATTACCTGTTTTAACTTTAGATTATCTCCTGAATCAGGCCACTTGTAATCAGAGTCAACTGCCTCTGTCAAACAAATGCTGCCTATTTCACAATAATCCTTTGGATCAATAACCACAGGCTTACGATTGGCTGAACCTTTCCAAAGTACTGCATTGCCTAAATCAATTATCCAACCTTTTTTAAACAAGATATCAGAACCGATTATATTCTCTGCTCCCTGACAAAACCACATGTCTATTTCAGTTTGTAAACAACCTGGAACTTCAAAAGAAACATCTTTACACATTTTAGCCTGAAAATCACCTGTTCCATTAAACCCAACAACTGTACATATTGCTGCATCCGATAAAACAGGTAACTTCAAACCAGTTATGCTAACTTGGGCTCCCGTATCTAATAAAGTTCTTACTTTTTGTCCATTAATTTTAGCCTTTAAAAAAGGCCGACCGCACTTGTCCAGAAATATGGGAGCTACATAATCTAGACTGTGAGATGCTATTTCTTTTTCCTTTATCTGTCATGGGGAAGTCAGCAATGGCTGTCTTCCTTTGACGTCACTGATTGAATGTGCATCCATATTCATACTAATCTGTCTTAGCTCTTTCCTCAGAGGAGTGTAAGGAGAAAATTCCTTGCCGTCTTCAGCTGAAGGAGGGGCAGAAGGTTGAGTGGATCTCAATCCATTTTTTTTCCCAATGTTTTTCATCTCAATGTCTCTCAAATACCTCCTGCACTGTGATTTATAATGGCCAACCTTTTGACAATAGAAACACGTGACTGATTTTCTATAATCAGACTGCCTTACCTTGTCAGTCCTCAAGATGGCAGCATCCCCTGCTTTGTCTTTTTGGATTTGAGAATTTTTGTTAACATTGCCAGTTTCAATGGCAGCAATTTTTGTTTTTATATTACTTCGCAATAACTGTCTTCTCACTGTGTCAATAACTGAAGTTGCCTCATCTAGATCTTCCTTTTGACTAGCTAACACCATGGAAGCTGGATCTAAATATGTAAATTTTCGTACAAAAGCCGAAATTAATGCAGGCGTTTCATCATTTAATGCATAGACCATCTTGAAAGCTTTAGCATATTTTTCGCGAAAGCAATAAGGATCGTCATGTATCGTCACTTTTAAAGCATCCAATATCTCAGCTGTAGGTGTGGCATCTCCTGTAATACATAACAATAACTGGCGCAATCTTCCAGATGCATCAGTGTGAACTTCCTCGTCATCCTCATTAAGACATGGCGACTTAGTTAATCGCCTTGCCATGAAATTTGGGACCCATAAACAAAAAATTTTGTTCCTCTGTTCATCACTCAAATTGAATCGATCACAAAATGTCTCAAAGACATCCCCATTATGAAAAGCATCAGCCTTTAAATCATAATGTGGAATATCCTTCAGTATTTTCATCAACTGATCGTGTATTTGCAATTTAAGTTTAGATGCCCTCTCTAATAATTTTACTTTTCTTATCTCTGCATCTGTGGATGAACTGTCCAGAGCTAATGGTGAATCAGGTATATAGGATGCCGATGCTGAGGCTGATTTACCTTTAGCAGTACTATGTGTAATCACTGAAATATGTTTTGTTTTTGAAAGTGTACCATTCTGCACTTCTTCTAATTCATTTTCTAAATGCTCAATATAAGTACAAAAAGTTTGGCAATTTGAACAATTAGGCTCATTAGATACATTCGTATGTGTGTGCGTTTTTCCTGAAATTGCTACATCTTCCTTTTTGTTTACTACACAAAACAAAATGCGATTCTGGTACATCATAAACCATTGAATTAAAGACTGTAACAAGTTTCATAACATTTCTTAATTTTTTCTTTGTTTTAGACAAACAAAACCTTGAGCTATCAATATGTAAATTCGCTTCCAAACACTGTGCATACATTGAATTCCATAAAACAGTGTCAGAGATTTGTTTGTCTAATCCTTTAAACTCCAAGTTACTATCATTTGCTAGAACATCTACACATTCCATGGTTTACTCACCGAATAAGAATCTCTACGATAACTTCGGCACGAATCTTCCGGTCATTCACGGTGCATCGATCAAATTCTTGCTTAATCTTGCTTCTACTTCTAGGTTCGTTTTCACTCTTTCCAAAGTTTCTCTCAGTACTGACTTGTCCCCACTTCAAAAATTGAGGCAGTTGTAGAAAAACTGACGAAAATATGAGCGACTGGCGGCTGAGCCAATGAAATAAACCGCGTAATTTCACTGGTTTATATTTAAAAAGCACAGCTTCTGCTGTTAAAAGGCTATACTTAGCGTTCTGGACGAATGATGGATCGTGAGACAGATTCGTGAATTATCGTGAATAAAAATGTGTGTTTTAATATACACACTAAAAGAATTACAAGTACATTTACAGTACAGTAATAATATCTTCAAATAAGAGTTCAAAAATAATTGAACAGTCCTTAGAATGCTTGTTAAGATGGCCGCTTGCCAATGTGTGCTTGAGAGATGTCTGTGTGTGTCCTTCTTGATGGTAGATGGTGAGAAGAAGGCTGAAGTGAAGAAGGCTCACTTTCCTTAAATATCCTACAACTCTTTTGTTTGACTTTCGCGCTGAAAACTAACCACTCCTACAGGGAGTGATCTAGAATGAATCATGAATACAACATCTGGTTTCAATATTGATCAACTTCTACATAGGAAATTCATTCTGAACAGTAGACTAATCAATCACTGATATTCTTCAAAGAAAGTGGCTTGGCTCTTAATTAAACATTCAACGTTCAGTAGATAACATTACAACAAGACATCTGGAATAAGAGTTCCATGCATGCTTTAAACATTTCAGACAAGTACAATTCTCTTTTCAACATAACATATAATATTTACAAAATCCATCAAACCTGTCAGCTTCTGGGATTTCAAAGCTCGAGTTCAAGGGATCACATCAGGAGATTATTAGCTCAAAAGGTCTCATACTCTCACTCAAGTTAAATAAGAGAATATATATATATGATTTAAAAACTCTATCCGGATAGAATTTTTAAATATTAGAATATAACACTGCCATAATGGCACCTGGTGGTACCACCATGCCTTCAACGACTCTCAGCAGCTCGAGAGTGTCCTTAAGGTAGGAGGGTAGGCCCATTACATGGGGTCTTAACTGGGTATCTATATATTTACTTGCTGTCTCAGTATGACTCCCTATTCCGGATATAATTGGACGACCAGGTGGATCCTTCATGTTTTTATGCACTTTTGGCAATGCGTAGAAAGTTGGGGTAATAGGCCATTTTATTTCAAGGTATTCCCGTAAATCCTTGTCTATAAGGTTATGTTGATGTGCTTCTGTGATAATTGACAAATAATTAGATCTGGCTTTTGGGACATTATCCTCAGTTATTGCTCTGTACCAATCTTTATTATTTATTATCTTATTACACATTTTAACATATTGTGCTCTATCCATCACTACCACATTCCCCCCCTTATCGGAGGGTTTTATAATTAGTTCGTCATTGGCCTTTAGATGGATTAATGCCTGTTGTTGAATGCGGGATAGATTATTAGTCACTGTTTGTGGGAGAACCAAGTTCTCAATCTGTTTTTTGGTCTGTTTCAGAAAAGCCCAGACTGCAGGCGAAGTCTGCAGGTTAGGAAATTTTTGGGATTTAGGTTTGAATTTGCATGGTTCAGGTGCCTCTTCAGTTTCTACTTCATCCTCGTCATTTACATAATCAATGGATTCACCTGATCCCTCATTCTCATCCAATAATTGAATGAGGATTTTGAGTGCCCTGAAATCCTGTACTTTAAAGTCCTTATAAAGTTCTTCCTCTCTCCTGACAGCTCGTCCTTTATCAGTATCAAATATATATTTGTACGTAAGATTTCTTGCAAAGAGATGTAAGTCTTTAGCAAGTGTAAATTTATCTATTTTCTGTGATGGACAAAAACTCAGTCCCAATCTTAGGACCTCAGTCTCAGTAGGTGAGAGGGTATAGGACGACAGGTTCACTACATCTAATCCTGGTTTGTCTGCATTTGCTTCACTACAAAGGGATCCATTTTTCCCATTTTCATCTGGGGAATGGGTGTTGATGGAACCAAGCATGGGCCTAAAGGGGCAGGACCCGAGTTTGTAGATCTAGTATTTGTTTTTGGAGTTGCTCCTAGCTCTCTTTGATTAATGGGTTCCCGATCGATAGTAAACATTGGGAGAGGAGTGCTTCCCACCACCAGGTCACCATGTGTGTCCAAACCTTGTTCTTGACTTGTGTTAGACTGATTACTCTGTAAAAGGGGTGAGATTATAAGTTTCTTATTTGTCCCCCCTTGTGCATTCTGCCCACCACCATTACCGCGTTTCAGTGAACGTCCTCTTCCTGATGGTCCTCGTGAGGGTTTGGTTACAAATTTCTGAGAAGAAATGGAAGAAGATGAGATGGATGCATCAGAGTCAGATTTATATGTTGTATTGTCTTGATAATCATTTCGTCTAAATGTTTTATTCCCTTTATTATGGGCATTTTTTAACCACTTATATGCATAGCCTCCTGAGAAGGCTAGTTGATCTTTATAAAACTTTTGATCCTTTCTCAGGATAACAGTTTTGTTATATTTTTCCAAATATTGTATTAATTCCATTTCCTTCTTTTTGAAATCGGCACTAGGGAACCCTATACCATCTGGTCAGGACCTTATACCCGTTTTCCTGCATTTTCGTGTCGACTGAGCTGGAATGGGTGAGCCGGTATAACTGGCTGAGCTGGGTATCAGTGAACGTATGCTGCAAGTCTCTCTCCCACTCCCGGACATAGGCAGGCCTCCCAAGGGAACTCCGGTCCTGCAATAGGCCATAAAGTATAGATATAGCATGGGGGACGGGGGAGGAGGACATGCATAGCCTCTCAAAAGGGGTAGCGGAAGTGGATGAGCGTATGGTATGTGGCAAACCCTGCGCGAAATGTTGAAGCTGCCCATGCCTCCAGTTATCCATTGGAAACCCCCCATACTGGGCCCGAAGCTCCTCCAAGGGGAGAAGGCCCCGGTCCTGAAAAAACCTTCTGCAACACAGTTCGCCGTCTGCTGTCCAGGAGCGTAAAAAAGATGGGTGTTCCCCCGGTAGAAACCATGGGAAACCCCCCAGGGGCGCCAGAGGGGAGAAAGGGGGGGGCAAGGTCTCCCGTCTTATTCATAGTATCCCACAATTTCAGGGCATGAGTGGACGTTAGGGAGACATGGGATGACAGACCTCTCTGTGACTGGGGGAGCCAAGGGGCGTGGGATAAGTTACGGCCTGCCATGGACTTCTCCAAAGGGACCCACCTCTTAGAGGGTACTCCATGGTGCCAGTCCAAAATTCTCTGAAGGGCAATAGCCTCATAGTACTTGCGAATGTCCGGGACACCCATACCCCCCAGTTGTTTGGGCCTCTGCAGGATACGGAGAGCCAGACGGGGACTTCGGCCCTGCCAAATGTATCGGAGAAACGCACTGTTCAGGCTCAAGAAAAAGGACCTAGGCAGGGAGATGGGCACCATTTGGAGGAAAAACAAAATGCGAGGGAGCACATTCATCTTTAACACACTGACTCGGCCCATCCACGAGAACACCTCCCTGTCCCAGCGGTGTAAGTCTGCCTTAATGGTGGAAAGCAATTGGACGTAGTTACTAGAGTATAATTGGGAATAGAGGGGGGTGAGATAGACCCCTAAATATTTCATGTGGGTAGCACACCATGTGAAGGGGAAGCAGGATTGCAACCGTGTACGCAGATGCGATGGGACACGACAGAATCTTGGACTTAGCAAAGTTAATTTTGAAATTGGAAAGGGATCCAAAAGTCCATAGTTCCATCATAATGCTGGGGAGGGAAAGCAGGGGATTTGCCACATAGAAGAGAACATCATCCGCGTAGGCAGAGAGCTTGTGTTCATGAGAGCCAATGCAGAGGCCATTAATGTTAGGATTAGAACGTATCCTACTAAGCAGAGGCTCCAGGGTGAGGGCAAAAATAAGGGGTGACAGCGGGCAACCCTGTCTTGTCCCATTCCCAATAGGAAAAGGGTCAGAGAGAGTACCATTGACCTTAACCCGAGCCTCTGGGCCACTATATAAGGAGGAGACCCAAGAAAGCATTTTCGGTCCAAGTCCCAATCTAGACAACACTGCCCGCAGATAGGTCCAATCCACCCTGTCGAATGCCTTTTCGGCGTCAGTGGACAGGAGGAGACAGGGTGGATGGTCCGCCTGCATCTGTACCCACTGAATCAGCTGAATGGCCCGATTCGAGTTATCCCTCGCCTCTCGACCAGCAATGAACCCCGTTCGATCAGGGTGGACGAGGGAGGGAAGAAGGGGTTGCAATCGATTCGCAAGTATTTTCGCTAGGATTTTAATATCGGTATTTAAGAACGAACTCGGTCTATAATTACCCGGAACCATACAATCCTTTCCCTCCTTAGGCAGCACCGATATATGGGCCAGCAGACCCTCTTTAGGCATCGGGGTACCCGAGGCCAGCGCATTGAAATAGGTGCACATATGGCCCGAGAGCAAGGGAAGGAAGGCACGGTAGTAGGCATTCGTGTAGCCATCAGGGCCAGGGCTCTTCCCTATGGGCAGGCCTTTTACGACAATTTCCAGCTCCTCCGAGGTAATCGGAGTCTCAAGGGTCTTACTAGTCCCGAGGGAAAGTTGGGGGGTTCGGGCCTCAGCTAAGTATTCACGGATACGGTCCTGCTTCTGCGTCTCTGTAAGACTCAGGAGAGTGGCAGGTAGGTGGTACAATTGGGCATAATAGTCTCTAAAAGCGGCCGCCCTCTTAGAAGGGTGAACAACCGGGGGACCTGTCCCCACCTGAAGCTTATGTACATGGCCCGAATTGCGCTGCCTCCTCAGAGCCCTGGCAAGGAGACGTCCACACTTGTTACCATACTCGTAAAATTTATAGGACACACGACGCAAACCATCACGTATACGGGTGTCAAGCAGAGTAGCGAGTTCCATGCGGAGGGCCCCAATGTTGGCCGACAGCTCCGGCGTTAAGCGCCTCTTATGTTCGATTTCCACGATTTGTATTTTCCGCAACAGGGATTGTTTTTCAATCAGCCTTTTTCAATCGCGCTCCCTGTGATATGAGCTCCCCCCGCACGACCGCCTTGTGCCCCTCCCAGACTGACGCCGCCCCCACCTCCGCTGAGGCGTTTTCAGAGAAATAATGGGTGATAGTGTCGGAAATGCTTTTGAGGGCTACGTCATCATCCAAAATATTCTCGTTCAGGCGCCAGGTCCAAGACCTGGCACCAGAAACCAGTGGGTGTATAGAAAGGGATACCGGGGCGTGATCCGACATAGTGATGGAACCAATCGACGCACCGGAAAAGGAGTCCAGGGTAAACTGGTCCATCAGCAGTAGGTCTATCCGGGTGTATACGGCGTGGGTTGCTGAATAATAACTAAAGTCTTTCACCCTCGGGGTGGAGCGCTCTCCAGCAGTCCACAAGACGGTGGGCATGGAGGGTCTTCCGAAAGCGTTTTAGGAAAGCAAAGGAATGGGCAGAGCGTCCCGAGGACATGTCCATTACTGGATCAGGGCTAACATTAAAATCCCCCCCTAAAATCAGCTGACCCTCCCGGAAATGGGAAAGGGAATCCAGGAGGGAGTCCAGGAAGGTGAGCTGACCAGAGTTCGGTGCGTACACGGTTGCAAAAGTAAACTTACGGCCCATGATGTTCCCCTTAATGAAAACAAACCTACCATTTGGGTCAGTTAACTGATCGGACAGAACGAAAGGGCAGGCTTTGTGAATGGCTATAGCGACCCCACTAGACTTAGAACCGGGCGAGTTGCTGAGAAACCATTGAGAATAAAGGTGTGTTGGCAGGCGGGGGACCGAGTCAGTGCGAAAGTGTGTCTCCTGCAAAAAAAGAACATGTGCCCCCAGGCGTTTAGTCTCGAGCCACAACTTACTGCGCTTGTTGGGAGATCCCAGCCCTCGGACGTTGTAGGAAACCACCTTTAAGGAAGCCATAGGATAGATGTTCGGGGAGCCCCCCCTGGCAAGGAGGGTAGAGAGACCTGCAGCCATCTAAACCGGGATGCAATGAGTACTGAAAAAAACATCAAGAACGAAAAAAAAAGGAAAAACATGAAAAACAGGAAAACAAAGGCAAAACATAACGCATAACAGCCTCCCGAAGGGAGATGATCCAAAAACCTCCCAAAGTATCCCAATCCGATTGGTCAGGGACCTCCACCCAGCCGGCAGGCCGGCATGAGGGGAAGGTCAGCGAGCAACCCAGAATCCCAAACATGGGCCTACGTGGGGGAAGAAGCGCAGCATGAGGTGCGAGCCCGCCCACAAGGAGGGAGCCCGCCACATATCAGAGTGGCATAGCGGCCGCGAGGGCGCCTCTGCCTCTTACAGAAAAATACCACAGCAGCATCAAAGGTATAACAAAAAAAGGGAAAAACAGCCAAACATAACAAAGTAATAATAACAGTGCCCTCAACTCGGATGCAAAAAAGGAAAACCTGGCAGACAGTTCACAGCCAACCATAACTCAATGGGTTCCTCAGGGCCCCCTCTGGGAGGGAGATGGGGGCTGAGGAGCCGGATCCTCTTGGGGAGAGTCCACCCAGGAGCGACGCCGGTTGCGACCCTTACCGCGAGCTGTGCGCCAAGGTTGCGATTGCATGGGCAGGGGAATCTCAGGAGCAGACTTCCAATCCGGAACATCGATGGCTGGGAGGCTCAGTTTCTGAAGAAATTGTGGCAGGTCATCCACTGTGTGGAGAACAACTTGGCGGCCATCTTTGGTCACAGAGAGCTGGAAGGGAAAGCCCCATCTGTAAGTTAGCTGAGCATCCTGTAGGGCTCCAAGTAACGGTTTCAGGGCCCGGCGTTGCATTAGGGTATGTCTAGAGAGATCCGGAAAAAAGGACAACTGCGCCCCATCGAAGTCCACATGGCGCACTCCTCTGACATGAGCCATTATGCTCTCCTTCAGGGAATATTTATGCAGTTTGCAGATAATGTCCCGTGGCTTATCAGGGTCATCCGACGGTGGGCGCAGCGCCCTATGTGCCTGATCAATTTCAATGCGATCCGGGGCGTCTCGGCCAAGAACCTGTTTAAAGAGGCCCTGTAAGGAGGGCACAATATCCCTGGGGCCTGTGGCTTCAGGCAAGCCTCTGATGCGGATATTAAACCTACGGCTTCTGTTCTCAAAGTCATCTATTTGGTCAATTAGGGCCTCAATCCTGCGGTCCTGTCTTTTGCAGTGTTCATGGAGAGACTGTAGAGCCGGGGCAACCACATCCCACTGTGCCTCCAGGTCTTCCACTCTGCCCCCAATATGTGCAGTGTCCGCCTGCAAGGCCTCAATGTCTTGTCTGAGGGTCTTCTCGACCCTGCCAGCAAACAGCTCCAGGTCAGCTTTCGTGGGGAGGGCCAGGATATGGGCTCTAAGATCCGCATCCCCCAACATCTCATTCAGGGGTGCTGCTGGATGCACAGAGCCGACCGAGCTGGCAGGGGAGGTGGGAGCGAGGGAGAAGGAGAGGGCGGCTGCGGTGAAGGGATAGGGGAGGCCGTGTACCTGCTAGCCGGCGCCATCTTGGAAGTCCCAGGAAATACATGTCCAGCGAGCCGGATCGGTGCTGCGAGGATCGCTGCGGCTGTGGTGAGGTCTTCCGTGACTTAGCCGGCATGATTGCGGGCCGAAAAGACCTTGTAGATAGCTGCTATGGGTGCTGTAAGTGTGGCGGGCGGACGGAGCTCTTCACAGACACGTCCTCACACGTCCATGCCGCGGCCACACCCCCAGCATGTCGTGTTTTACGTCACCACGTTCTGACACAATCGGTTATTTAACCGATGGTGTGTGGGCGCAAGGGACCATCAGTCAGCTTCATCGGTTAACCTACGACAACGGTCCTTCAGACCGTTCTCATCGGATGGACTGATCGTGTGTACGAGGCTTTACTGTATATTTGAGGGTAACTGAGTGTAGCAGCAATGTGATATTGTATATTATATAACACGTCATGTCCTTTGGGGTTTATTTTTAGCATTGAGTAGGAATTTATAATTAGGATTAAATACAGTTTTAAATTGAAATGGGAATTTCTGTTATATTTGGGGTTTTGGGATAAAAAAAAAAAATGTTCTCGGTCAGAATTTTTGTCAAAAAGAAAAATTGTGGCAGATTGGCAACCCTACTTCACTTTTACAAAATTGTTAATATAAAAAAATGTGCTGCCATGAGTAATAATGGGCATTATTCCTGTAGAAATGTAGAATGAGCTTTGATGTATATTAGGCACACAAGCAGACGACTCACCTGTTGATGTGGTTGACATTTCACCCATTGTTGCTAATCCTGAAAGAAAAAAACAGTTTTTCAGAAACATTTCAAATGTTGTATACTACATGTTGTTCCATTTTTTAATGCTAACAAAGTGTGTAACAACGATGGGGACACATCCTTTTTCCCCTTCTGGAGTACTGGAGGATTCCCTTAAGCCTCATACACAGGGAAACTGCCATAAGAGCTTTTGGCCGGGAAAACCGTCCGTGTGTATGCTCCATTGCAGTTTTCCCGACAGGAAAACTGGCTAAAAAAATAAAAAAAAAGAGACAGGTTTTAACCCAGCAGTTTTTCTATGGGAACCACTAAAGCCCCGTACACACGACAGGGAACCTCGACGGGCGGAACACATCGTTCCGCCCGTCGAGGTTCTCTGCCGGCCATCGGAATCTGTGACCCGCCCGTCGGGAATGGCAACCAGCCATTCTTCCCGACGGGCCGTCGAGCAAATAGAGAACCTGTTCTCTATTTGCTCGACGGGTTTCCCGACGGGCGGGGCGAGCAGAGAGCGTACACACGGTCGAGGCTCTAGCTAGAATGCAGCTCCCAGCGAGGTTCTCGCTGGTTTCTGGCGAGAACCTCGGCCGTGTGTACGGGGCCTTAGATGGAGCATATACACGGCTGGGATTCCCAATCAAAGCTCTCATGGCAGTTTTCCTATCGGGAAACCTGGTCATGTGTAGGGTGTAACGTTTGGGGGCCATAGCTCAACAGGGATTCAGTGCTTAAACCGTTGTTTTAAAGGAAAAAGGCTTTTATTCACAGAAAAACAAAATAAGGCTTTCTCAGCATACCAAAAACTATAACATAAAAGTCTGCTTGGCTCCAGCGTCAACAAAAAGTCTGCTTATATCCAGCACAAAACAGTGAAAGCAAAATGACATACGGTTTGTTGCAAGATCAATTTTCACCCCCTGCACTTCAAAAGTCCTCACTGTGCAGCTAGCAGACTTTCATCTTGTCCTCACAGGTGCACTCTCCAAACTCACTCTCCATCTCCAGCACCACTTCCTGCTTTAATAGGTGGATCTCTGGGAGAGTTAACACCTTGTGCACTGGCTCCCAAGGCTCCGTCCCACCCAAATAACACTTTGGAGCCTCCAAAATTCCAGGCCCCAAACTACTTTATTAAAGATAGAGAAGACTGCAAGCCAGTCCTCTCTGAATTAGCGCCTGCCTGGAACTTTTCAGCCACTTTTGGGTGACCCCCTGAACCTTCTTCCTCTATTTAAATGGACCATAGTCCAAATAGTGGTGCCGTATAGCACCCGTCCAGGACCCAACCCCGGCGTCCTGTACAAGGGGGAAAAAGTTACCGAGCAGGTTCTCGTTTTTTTTGGCGGTAAAACCCGTACATGTGTACAAGGCTTTTTTCACAACTCATACAACTCAGCATTACATCTTCAAGGATTAGCACCAATTTCCTATAAATGTTCCTCCCTTTTGAGGCTCCATTCACACTTTACGACATGGAATTTAGTTGCCTTTATCCTTCAATGGCACTCCAAATGCGATGCGAATCTGCTGCAACTGTTGTTTGACAGCAAACTGTGCCTATAAAAATCATATGAAGCGTTTTTGGGGCAACAAATTGTCAGAAACCATGAATCAGACCGAGACAGAAGTACAGTTAAATCACACTTGTTTAATAATAAAAATAAAAAAGGTAAACCGAGTAAGCGTAGTCAAAACATAGCAGGAGTTCAGTTACCGGATTGGGTAGTCGGCCAAGCCAATGTCCAAGAGCAGGCAATAAAGGTAGACGTACAGCAAGCAGGATCTGTAGCCAAAAGGGAACGTCAGTCAAGCAGGTCTTCAACAGCACCTGCATATGAAAATGATGTTCAAACCACACATATGGAGGTACCACTGCGATTGGTAGAGCGAGAGCAATAATTCTAGCCCTAGACCTCATCGGTAACTCAAAACATGCAACCTGTAGAATTTTTTAAACCTTGCCTATTGAGATTTTTTAAGGGTAAAAGTTTGTTGCCATTCCGGGTGCAATTTTTAAGCATGGGTATCAATTTATTTAAGTACAACAATATTTTCTTTTAAAATACTACACTATCCGCAATCCTTCCCCCTCCTCCTCCCCTTACCATATTCGCTGGGAGAGAAAAGATCACTAGTAACAATAGATCCATGCTACTACTCTGGGAGCCCACCAATAAAAAGTAAGGAATGGGAACACAGAGTGTCATTACCACATACACATGCGATTGTCTCATAATCACAAGGTAAGAGGCCATCTTCACTAGATTGTGTTTTGCATAGAAGAGGAGAAAATATTTCCATTGCACTTGGCTGTTTTGTACAAGGGGAAGAGAGATTTAAATATTTTTTTGCACTTTACACATTGGGCCAGATTCAGGTACAGTTAGGCTGGCGGATCCAGTGATCCGCCAGCCTAACTGTCACTTTAAGCCGGCGTTTTTGTTTTCTGTAACCAGAAAACAAGAAACGCCGGGTTGAAGTTCCGATGCGATCAGCGTAAATGAATTTCGCCATCGCATCGTTACTTCAACTTAAAAATGGCGGGGCGTTCTCGCCGATATACGCGCAAAAAATATGTTAATGAGCGGAAATCGGGAATTCACAAGCGAATTCGGGCGCGACGCAGTGACGTTACGACGTTTCCGGAAGCGATACGCGCCGCATAGATAAAGCAGCCCCCTAGTGGAGTATCCTATGTTAGGTATAGGCGTCGTCATCGCGTCGGAAAAAAAAATGGCGTCGCTTGCGTAAAAAGTTAATGAATGGGAATTTGGAGCAAGCGCACGGGGATGCTTTGACACTCGACGCATGCGCAGTACGTTCGCCGCGGGATCGCGCTTAGTTTAAATACTACACGCCCCGTACCCGCCCAATTTGAATTCCGCCAGCTCATTTTCGATACGCTGCCGCAACTTTAGGAGCAAGTGCTTCTTGAATAACAGCACTTGCTCCTAAAATTTCGGCAGAGTAACGTAAATGAGAAGCGTTACTCTGGAGCAAAGATGCTCCCATCTACCTGAATCTGGCCCATTACATTTATTGCACAGAAGAGCGCTGATCACTTTTTGCACCAAATAATAAACAAGGCGGCATCTGCCAAATATCTCACGTCACTTCCAGGTGTACGTCTGAATCCCCTTAGCCGCCTTGTTTATTATTTGATGCCTGCTTTGATTTTTACTGATGTAAGGATATTACTAAATTTTTACGTTGCGACATACTACACTATTGGAGGCATATCTTTCTTTATGTTTCTCTGAGTAACACAGCGAAGGGGTATTACAAGACATAGAGAAGATTGACAAGCTCCTGGTGTCGTTCACTATCGGTTGAGTTTTCCAGAGAATATATATTTGGATGCTTTTATTGATCTAGAGAGAGGTGAGAGGCCTGTGAGGCTGTGTGTTTTGGAGTGGCACGGGCAAGTTTTGACCCATTTTCACGGCATTATTTTATGCCATTAAGGTGAGAGGCCTGAGAGGCTGAACACACGGAGGAGCACCAGCACTTTATTACAAGCTATACAGCTTCACCAAGAATATATAATTTTATGCACGTTTGCACTATATGGATTTTTCTGACACATATGGACTTTCATTTTACTTTTATTTATTTATATTTATCTACCTTCACTGATTACATATTTATCACATATGTTTTATTTATTGATGTGTTTTTTGCGCAAATTCACTTTTTTATTTATACCCACCTAGCCCTGCCCCAGAAGTGTAAGAGATTGAGTGCACAGATACCCAACCACTTATGTTTCAAGATGAGTACATAGGGGGAACATCACAGCATGTCTCGGATGATGAAGAAACACAGTTGCCAACTTCTGCTGCTTTTGCAATTGTGCAGACCGACAATGAGGGCAGTGGTGAAGACTGGGTGGAAGATGATGAGGAGGAGGAGGACAATGAGGTCCTCGACCCCATATGGAATCAACATCATGCAGGTGCCCTGTATAGTTCAGAAGAAGAGGCGGTGGTCACACAGAGCCACCAGCACAGCAGAAGAGAGTGCAGGGTGCAAAAGCGGAGCGTTCATCCCCTAGACCAGGGGTCCTCAAACTATGGACCGCGTAACCGGCCCGCCAGTGTGATTTACCCGGCCCGTGGACTGAAACTGACAGGGCAGTGGCGACGAAACTGACAGGCTCTGAGAAGGGACACAGGCAGAGCCGCAGCTGTGGGGGAATTCCACCCCTCCCTCTCCTTGAGCAGAGCATTCTCCTGTTCATGCCTGCTCCTATTGGCTACATTCAGAGCCAATAGCTGGGAAACTAGAGCATTATGGGAATTGCAGTCCTGAATACCAGCAGGCCGCATTATGATTCCCTGACTGTTCCCACCATGTCCTCCACTCCACTTGGCTGTTCCCACCCTGTTCTCCACTCCACCTGGCTGTTCCCACCCTGTCCTCCCCTCCACCTGGCTGTTCCCACCCTGTCCTCCACTCCACCTGGCTGTTCCCACCCTGTCCTCCCCTCCACCTGGCTGTTCCCACCCTGTCCTCCACTCCACCTAGCTGTTCCCACCCTGTCCTCCACTCCACCTAGCTGCTCCAACTCTGTCCTCCCCTCCACCTGACTGCATCCACCCTGTCCTCCACTCCACCTGACTGCATCCACCCTGTCCTCCACTCCACCTGGCTGTTCCCACCCTGTCCTCCACTCCACGTGGCTGTTCCCACCCTGCCCTCCACTCCACCTGGCTGTTCCCACCCTGCCCTCCCCTCCACCTGGCTGCTCCAACTCTGTCCTCCCCTCCACCTGACTGCATCCACCCTGTCCTCCACTCCACCTGACTGCATCCACCCTGTCCTCCACTCCACCTGACGGCATCCACCCTGTAAGGCCCCTTTCACACGGGGCAGATCAGTAATGATCCGCCCCGTGAACCTCCACTTGCTCAGTGAGGATCGCTCCATTGTTCCCCGCTAAGCCGGCGGGTGACAGGGAGGTCCTCGCACACTGTACAGGGACTGCCCTGCCAGCTATCCGCTCTCTCCTATGGCAGGATCGGATGAACACGGACCGTCTGTCCGTGTTTACCCAATCCGATCCGCCAGACGGATGGAAAAGTAGGTTTTTCCCCCGTCACACTTTGGCGGTCCGGAGCGGGTCGGATGTCAGTGGGCATGTCACCCCTGACATCTGCAGCTCCATAGAGGAGCAGAGTGCCCATTCAGGTCCGCCTAAAAAACTGGCAGTTGGACCTGAACAGGCCACCCGTGTGAAAGAGCCCTAACATCTCTTCACTGGTCGCTGTCCTCACCCTCCCTCTCCTGGGTACTGTCCTCACCCTCCTGCCCATCCACACGCTGCTGACTGTCTGGCCACAGATTCCCATCAACATTGCAGTGTATATCCTCCCTTGCGATGCATTGAGGGAAGAAACAAGGGAGATGTCGCATCCATCGCCTACACTGATCTCCTGTAATATTCTCACAGGCAGCTTCTATTGCATGGAACGGGGACCTCTGATCTTGAGCCTGATGCTCATACACTCTCCACCTCCAAGCGCAGAAAAACTCCTCAATGGGATTGAGGAAAGGAGAGTAAGGTGGTAGGAACACAATATCCATCCTTGGATGAGCAGTGAACCAGGCCCTGATAAGCGGACCACGGTGGAAATTCACATTGTCCCATACAATTATATATTGTGGTAGGTGAGGCCCTATGAGACCGCTCTCATTTTCAGGGATCAAATACAAATGAAAGTGGTCCAAGAAGATGAGGAGCTTCTGTGTTTTGTATGGGCCAAGACTAGGCATGTGAGTGGGCACACCATTCTCAGAAATGGCAGCACACATAGTTATATTGCCCCCTTGCTGGCCTGGGACATCCACCATGGCCCAGTGGCCAATAAAATTACGGCCACGTCTTTGGCCCTTGGCCAGGTTGAAGCCAGCCTCATCCCCATACAATACAGTTACAGACAGCTACATAGGAATGTTCTATGTTCTGCACAAGTTCAATATACTACTGGCCAGTATTCCAGTGGATCCAAACCTGGGGTACATGTACCCTATGTAGAGGTACTACAGGGGGTATTTGACAGAAAGGGGAGGGGAAAAATTATGAAATTACTGAAATGTTACAGTAACATTATTAGATAGATTTACATGGGAGGCACTACTGTAATTGCAGCTCTTTGACCCTTTTACTTACTGTATTGTATGTTATATTCTTCAAAATAAGGATTATAATGATAATTGCATCATACAGTAAGCTGCAGTTTTTACTGTAATACTAGAATACTACTGTAAACTGTATTATCAATATTGTAGAAAATAAACTATTCCATACTATTCCATAGTTTATTTTCTACAATATTTTTCTTGTCATGGTTAGTATCATACGTAACATCCCACTGAAGTAAGATACTGTAATACTGTAGGCCCAGGGGCGGACTGACAACTCATGGGGCCCCTGGACAATAGAAGATTATGGGGCCCCCGGGTTTACAGATGGCCACTACGCCAGGAGGCAGTGCAGAGGCGGGGCAGCTAAAATCTCTGGATTTTCACATCAAAAGCATGTCAGTTTTGTAAAAAAAAAAACACAGATTTTTAAATACTGTCCTTGGTTTTACTGAGCCTGGCAACCCTGATGGGGCCCCTAGTGGCATTGGGCCCTCGGGCAGTGCCCGAGTGACGAAATGGTCAGTCCGCCCCTGTGTAGGCCTATCACACACACACACACACACACACTAAATTAATACGCAAATGAGTAAATAAACATATTTGTTGCTCTATGCACAGTGTCCTGTCCTATACATTATATAATTCCATCACTGATTGTGAGGCCATGGTTGATGACATGGTCTATAATTGTCACCCAAATTTCATTAGGGACAGCATGGCGTCTTCGTGCTCCTCAGCTTTTTCTCCCTATTCCACCATCACGCACCCTTACTCCTCCTCCTCCTTCCTTGGGCAGGCAGTTGCCCGTGTTCATCTACTTGGCCAGGTGCCTCCATGTTCAGACATTGTACTGGTCCTGCATGGTCAATCTCTATATACATGTTTGGCAGCATTCAATACTACAGTAATGGACAGTACCTGTCAGGTAACTAAACATACTGTTTGATTGGTCACCTGAGACCAACTCCTCCTTCGTTAGTCAAGTTCTAGTTTTACCTGACTGTCAATTGCTGTAATGATTTTATCAAATGTTCCAAGAGATTCATATATGGTATTCATGGTATTGTGTTCCTGAATAATTGTGACAATTGAACAGACTATTGTGCATGTGATGACTTAAACAATGAAATGACGCTGACACGTTTTGGAGAGAACGACCATTTAGACTGAGAAATAACAATCAGTTTGGATCAACAAGATCTATTCAATTGGAAATTGTGCTAAATGTAGGTTACTTGTACTAAATCATTTGAGAAATGTACTGAGACATTGAGACATGTACTGAGACATTTGCAATTTGATGAAATGAATGAGAAATGCCATTCAGTTGTGAACAATTGCAAAGTGGTTTGGAGATTTGTCCATGTTGTTTTGAGAATGTCATTTCTGTTTCAAGAAATGAGCCAAACCAATAGAGAAAAACTGTAATATTTTCTCTCTATGCTTCTCTGGAAGAAACAACTGCCACTTCCCTTTCAGAATCTTCAGAGGGGCCCCTTCGGTAGACCACCCCTTGTTGCAGCTGCAACTTATCCCACTCTTTGCGTAGCAGGCGAGCTTCCTTCTGAGTGCTCTGGAGAAGTAGATCAGGGTGTTGGCTCTCCAAGGCCTTCAATGCCAGTTCATAGAGGGGATCTTCCTGTTGGTCTTTCTGGAGGCCCTTCCGAGATAGCTTAGGTAGACCCTCCTCCACAATTTCAGTGACATCACAATAGCCCTTAGGCACTCCCGCAGCAGACACTCTTCTGTCCTGGCTCCACCTTTCACTTGTTTTTCGGCCCCTTCACAAAGGGCTCTTACTCCCTCAGGTGTAAGCCAAGTCCATCCTCCTGAGTGGTCCAAGGAACAGTGGGCCCTTCTTTACAGTGCATCGGTGTCTCAGTTCCCAACCCCTGGTTGATATTTCAGGCTGAATGTAAATGCCGAGAGGGCAGCCAACGATCTATGGCCTGTGGTATCCAATTTTGCCGTAGTGAGCAAGTACGTGAGAGGGTTGTGGTCTGTCTTGATCACGAATTAGGTCTGAAGGTCTCTTCACATTGCGGAGTCCACTGGTCTTGGATGGATTCTTTCTTCTTCCTGGGTCCCTCTTTTGGTTTTCCAGGTTTGTCTGAGTCTAAACCAGCTTCCTCTTGGTTCTTCAACAGCTCAGTGAGTGGATGAGCTATCTTGGCAAACCCTTCTACGAACCTCCGGTAGTAAGAACAGAATCCTAAGAATGACCTAAGCTCGGTCACATTTGTAGGTCTGGGCCAAGAGGTGACAGCTTCCAGCTTCTGAGGGTCTGTGGCCACTCCTTTGGTGGACACGATGTGGCCCAGGTAATTCACTGAAGGTTGAAAGAATTGGCACTTCTCCATGGAAAGCTTCAGGCCTTCATCATGGAGTCTCTTCAAGACTTTCTCCAGGTGCTCTCCATGCTCCTCCAATGTTCTGCCAAACACTATGACATCATTCAAATATACCAGCACTATAATCAGGTTCATGTCGCCCACAGTGTTCTCCATCAATCTCTAAAGTGGCTGGGGCTCCAGACAGACCTTGTGGCATGAAAAAAGAGGGAGGAAGGTTGGAGCTGTTCTAATGAAAGAATACAGGGAATACAAATAGGTTCAGAGTGGATAAAATACACAAACTTACCCCCAGCTGGGTATTTAACTGTGAAATGATGAGGTGTAAACATGAAAGATATAACACACAGTAAAAAATCAAGATTTTTTTTTTTAAAACTGTGAATATGTGTTGGACCCTTGGCCGGTTGTTTGCTGATGTGCCGGTGGGTTTTGTGCTAATACTACTTGTAAATGTGACAGAAAAACATCCTTTTAGCAAAAAAATGGAAATGAAAATAAATAAATATATGTGCGCCCTGCCAGGTGTTTGACCCTCGGCCGCGTATTGGAAAATTAATTAAACGAGTGCTACTTATGATTATGACAACAAAACATCCTATAACCTCATTGTGAAACAATTGATGAATTTGAAATATATATATATATATATATATATATATATATATATATATATATATATATATATATATATATATATATATATATACATACCCCCTACCGGGTTTTTGACCCTCGGCCGGGTATAAAGAATTGCAAAAAAGATCAAAAAAGAGGAAATAAACCAAAAAACAACAGAAAAATAAATCCTGTTTCAAATGTAACAATATAGTTCAAGATAAATCAGTCCAGTGACTTGAATGAAATAATGTGCAAACAAAAATAGTGATAAAGTGACTCCACGTTGCTGGGAGGACCCCTCAAATACTGCTCTGTGCGTGACACACTGTGCTATTTACAAAATTGCACTCACCAGATGCTTCTCCCCTTCCTGGGGTAGTATCGCAGTCACAGTATGTGTGCCACTGTGTAGCTGCCTAAGGATACCAGGGTCCAGCTCCGGGGGCTTCATTCGATCCTCCAAATAGGTTTATGCGGGAGAAGAAAGAATGCCCATAGTGTAACTCCATTTAGAATAAAAATGTATTGTTAAAAGCGTTTAAAAATACTCACATTGTAGTGAACAAAATTAGGCAAAAAGGAGAAATCAGTTAGCGCAGAACAAACAAAGTTTGCAGCCGAAACCGCAAGTGTTAGACCGACGTGCCTCTGACTCCGCCCTACGCGTTTCGTCTGACATCATTTGGAGCGTAACGCCAGGCTACACTTCTTCGCTTTATATAGTCTATGGGATCTCATGTGCGATTGCGCACTGGGTTTGATCAATTATTGGCGGCCATTTTGGGGAGGATTTTTGCAGACCAAAGTCTACTTGAATTACCAGAATCCCACCTCCATTTTGACATAGCTTTTATGGGCCGGGAACCTCTTGTCTTAGTGCCGAAAGCGGAAAAAGAGTGTGGTGGCCATAGGGAATAAAGGAAAAAAGGGGAGGGGAATTGCAGCAAACTACTCTACCCTATTTAAGGGGAGAGACCACATTGAGAAATTGATTTAAAAATTAGTGTAACGTGGGAAATGGATGTAGTCTGGCAGCCCATGAGATCCATAGTCTATAACAAATCCTTAGATGCCTCAAATAAAATACAGAATAAGACATAAAATAATCACGAACAAATGATAGTTGGGATAATATAAAAATAGGTTGACTATTACAGTAATTATTAAAATGATAAAAAGAGCTTATGATTAAAAAGAGCTCTGTTACAGAACTGATAGGGATGAAATATATATTTTTAGGTACTATATATTGTAACGTTTGGGGGCCATAGCTCAACAGGGATTCAGTGCTTAAACCGTTGTTTAAAGGAAAAAAGGCTTTTATTCACAGAAAACAAAATAAGGCTTTCTCAGCATGCCAAAAAAAACTGTAACATAAAAGTCCGCTTGGCTTCAGCGTCAACAAAAAGTCTGCTTATATCCAGCACAAAACAGTGAAAGCAAAATGACATACGGTTTGTTGCAAGATCAATCTTCACCCCCTGCACTTCAAAAGTCCTCACTGTGCAGCTAGCAGACTTCCATCTTGTCCTCACAGGTGCACTCTCCAAACTCACTCACCATCTCCAGCACCACTTCCTGCTTTAATAGGTGGATCTCAAGGAGAGTTAACACCATGTGTGCTGGCTCCAAAGGTTTAGGAGTGGAGGCTCCGTCCCACCCAAATAACACTTTGGAGCCTCCAAAATTCCAGGCCCCAAACTACTTTATTAAAGATAGAGAAGACTGCAAGCCAGTCCTCTCTGAATTAGCGCCTGCCTGGAACCTTTCACCCACTTTTGGGTGACCCCCTGAACCTTCTCCCTCTATTCAAATGGACCATAGTCCAAATAGTGGTGCCGTATAGCACCCGTCCAGGACCCAACCCCGGCGTCCTGTACAATATATATAAAATTGAAAATAGAGTAAAGTGTATGGACATAATTTGAGGGTAGACATATGAGTGTATTCTAAAAAAGGAATAGTTAAAAATAAAAATAATAAGTAAAAATGAAACTTGTGGTGTGACTTTAGTTGAATATTTAAAAATTGGTAAGAAAGCAATTAAGATTTAGATCTATATTCATTCCGGCTGGCTGGAGAGTATCAAGCTGGAAAATCTATTTTGTTTCGTTCTGTAAGATCTTAATTCTTTATTGTCACCTCTCCAATGGCCTTTTATTTTGTCAATACCATAGAACACCATGCAGGAGGGATCTTTCATGTGGTATTCCCTGAAGTGTCTTGATACTCTTAGCCAGATTCAGTAAGACTTAAGCGTATTCTCAAACTGAGATACGCTTAACTGTTGCTAAGATACGACCGGCGTAAGTCTCCTACTCCGTCGTATCTTTTTTTTTTTTTTAATATCTGTTTATTAAGGTTTTGTACATACATAATAAAAGAACATTTCTTGGCACAACACCAAGCTTACTCAGCGGTCAACATGACCTAAACATATAACTCGCCATCGCAGATGGCATGCCCCCGCCCATACCACCCCCCCCACCCCCCGCCTACTCAGTTCCCCTGACCCTCTGACACAGAGTGTTGGCAGTAAGATAAATGGTGGCACTCCTTCCCAATAGCTGAATCATAACATTATTCCCCGACGCACCCTAAAGAGATTTTTGTCCCACAGCACAAGAGACCACAAGGTTCAGCCTTCCATCACTAATCAAACCGTGTGATCAGCTTCATACCATGCCCTCCACACTTTCTCAAACTTCCCAGCACACCCCCTAGCTAGATAGGTTGCCTTGTAGTGTGGGAGCATCGCATTCACCAGACCCTTCCAAAAAGCGACCTCCGGGGCCCCTGGACTTCTCCATTTAAGTAGAATAGCTTTCTTCCCATAGAACAACAGGATACTTAATAATGTTCTGTGAGCCCTGGTAGGGACTACTTCGTCCACCAGTCCAAGTAAGCAGACACTAATTTCTCGAGGAACAGGTACCCCCAGAGCCCCTTCAATACAGGTCGTGACCCCAGTCCAGAACAGTTGGATCTGGGGGCAGTCCCAAAACACGTGATGCGCGTCCGCAGGAGCGAACGTGCATCTCCAACATTCAGCGGGCACTGAGGGATATATTGATGCCAATCTGGCAGGGGTATAATATACTCTGTGCAGAAATTTGAATTGAATTAACCTGTCCCTTGCCGCTACTAGGTATTTAAAGGGGCGGTCCCACATATCCTCCCACTCCTCTCCCAATATGCCCGGGACCTCCGCCTCCCACCGCTCTCTGCATTTTGTCAGTGCTTTGGGACTGGTTTTGAATAGTTCTTTGTAGGTTACTGACAAAGTCTTGGGCAGGTCCTCAGTCATAAGTAGGTCTTCCAACCTAGAGGGAAAGGACTCAACAGTCTGAGTTCGAAACTGAGTCTGGTAAGCATGCCTCAGACTCAAATATCGGAAAAATTGCGTGTTCGGCAGGTCATGCTTCGCTTTCATGTGGTCAAACGTCAACAGCTCTCCATCCCGGGTAATGTCCTTCAGCTGCTTAACCCCCCTTGACGCCCACCCTGCCGCATCTCCTGATTTGTAGAAGTGTTGGAGTTTGGGATTCATCCACAGTGGGGTTGAGGGGGACAGCCCTTTATAACTAGGAGAGGCCAGTTTCCCCACCTCCTCCCACGCTTTTACTGTAGCCTTCATTGAGCCCGTAAGGGGGAGATCCCTGCCCGTGCCCCTGTGAATGGCCAGGCGGAGAGATTCATATGACCCTAGGTGGGCTGCTTCCAGCACAGTGGCTGAGTCACCAGCATCAGATATCAGCCACCTATGTACGAACACCAACTGACCAGCCAAATAATATTTACGCCAGTCAGGTAGCGCTAGACCTCCCTGCCCCCACGGCTCCTGCAGGACCTTCAACCCCACTCTGGGCAATTTCGGTGCCCAGAGAAATGAGCTGGTGATGCTATCGAGTTTCTTAAAGAAAGACTTCGGAATCCATACCGGGGCATTTCTTAGAAAGTAGAGTATTACCGGGAGAATCTTCATTTTAAGGAGAGTGATCCGTCCAATTAAGGACAGCGGGAGCTTCTGCCAAACCAGCGCCTTTTGTTTGAAGAACGTCAAAAGAGGCTGGAGATTAAGGGACATGTAATCTCCCACCTCCGGCGTGACCTTCACCCCAAGATAGGTTATTTGCTTGACCCATTGAAGAGGCAGGTTGGGGTTCGCTCTCGCTTGGGCTTCATCATCCAAAGGAAGTATGGATGATTTGCCCCAGTTAACCTTCAGCCCAGAGTACGTGGTAAACTTATCCATAATATCTAAAGCGGTGACTAGTGATTCCCCGGGGTCCCTTAAGAACAGTAGAAGGTCGTCAGCATACAACGCCAGACCCTCATCAATGTTACCCACTCTAATGGCCTTGACCTCATCCGAAGCTCTCAGAGCCACCGCCAGAGGTTCCATCATGAGGGCAAACAAAAATGGTGACAAGGGGCACCCCTGCCTGGTCCCTCTCCCTAACGTAAAATATTCAGAGACTGCCCCTCCCATACGGATGGCTGTCCTAGGTGCACTGTAAAGCATGGTGATCCACTGCCGAAATGACCTACCAAAGCCCATAGAGTCCAGGACTGTATGCATAAAATGCCAGTCCACTGAATCGAAGGCTTTTTCTATATCGATAGAGACTATAATCCTGCAGGACGAGTCCATGTTGGGCAGCTGTAGGTGCGTAAAAAGTCTCCTCAAATTTGTGTCAGTGGACTTACCAGGCATGAAGCCCGTCTGATCCACATCCACCAAGGATGATATCACCCGTGCCAGCCTCTTTGCCAGCACCTTCGTTAGGATTTTAAAATCCATATTAAGAAGTGCAATGGGCCTGTAGGATGAGCATTCCAGCGGGTCTTTACCCGGCTTAGGTAAAAGGATAATATAGGCATCTAGCATGGACGCCGGAAGATTCCCTTTCGCTATGCAGCACTCGAACAAGGTCGTGAGTCTAGGGGCCAGTTGTTCAGCAAAGAGTTTGTAAAAGTCTGCCGGGAAACCATCCGGACCCGGCGCCTTATTGGGTGGGAAGGCAAAAATCGCCGCCTCAATTTCTTTCTTAGTAATTTTGGCGTCAAGGGCCATACAATCTTCCTCCGAAAGTTTGGGAAGGGGCAGACTACCCAGCAGATCTTCCAGTGCGTCATGGTCATACACTGGAATGGGGGCGTAGAGAGCCGAAAAATATGACTGGAACTCAGCTAAAACCGCGGTCGGGTCCCTAACCAAATCACCACCTGCCCCCCTAACCACCGAAATATGCTCGATGTGGCTGTGGTCCGCCACCAGCCTAGCCAGCAACTTTCCGTTTTTATCCCCCTCAGAGAATAGCGAATTTGTTCTATGTTTAGCTTCGGTATGTGCTAGGTCATTGTAGTGGAAAGAAAGTCTCCGTCTAGCCTCCAACAGAGCAGCATACGTGTCCTCTGTGTTAGCAATGGCATGGGCAGTTGCACAGTCACGCTCCTTGTCCTGCAACCCCAGAACTACTGAGTTCTGATCTACTCTTACCCTCTTTATGGCCGTGATAGATTCCCCCCTGATCACTGCCTTGAAAGCGTCCCAAACCACCTGTGGCTCAGCCGAGTCTATATTCAGAGCCCAATAATTTCCCACCGCCTCATGGAGATGTTTAGATACCTGCTCTTCCTGTAACCAGCCCGGGGACAGCCTCCAACTCCTCACCCCCCCAACCGCCGTAAAAACAGCAAGGAGACAGCGAAAGGACTATGATCCGATAAACCACCCGCCAGATATTCTACGCCTTTCACATAGGGCAGTAAAGCCTGGTTCCCAAACGCTAGATCAATCCTAGCAGAGGAACGATGGGTCTGTGAAAGGTGAGAATAGCATGTAGTCGTTGGGTTCTTAGCTCGCCAAATATCGGTTAAACCTGCCATGGAAACCCATGCCACCAAGTCTTGAGAACCACCCCGACCGGGATTAGAGGAATCCAGCACCCCCAATGTGGCATTAAAATCCCCCATCATCAGAAGTGGCAGATGCGCGTGTGGTGCCAGCTTCACATACAAATCATATAGCAATTGTACAGTAAAAGGAGGCGGCACATATACATTTACAAGCAATATTTTACGGTTACCTATTTCTAGGACCACAACCGCATACCGTCCTCCCGGGTCAGTAATCACCTGATGGACCGAGCAAGGAAGCGTCTTACTAATGAGTATAGACACTCCCCTTGCAAAGGTGGAGTATGTGGCGTGGAACGCCCTTTGAATCCAATGCTTGCGCAAGGCCAAAATTCTACTCCCCTCCAGGTGAGTCTCCTGCAGGAGGACCACATGCGGCCTGACTGTCTTCAAATATTGGAACATCGAGGCCCGTTTATATTTGCTATTTAGCCCCCGGATGTTCCATGAAACAAACTTAACCACATTAGCCATATTCTTTCTTACCAAACACACCCCGGATGCATCGAAAAATTTCCCAGCATTTCAGAACAGGACCCCACATCATACCCTGGAAAGAGGCCCACGCTGATCGAGGGCTGGGAACTGAGTAGGCAAATTCTAATACAAAAACATCCCCCCCCCCCAACCAAAACCCCCCACCCCCCCCTGCCATTATACCAGAACTAAACCATAGAAAAAAAGAAAAAAGAAGCAAACAGGCTTAAAAAAAAACCATTGTCTGGTATGCAGCTTTACACCCCAAAAACAGTGCAATCGCCCAAAAGAAAAACTTAGGCGATTCTGGAAGTTCCTCCGGACGGTCACTTGTCCAACAGTGAAAACAAAAAAAGTCTTCCTTGGCCCCAAAGAGCTCCGCATATACAACTTTAAAATGGAGCCACAAAACAGGGTTAAGTCAAAAAAACTGAAAAATCAGAAAAATAGGGGAAAACAGAATCAATGGAGGAAAATTAGTACACCACCGCCATCTAGTGACTTCAGGCTGACATGGCAGTTAAGGCACATATTTATCAAAAATGCTGTAACTCAGTTATCTTCAAAGGTATTCTGTAATTGCCGTGTAAGCCCTGGGACAAACACCCGAGGAACAAAAATAGCAGCACAGGGGCAGCAGAGAAAAACAAAAAATTATAAAACATTTGGGCCAATGACCAGCAGCATCAGGCAGCAGATACTAAAAGAAATGCTGTTTCAAGCAGGTGTAGCTAAGGAAATAGAAACATGAAATTGGGAGAAAAAAATAGAATAGCATGGACCGGGAATCATGCATTTTTGGAAATGGCAAGAATAGCTAGTCCAAGCCAGACACAAACAGACCTCTATTAACCACTTCAATACCCAGCCATAGACAATTGACGGCCTGGGATGGGATTTACCATCCTAAGTGGCCGTCAATTGACGGCCTGGGTATTAGGGGCGAATATCTGGACGATGCCTGCAGCCAGAGGCATCATCCAGATATCCTCTTCTTCAGCCGGCGATTCTGCACAAAGTAAGAACGATCATAGCGGCGGTTCCGCCGCTTGATCGTTCTTACAGGCCGCGGGAGGGGACATCCCCCCCCTCCCGCCGCCATCCGGTGCTTCTCCGGGCTTACCTGTACCTTCGGGGGCCCGGAGAACGAATCGTCGGCGGCGGCAGGAAGCATAGAGATGACTGGTGACCAGATGGTCACCAGTCATCTCTATGACCGTCGGAGGACCCGGGCGCGATCTGATGACGTCACGCCCGGGTCCCCGTATGTAAACAAAGCCGCGATTGCGGCTGTAAGTCACCATTCATGAGATCGGTGAATTTTTTTTCACCGATCTCATGGTTTCCAGCCTGGAGGTGAGATGTGAGGTCTTATTGACCCCACATCTCTCCATAAAGAGGACCTGTCACACACATTTCCTATTACAAGGGATGTTTACATTCCTTGTAATAGGAATAAAAGTGGAAAAAAAAAAAAAAAAATGAAAAAAAGTGTAAAAATAAATAAAATATAAGTAAAAAAAAATAATAAAAGATAAAAAAAAAATGAAAACGCCCCTGTCCCCGATAGCTCGCGTGCAGAAGCGAACGCACACGCAAGTCCCGCCGACATATGTAAACGCCGTTTAAACCACACATGTGAGGTATCGCCGCGTGCGTTAGAGTGCCAGCAACTAATCTAGCACTAGATCTCCTCTGTAAATCTAAACTGTAACCTGTAAAAAATAAATAAAGCGTTGCCTATGGAGATTTTTAAGTACCGAAGTTTGGCGCCATTCCATGAGTGTGCGCATAATTAAAGCGTGACATGTTGGGTCTCTATTTACTCGGTGTAACATAATCTTTCACATAATACAAAAAAATTGGGCTAACTTTAGTGTTTTGTTATTTTTTTAATTCATAAAACAATTTTTTTTACAAAAAAAAGCGTTTGAAAAATAATTGCGTAAATACCGTGCAAGATAAAACTTTGGAATGACCGTCATTTTATTCCCTAGGGTGTCTGCTAAAAAAAACATATATAATGTTTGGGGGTACTGTGTAATTTTCTAGCAAAAGAATGATGATTATTACATGTAGGAGAGAAGTGTCAGAATAGGCCCGGTATGGAGGTGGTATAAAAGCCTAGTATTGAAGCGGTTAAAAAGAGAGGAAAAAGGGCGATGCTCTTAACTTCAACTTGAGAAGTGGCCTCAGCGATGGTTCCTATCAAGCCAGTCACAGGCATCACGGGGGTTATCAAAAAATTTCACAGCGCCCTGATGTTGAACCCGGAGCTTGCTGGGGTACAGCATGCTGTACTGGATATTCAAGTCGCGCAATCTCTTCTTGACCTCATTAAACGAACGCCGTCTTCTCTGCGTTTCAGCCGAGAAATCAGGAAAAAGCATCACCCTTGCATTTTCATATTTCAGGTCCTGAGTCTTCCTGGACACAGCTAGGATCATATCCCGGTCCCTGTAATTCAGGAACCTCACCAAGATGGGACGCGGGTATTCACCAGGGGGTCTTCTACCCATCGGCATCCTGTGTGCCCTTTCCACCACATATGTCGGCGGCCTGTCCCCCAGATTAAGTAGCTGCTTGAAAAAGTCCTCCGGCAAACCCACCACACGCACATTATTCCTTCTCTGTCTGTCTTCAGAATCATCTGCACGCGCCTGTAATAATTTCACCACCTCCTGTAGTTCATTTAGCTGGTGCCCTTGCGCTTGTGCCGCATCCTCCACCCCAGAAATCCTCTCCTCTGCCTCTGTAATCCTCCCTCTGATCTTGTCTAAATCATGCCTAATCAAAGTACACTCTGTGGCCAGATGGTCTATGCTTACCATGACCGCGGCCTTGCTGGCGTTGATCGCCTCCAGGATCGGGCGGGTGATCGCGTCTTGCGCGGCATCCGGAGCCGAAGGAGCAGCCTTGGGGGTCCACCGCACAAGGATTCTGTGGAGCAATAGCAGCATTGGCCATCTTTTTGGCAAGTTTTGTTGGCAAAAAGCTGCTGTAGCAGAGAGCCTATTCCGGCTGCTGAGAGCATGAGCCGGGCGCTCCCGCCCCCTCCACAGCCCAGCGCTCCAGTTCAGGTGCTCCATTGTATTTCTTTCGGCACCATGTGCAGATATACTTTGTTTTCTCTATGAAAGAAAAAAAAAGGCACCTAAAAAAAATAAGTTTAGATTCACTTTAGGATGCTTAAGATGTTTTTTGCGCAATTGCGTATTATATACTGTTTTTGAAAAATGAAAGTGGGCCGGTCTGGATGAAGTCCAGAGCCAAATTTTTGTCCCAGTCCTGCCCTGACTACAACAGCGCTGTGGAACGCCTTGGTAGTTCATGATGGAGATACAACTTTCAGCTTAGCATACTGACTGCATTTCACAAACAGGACACTAGATTCCGCTAATGCTCAGTTATATGCTATGCTATGCATTTTTCTACAATGTGTAGTATTTCCTGTACATAGTGCTGTACTCGTTGGTTTCTTTTTCCTGTCTGTGTTTTTCTTACCATGTGAGGTGACATCTTTCCTAGTGTAGTTATGTTCCAATATAGAAGCCAGTTCCTGTTACTCCACAACATCTGATCTCACCTGACTCCGCTGCACCCAGCAATCGTACTCTGCAACAGGTTATGGGCCCAGCGTCCGGACAAAGTCTTATGACCAGGTGCGCCCCAGGCAGAAAAAAGCCTCGAACGGGAGACAATGTGGCTGATGTGGATATCGACATAAGGACATTTTCCAGTGACATCTCCTATAAATTAAATGAATGAAAAACTTGTATAGCGCGGCACATGCGAACTAAATCGCCTCTGGGCGCTCATTGTTCCTTTCTCTTTTGATATCAAAAGAGATGAGTCTTGATCTTTCTTCTGAAGGCTAAGTGGTTTTCCTCCAACCGAATGCTGGTCGGAAAAGCGTTCCATAGTCTGGGACCTTGGAGCGCGAATCTTCTTTCTCCTTTGGACTTGTAATTGGCTTTCGGTATCTGGAGCAGATTTTGGTTGGTGGATCAATAGACAAATAAGACTGTTCATATATAAAGGAGGGGAAAAAAATGCCCGGAAACTCAGAGCTCTCTCAGTGGTCAAGCCGAACAATGACAATTATCAGCTATGGAAGTTTAAAGCAGGGTTCACCCTAAAAAAAAAATGCAACATTACATTGAGCCGAGTTGTGAGAATGAAATTATTTTGACCTTTTTTATTTTCTTGCCGTATATACAGTTTTATCTATATTTTCAGGGTAGGTAATCCTGCGGGACTGGGCGTGTTACTATTCACATGCTAATTGATTGACATGCTTCCTACCGGCGCATACAGAGCGTCACGAGTTACTGAAAGAAGCCGAACATCGGTGCGCAGGCACTGTATAGAGCCGAAACAGGTGAAGACAACCAGTGCACAAATAACAACAAAACATATATATAAGTCAAGGGGAAATGTCGTAATCATAAACAAAAAGCCAAGCCAAGGTCGTATACCAGGAGATCACAGAAGATGGGTGAGGGCGGACACAACGGAGCAAGGTGCAGATGGATGGACTGGAATCCAAGGGGAACAGGATCCAAGGTAAAGGGGAGAGCAGGAAGGGCAGTCCAGGAAAAGGATTGGGTCCAGAAAGCAGGCTCAGGGTCAGAGTAACAGGCTCAGGATCAAGGTTGTAGACTGATACCAGGGCGAGTTCTGCTTGAACTCGCCGGGTATAAATAGAGGTGTTGATTGAGTTTAGGTTACAGCTGAGCGCAGGAAGGGCTGTGTGCTCCATACTGCCAAGAACCCCCCCCGGCGGTGGAGGCCAGTACTGCAACCCAAATAACAGGCAGTATTACCAGCAGGGGGGACCTTTCCTGACAGCAGGGGACATTTTTCACAGCAGACCGGATTCTGAGTCAGAACTTCACCCAGAAGATGGTGGGAGGGCGTATTTACCCCCCTTGCACCCGCACACCACTTCCACCCTGGCAAAAGGAGCCTCCAGGACCGCCGACAAGTGTCCACAATCACAGCAGGTGCAGGGGCACCGCTGCCAGGACAGGAATGTCTAAGGAAGAGGCGCCAGTATGATGCCATTCTGAGCCACTCGTCTGACCCTAGGGAGCCAAGGAAAGTATACAGACCACCCCCCTAGATGCCACAGAGAACGAGGGGACACCCCGGAGGACTCACCACCCGGTTCAGGCACTGCACACAGTCACTGCTGTCTGCTCTCACCGTCACTGAGGTGTTCCCTGTGTCACCCCCTCTACCGAGGTGATTGCTACTGTTCACGCCATTTAGAGGACTATTTGTGACCCCTAGAGACAAAGAACGGGTTGAAAAAAACACAAAAAAAATCCGCCAGCCCTGTAAAGGCCCGCGGTCCAAAAGAAAATGGCCACCGGACATGTAGCTCACCGGCCACCTGTGGAGCGACGGGACGTGTCGTGGACGGCCCAGTGTGTAGCTAAGGTCTGCACATGCTCGATGGCCAAAACTGGGGAGACTACAAGGATCTGGGATCCAGCCTGTCGCCCAGTCGGCAGTTGATAGTAGAGTGGCCGAGTGTACCCGAGTCTACTGCGCTCGGTATATGTCTACGGCAAAGTTCAAACACAGCGCGGGAAGCGAGTATCGGCGTATATCGCGCACCCACGATTTTGCCCTGATTTTAAGGGCATAAAAGTGCGCAGTATACGCCAATAAATACGGTATATAAAACGTGTTGATCTTTGCTAACGCTGTCATGGATGAACTATATCAAAAAGTTCTAGAGGATTTTGATAAACCAATGGGAATTTTAGATAGAAATTCAGGAGGCTCACCCAGAGAAAATAATGGTGATGAAGACGAGGATGAACTCATGGGCTAGCACAAAGGTATATGAATAAAAGAAACAACACACCAATATAATACAACACATTTATTGAATTTGGATTTAAATTTGGCCACAGTGTCATCCACAAGGGGGGGGGTGTTACAATTTCAAATAAATACAATAAATAAGCCATCTTGGCTAAACTTATCGTTAATAAAATTAATTGGTGACCCTCCAGCCAAAGATGGACGACTACTCCCCACCGGCCACCGCCAGCAGCGGAGCTTCTGGCTGAGGCCCCCCAACACTGCAGCTGATTCAATTCGATTCTGGAGGCCCATATTGAAAATATCCAGTCCTATAAGTGGACCTTGTCTTTCCGAAATAAACCTGGCAAGAACCCTTCCAGTTCAGAATGACAAACAGAAAGACCACCAGTGGAAGATATAAAACGATGGATCGCCCTTTTCAGGCGCCTGCGGATCTTATCTACAAAAAAAAGCCTGCCCTGAGGAGACCACAAAAGCCTCGGTACCATCTCAGAATAAGTCAATACAGCACCCGGAAACATCAGGGATATGGAGTGCAGATCTCTATTCATCTCACATAACAATTCCCATGTACTGAATTTTGCATGGATGACTATAATTTGGGGAGAAGGCCATATGCTGGACAGGTACTTTATATGTTCTATCAAACTGCGCCAACGCATACCCCTGAGTCCCGACCATAAAATCATAAACAAATTGGAATCCAGACCTAAATTGAAAGAGTAGGATCTGGATTCAGAATGCCTGGCCGCCCAGAACACGTAGGAGTGTCCTACTATCCAAACGACCGTCTTGGCGTGATCTGAAAAAGAAAATTTAAAGGGTTAGAAGACTAGGGCGAACATAAATTTTATATCTGTCACTACCCCAACGTCCTATATCTTTTGCTTTACTTTCTGAAAGACCAAGGGAGTCAGCTGTGGTGGGCCCCCCGATTCTGAATGAATGAGAGGAAAAACAGAATCCTGAAAGGTTAAGACGTTTTAGACAAGCGGCCAACACAGCTGAGAATTGATACCTTGTTAAAAAGGATAGGTCTTCATGAATAAAAAATGAGTCGGCAGACACGGGCCTAACTGAAACATAGTTTGAAACATGCTGAACTGGACAAATGGCCCTATTAGGAGAGCTTGACAAAGAGAACCAACGACCTTTCCCATCCTGGGAAGTCTTGGACCTGCAACGAAAGAGGTGAAGGAAACCTCCTTTCAAATCGAGAAACGTGAAAAGGAAAAGGAGCGTTTATTAGCTGCCGTGAATTCACCTATCCTAAGGGCTTCAAAAAAGGCAATTGAGAATGCGGCTTTAAAAAGGAGCGACTCAAACTCTGATGAACAAACCTCTCGTAAGACTCCAAGAAGGTTGCCCAACAAAGAGATAAGGTAGATATAGGACACCTATTGTCAATCAAGGGATTCGTTTTTCTAAGGCATTTTAGAACTTGGGTAACTTGAAAAAATGACGTTAGTGGAGGGGAACCCGCGAATTTTAGAAAAAAATGAGACACCTGCTAAAATGTTACTAATGGAAGCCGGACTAAGGTGAGATTGAATAAGGAAAGACAGAAAGGATAATGCCATGTAAGAAGTAACGGACAAAGAATCCAAACCCACATTTCGACAGAATGAACACCATTTGTTCCATGAATGCGTATAATGCAGCCATGTCTTCTCCGATACCGAGGCCTTGAGGTCAGCGAATATTACTCCCAAATTAAGCTCCAGAGGAAATCTGGACAAGGGGTGCCATGTTGATCCGCTGACGGGGCCAGGTCCCGGAATTTCTTGAACTGTAAACGAGACAAAGCATCAGCTATGTTATTCTCTACACCCGCTACATGTTCAGCTCTCAACCAAATGTTAAAGTGCATGCAATGAGACGCCAGGAAACACAAAAGTTTTATAACCGTCTCAGATTTTGAAGATAGAGTGTTGATGACAAAAAAAGACACCCTTATTATCCGTGTGAACCAAAATTCTCCGATTCATAAAGGTGTCTTTCCAAATTACCACAGCAACAATGACAGGGAATAGCTCCAGAAGGACCAAGTTCTGCAGAATCTCCTTCTGACGCCAGTCCGTATGCCATTCGCTCGCACACCACCGACCATCTAGAAAAGCCCCAAAGCCAGAAGACCCGGCTGCATCTGTAAAGAATTCAAATTGGATGTTATTTACGAATTCTTGCTGCCACACTGATGCACCATTAAAATTGCTTAGAAAGGAATCTCAGACCTTTAAATCTTCCCTGATATTTTTGGAAATACGCACATGACACAATAAGGGCTCTTGATACTTCTAATGGCTAGTGATAACCTGCGTGAAAAAACCCTAGCCATGGGAATAATTCTGGCTGCAAATGCAAAAAGCCCAAGAAGGGTCTGGGCTTCTTTTAGTAAAACCTTCTTTCTGGACAAAAAAATTGTGATCAGCAAAGACATCTTTTGTAATTTCTGTTCTGGCAGCCTGAACTCCATCCGCTCCGAATCAATGGTAATTCCCAAGAATTCGATGGAAACAGAGGGTAGGACTGTTTTTTCCTGGGCCAGGGGAACTCCAAAATCTTTACAGATCTTAAAGAACACCTGTAACGTTTCCATGCACATTGAGAACCCTTCTGGGCCAATGAACAAGAAATCGTCCAGGTAATGTAGCGCGTAGCTCTGAGGTATGATCTCTGACACAATCCAATGTAAAAACGACGAAAAGACTTTGAAATAAAAACATGATAAGGAAAAGCCCATAGGCATGCATTTATCGAAGTAAAATTGCCCCATGAACTGAAAACCCAGGGAGTTGAAACCTTGCGGGTGTACTGGGAGGAGGCGAAAGGCCGACTTAATGTCAGCTTTGGCCAGAAGTGACCCTTGGCCCGCCTGACTTAGCAGGACTAGCGCTTTGTCAAATGAAGAATAACATACCGGTGCCTCGATGTCTGAAACCTCATCATTCAAGGATGTTTCCAAAGGATAAGAGAGATGATGGATCGTCCTAAAACAGCCTTCCTCCTTTTTTGGCACAATGCCCAAGGGGGATAAGAGAAAATCTGAAAATGGGGGATAAGAAAAGGGGCCGGCAATTCTGCCATCCAACAGCTCTTTGTTTATCTTATCCTGAACTATATCAGCATGCTAATGGGCAGACAATAAATTACGAACCATTGTACACCCCGGACCCTTAAAAGAGGGTACCAAGAAACCTTCCGTAAACCCTTCAGTTAGCAAGATTGCCATCTTGCGGACAGGATAGCGCTCTAGCCATGGGCGCATTTTTACTAGGCTCACCGGTGTCGGGTCCTTTCCCATGTGTGTTAGGTGCTGACTGAAAAGTGTTTGCGGCAGCTTTGCGAAAAAACATCTGCTCGCCGTGTGAGTCCTATTGCAGTAGGAGCATTCATGTTTAAATCTGCAGTTTGACAAAAATTAGCATTGTCCTTTGTTAAATGCAAAACAAAACCCTTTCCGAAATGTGCTCTGAGCATTGGGCTGAGGACGAGGAGTAAACTGTGGCCTTGGTAACATAGGGTTAACCCTTAGGCCCACGTCCTTCGCCCCCCAGTTTAAAGAGGGATGGACGGCTAGCTTCTGATGAAAATTCTCGTCGTATGTAAACCATGCTGAGCCGCCAAAGTGACGAAAGGCCTCAGCAATTATGTCCAGGTGTTGGAATAAACCTGAACACTTCCCCGGGAAATGTTCCCCCATGACTGCTGAATAGATGCAGAAAGCTTGCAGCCAATTCTGGAATGTCTTGGGGATCGCCCTCCTCCTATCCTCCGCTCTTTCACCCGTTTGTCTGTCTGATTTAGCTAGGAATTCTTTAGAAGCCGATAACAGTGATGAAATATCAAGGAATTCCCCCTTCCATATTTTTTCTTTCACCACTCTTGGTAAAAGGAAACCCAGCGGAGACAGTACGCATGGGAGGTGCTCTTTAAATGAGGATTCACCGACTGTTATAGCGGAAGTTCTAAGTGGTAACACAGGGTTAACCCCCATAGGTGGGTGTGATGCACTGGGGTAGGGCAAACCTGTATCGCTGACCTGCATTGTGGGGTCACCAGTGCTGTGACCCCTCATTTTAACCACTTCCTTACTGGGCACTTAAAGTCATGCAACATTGTACCCAAATAATTTTTTTGTCCTTTTCTCATACAAATAGAGCTTTCTTTTGGTGGTATTTGATCACTTCTGGGTTTTTTATTTTTTGAGGTATTAATGAAAAAATACCGAAAATTTAGAAAAACTTTTATTTTTTCTTAGTTTCTGTGATAAAATGTTGCAAATTATTAATGTTTCTTCATAAATTTTGGCTACAATTTATACTGCTACATGTCTTTGATAAAAAATAACCCAACATTTTTGGAAATTATTTGGTCTGTGTGAATGTTTTAGAGTCTAAAAGCTATAGTAGAAATCATAAAAAATGATCTGATCACACCTGATGTACTGAAGGCCTATCTCATTTCTTGAGACCCCAACAAGCCAGGAAAGTACCAATGCCCCCCAAAAAAACATTTTGGAAAGTAGACATTCCAAGGTATTTAGTAAGAGGCATGGTGAGATATTTGAAGTTGTAATTTTTTCCCAGAATTCTTTGCAATATTAAGATTTTTATTTTTAATTTAAAACATTTCTCAAAATTGTCATTGTAATAGCTTATTTCTCTTACATGGCAGGTGCATACCACAAATGACACCCCAAAATACAAAATTCTGCTACTCCTCCTGAGTAAAACGATACCCCATGTGTGAGACTTTTTCACTACCTGACCACATACAGAGGCCCAACATGCAGGGAGTGCCATCAGGGGTTCTAGGAGCATAAATTGCACATCTAAATAGTTGACTACCTATTACAATTTTGAAGGCCCTGGAACACCAGGACAATGGAATTACCCACAAAGTGACCCCATTTTGGAAAGCTAACACCCCATTGTATAATATATGAGGCATATTGAGTCTTTTGAATGGTTTTATTTTTTTCCAGCAGCTTTTGGAAAATGTGAAAAAAAAAAAAATGAAAATGCCTTTTTTTTTTTTACACAAAGTTGTCAGTTTATAAGATATTTCCAACACATTGCAGGTACATAGCAAAAATTACACCCCAAAATAAATTCTGCTACTCCTTCTGAGTACAACGATTTTGTTCCAGAGACACATAGCATGCACATACCAAGAATTACACCCCAAAATACATTATGCTGAGCAAAGCGTAAACAAAAGATTACTTGTGGTAATAGTAGCGCAGTTCTACACAGCAGCATAGCACTGGTCCAGGCAGCAGGCAGGGACTTGGTCAGCAACGGCATACACAATTGTGCAGGCAGGGATACTGTCCCATCAGGGTGAGTGCAGGCAGACATATTGTCAGCAGTGCCAAAAATATTGGTCATGGTAGTAGACAGGTCCATGTCATGTGGTCAGTTCATGCAACAGGCAGAGGCAAGATGGCATAGGTCCTACAGGCAGTAGGCAGAAGTAGGGCCTCGTTCAGGACAGAATGGGGACAGGGGTAGAGGCTTCTCCCACCCAAATCTCTTTGAAGCCTCCGGGCAACCGGACCCTAATCTAGGATGAGAAAACAAAAAAAAAATTCTTCCAGAAAAACTTTTCTGGAGCCCCTCACATATGTGAGACCCCTGTGTTGAATCCCACTAGTCCAGTAGTAGGGTACAATTTTAGTCCAAGAGGCAGGCAAAAGGCATAGTCAAACAGTCCAAGGTCAGTTTCAGATCAGGCAGAGGTATTACAGAATCGTTAGGCAGAAGTGTGGTCGAATAACAAGTCGGGGTCAGTTACAAAGCAGGCAGTGGCATAAGGGGTGTGAAGGTGTGTGAAGGCAGGAACGGAGGATTACATTTATCATACTAAACTAATAATTTAGTTTAGTATGGTAACGGCGAAAGCAGTCAGTTACACAGAGGTCTGGTTGTGAAGGACACTCGGCACAATGATGAACTGTGTCTCGTCTGACTCCTTCACTGGCACACACCTTACATTTTTTTTGACCTCGTCGGCCTGTTGCTGTGGGAGGGACTTTATCTGGGAAGTGACGTTCGGTGCATTGACTTAGAACATCTGATCGGATGTTTCGGGGTAGGTCATTCTGGAATATCAGGGCAGTGCTGATTTCCTCCTGGTAGCCAAGGAAGGGTAGGGGGTTTTGGGTGGACTTACGATAAATAATATAGGAATTGTATACGGCCAAATGAAAAAAATTAATTGCCACTTTTTTGTACCAATGGTACATGCGCCTTGTGGCAAGGTATGGTTCCAACATTTGGTTGTTTAACCACTTAAGACCCGGACCAATACGCTGGTAAATGACCCAAGGTGTTTTTACAATTCGGGGCTGCGTCGCTTTAACAGACAATTGCGCAGTCGTGCGACGTGGCTCCCAAACAAAATTTGCATCCTTTTCTTCCCACAAATAGAGCTTTCTTTTGGTGGTATTTAATCACCTCTGCTATTTTTATTTTTTGCGCTATATACAAAAATAGAGCGACATCTTTTGAAAAAAACACTATTTTTTACTTTTTGTTATAAGAAAAATCAAATAAACTAAATTTTAGTCAAACATTTAGGCCAAAATGTATTCAGCCACATGTCTTTAGTAAAAAAAAAATCGCAATAAAAAAAAAATAGCTACCTAGCGGGAACAGCGACACTGATACAGCGATCAGAAAAATGACGCTGGCAATAGGGAGTGAAAGGGTTAACTAGGGTAATGATCAGGGGGTTAAATCTTGGAAACACCGCTGCAATGAGAGATTACATCACTTCCCCCTTCCTGTGTTTAAACAGGAGGAGGAAGTGACACGCAGGGGGAGCGCAGGGATTGGCTGGGAGAGCAGGGATTGGCTGGGAGCGATCGCGGGGGTGGCGGGCAAAAACGGACATCCGCCCCCCTCGTCCCGGATCGCTCCCTGAGCAACGGGGACCGCCGCACGCAGCTGAGGGGGTCCCGATCGGACCCCCGACCCGCTACTGGGCGAGGATGTATATATACGCCCTTGTGCCCAGCCGTTCCATTCTGTGGGCGTAAATGTGCGTGCGGCGGTCCTTAAGTGGTTAAGTCGACTCCCCCCACGATCACATTGTAAATAGCTGCTGTGATTGAAACGTTCATACATTACATCACTGCTGCTTTACTTCTCCTTTGTCTGGGCTCTACATTGTGCTCTGATGATACAGACACTGTTGCAGATGTTTTGGGTTGCGTTGCGGTAAGGCGTCTTGTTGGCTATTTAACAGAAGAAGAATGCAGTCATTTCTTTAGACGCCTTTCTGGACCTTTCAAAAAAAATGCCCATTACAGTTTTGGTGTCTTGCCCGTCATCCATCGGTGGCCTTGTCCGGTCCGGCGTTCGTCTGCGGCCTTCGTGGTGTTCTCCCGCGCTGTCTTTGAGCTGATTTATATACGCCCTTGTGCCCAGCCGTTCCATTCTGTGGACGTAAATGTGCGTGCGGCGGTCCTTAAGTGGTTAAGTCGACTCCCCCCCATGAACAAATTGTAGTCCCGGATACATGTGGGCTTTTGGATGGTGGTGCCACGCCTTCTGCGGGTTTCCACAAAGGAATTGTGGATGGAAGACAACATGTACACATCTCTTCTGTCCTTCCACTTCACTGCCAGAACCTCCTTGTTGCGCAGACTTGCCGATTCCCCTGTCCTCAGCTTTTTATTCACAAGGCTTTGAGGAAAGCCTTTCCGGTTCTTTCTTGAATGCTGGGTCTGCTTTCGATGAAGGTTGTGGAACAGGGGAAGAGAGGTGTAGAAATTATTGACATACAAGTGGTAGCCTTTATCCAGTAGAGGGTTGATAAGTTGGCAAACAACTTTTCCACTTGATCCCAAGTAGTCTGGGCAATTGGGGGGATGCAGCTGGGTGTCCTTCCCTTCGTAGACCAAGAAGGAATACAGGTACCCTGTGACTCGTTCACATAGTTTGTAAACCTTCACCCCATAGCGGGCCCTTTTGCTGGGTATAAACTGCTTGATTTTATGTCGGCCACAAAATGTAACAAGGGACTCATCTACACATATGTGTTGTGCCGGGGTATATAATTGGGGGAATAATTCTGAAAAATAATTTAATAAGGGGCAAATTTTGAAAAGCCTGTCAAAATTTGGGTGATTTCGGGGGAAGGCACTGGGTATTATCATTAAAGTGGATCATAAAATATCGGGATCTGGGCATTGTTGCAGAGAAGATTGGCATATGGTAAATGGAGCATTTTGACTATAAGGAATGATTTTCATTTTTTGGGTTGAGTCCCATGCAAAATATGAAGCCTAAAAAAAAACGAAACTCCTCCACTGTTAGGTCTCTCCACTGGAAGGGACGGGCATAAGAAGATGTGGGATTATTTGAAATAAATTGTTGGGCATATAGGTTGCACTGGGCCACAATGCTAGATAGCAGTTCCTCAGTAAAAAATAAAATAAAAAAAATGTATTAGGGAAAAATTGTCCGTGTCCACCTGGACTCCTGGCTGGGCAGTGAAAAGGGGAATGTTGGCGTCTCCGGAATTTGGAGGAAGCCACAAGGGGTACTAAAGGGCATAGGGAAGGCTGGCATGGGTCCTTGTCCTTTGTTCCCGAGGTACTGCGGTGCTGGTGGATGGCACTTTGGTATTGATGGATGGCACTTCGGTATTGGTGGATGGCACTTCGGTATTTGTGGATGGCACTTCGGTATTGGTGGATGGCATGACGGTGCTGGTGGATGGCACTGTGGTGCTGGTGGATGGCATGACGGTGCTGGTGGATGACACTGCCTCCTCACCAGAGCGCCTTAGTTTGGCGGGCCGACTATCTTCCCCCTCTGAGCCTGTCACTGTTCCACTACTGTAGACTGGCTCATAGTCTACGTCCGAATCAGAATCAGAAAAAGAGAGCTGCCCGTTGCTTTCGTCAGGCGCGGAAATAATTTGATATGCCTCCTTGACAGTTGCTGGTGACTTCACAGGTGTGTGGCACAGATGTGCACTGATGTGGCAGAGACGGGTACTGAGGTGGTGGAACAGATGTACACAGATGAGGCAGCACAGATGTGTACTGATTGCACAGATGTGCACTGATGAGACGGCACAGGTGGCACTAATGAGGCTGCACAGGTAGCACTAATGAGGCAGCACAGATGTGCGTTGAGGGTGCACAGATGGGCACTGATGAGGCCTTACAGATGGGCCCTCCTTTTTTGCACAGATGGGCACTAATAAGGCGGCACAGATGGGCACTAATGAGGTGGCACAGATGGGTACTGAGGTGACACAGATGGGTACTGATGAGGTGGAATAGATGAGTACCGATGAGGTGGAATAGATGTGCACTGATGAGGCGGCACAGATGTGCACTGATTGATTGCACGGATGTGCACTGATGAGGCGGCACAGATGTGCACTGATTGATTGCATGGATGTGCACTGATGGTACTGAGGTGTCACAGATGGCACTAACGAGGCGGCACAGATGGGCACTAATGAGGTGGCACAGACGGTCACTAATGAGGTGGCACAGATTGATACTGATGAGGTGGAAAAGATGGGTACCGATGAGGTGGAATAGATGTGCACTGATGAGGCGGCACAGATGGTACTGAGGTGTCACAGATGGCACTAATGAGGCGGAACAGATTGCACTGAGATGGTACTGATGAGATGGGTACTGGTGTGCACGATGAGGTGGCACAGATGTGCACTGACTGTGGCACAGGTGGGCACTGATGTGGTGGCACAGGTGGGCACTGACTGTGGCACAGGTGGGCACTGATGTGGTGGCACAGGTGGGCACTGATGTGGTGGCACAGGTGGGCACTTATACCCACTGAGGGGGCAGATGGGCACTGATCACAGTTGAGCACTGATCACAGGTGGGCACTGGTGGCACAGGTGGGCACTGGTGGTACTGGTTACACAGGTGGCACTGATTGGGCACCGATTGGGCACTTCAACACTTTTTACAGGTTGTAACACTTTGTATCACTCTATAGATTCTCTCTCTCCTCACACGCGCTGTCTGTGTGAGGAGGGAGAGCCGGCAATGAGAGATGATCTCATATGTTTACATTGGAGATCATCTCTCATTGGCCACACGATCACATTGTAAATAGCCGCTGTGATTGAAACGTTCATACATTACATCACTGCTGCTTTACTTCTCCTTTGTCTGTGCTCTACATTGTGCTCTGATGATACAGACACTGTTGCAGATGTTTTGGGTTGGGTTGCGGTAAGGCGTCTTTTTTTGCTATTTAACAGAAGAAGAATGCTGTCATTTCTTTAGACGCCTTTCTGGACCTTCCAAAAAGATGCCCATGGAAGAATGTCACATGTCAACAAAGAAGGGGTATGAAGACAAGGCCGATACCACAGACTTGGATCGGTTATATTATGCCTTCATCTATATAAAACGCGTTGATCTTGCCAATGCTGTCATGGATGAACTAGATCAAAAAGTTCTAGAGGATTTTGATCAACCAAAGGGAATATTAAATAGAAAATCAGGGGGCTCACCCAGAGAAAATAATGGGGATGAAGACGAGGATGAACTCATTATTTTACCCACTTCCTTACTGGGCGCTTAAACACCCCTCCTGACCAGACCAATTTTCAGCTTTCAGGGCTCTCACACTTTGAATGACAATTACTCAATCATGCAACATTGTACCCAAATGTTTTTTTTTTGTCCTTTTTTTTTATACAAATAGAGCTTTCTTTTGGTGGTATTTGATCACCTCTGTGTTTTTTTTTTTTGTATTGTGTTTTTTTTGTTGCACTATTAATGAAAAAATCCAGAAAGTTTCTGTGATAAAATGTCGCAAATTATGAATTTTTCTTCATAAATGTTGGCCACAATTTATACTACTACATGTCTGATAAAAATAACCCCAAATGTGGGGAAATTATTTGGTCTGTGTGAAAGTTTTAGGCCGCGTACACACGAGGGGATATGTCCGCTGAAAACGGTCCGATGGACCGTTTCAGCAGACATCTCCGCTCGTGTGTATGGGCTAGCGGACAGATTTCTCCACCCGACAGATTTCAAAGCAAGCTTTGAAATCTATCCGGTGGGAATCTGTCCGCCCGACATGTCTGCTGGTTAGTACACTTACCAGCAGACATGTCGGCTCCCACCACCGCCGTGCCGCTGCCGAATGGATTCGGCGCATGCGCGGAAGTGTTTAACTTCCTGGTGCGGTGACGTGGCGGTGACGCGGCGGCGTCAACGTCACCGCCACGTCACCGCGCCGTCCGGCGGCGGGGAATTTGATCCGATGGTGTGTACACGCCATCGGATCAAACTCCCGATCGGACATATCCGATGGAAATGGTCCGCGGACCGTTTTCATCGGATATATCCGATCGTGTGTACGCCGCCTTAGAGTCATAAAAAAAAAATCATAAAAAATTATCACATCTGATCACACCTGATGTACTGAAGGCCTAATTTCCTGAGACCCTAACAAGTCAGGAAAGTACAAATACCCCCCAAATAACCCCTTTTTGGAAAGTAGACATTCCAAGTATTTAGTAAGAGGCATGGTGAGTTATTTGAAGTTTTAATTTTTTCCCAGAATACTTTGCAAAATTAAGATTTTTATTTAAAAAAATTCTCAAAATTGTCGTTGTAATAGCTTATTTCTCTCACATGGCAGGTGCATACCACAAACGACACCAAAATACATTCTGCTACTACTCCTGAGTAGAAAGATACCGCATGTGTGAGACCTTTTCACTGCCTGGCCACATACAGAGGCCCAACATGCAGGGAGCGCCATCAGGTGTTTTAGGAGCATAAATTACACATAAATTACACATCTAACTATTTGACTACCTATTACACAAGGTAGACAACAAATACAGCACATCATTGAGCAATCGACCACTTAATGAAGTAATATAAGGTATTCCAACAAGATAATGTGTATATGGCCTATTAGGGAGTATAGGAACATGTGAAACGTAAAACTGTACCCTAATCTCCTCCTGCACCCCGATTGGGAGCAAGCTGTGCCGGGGGAGATCAGGCCCAGCACACTTTGAGAGCCAAGCCTCAAGACGGAGGTTCCACAAAATCATTACAACACTAAATGAGTAACAACATTTAACAAAGAAGTGTTAGCCTCGCAGGGCCCAATAGATAACTCTAAGCAACCAATTACACCTAGGGGATACATCAAGAATATCATACCTATTACACTTTTGAAGGCCCTGTCACACCAGGACAATGGAATTACCCACAAAGTGACCCCATTTTGGAAAGCTAACACCCCAACGTATAATCTATGAGGCATAATGATTATTTTGAACGGTTTATTTTTTTCTAGCAGTTTTTGAAAAATGTGGAAAAAAAATGAAAACGCATTTTTTTTATACAAATTTGTCCATTGATAAGATATTTCCAACAGACAGCATTAAGATAGCAAAAATTACACCCCAAAATACATTCTGCTCCTCCTTCTGAGTACAACGATACCACATGTGTGAGACTTTTACACAGCCTGACCACATACAGAGGCCCAACATGCAAGGAACACGTTAGGTGTTCCAGAGACACATAGCATGCACATACCAATAATTACACCCCAAAATATATTATGCAGAGCAAAGCATAAACAAAAGTTTACCTGTGGTAATAGTAGAGCATTTCTACACAGCAGCATAGCACTGGTCCAGGCAGCAGGCAGGGACTTGGTCAGAAACAGCATACACAATTGTGCAGGCAGGGATACTGTCCTGTCAGGATTAGTGCAGGCAGACATATTGTCGGCAGTGGAAAAAATATTGGTCCTGGTAGTAGGCAGGTCCATGTTGTGTGGTCAGCTCATGCAACAGGCAGAGGCATGATGGCATAAGTCCTACAGGCAGCAGGCAGAAGTAGGGCCTTGTTCAGGACAGAATGGGGACAGGGGTAGAGGCTTCTCCCACCCAAATCTCTTTGAAGCCTCCGGGCAACCAGACCCTAATCTAGGATGAGAAAATGAAAAAAAAAACTGTTTTCTTCATCCAAAAATATGTGAGACCCCTGTGTTGAATCCCACTAGTCCAGTAGCAGGGTACAAGATCAGTCCAGGAGGCAGGCAAAAGGCATGGTCTAATAATCCAAGGTCAGTTCCAGATCAGGCAGAAATATTACAGAATCGTTAGGCAGAAGCATGGTCGAAAAAACAGTCCAGGGTCAATTCCAGATCAGGCAGAGGTATTACAGAATCGTTAGGCAGAAGCGTGGTCAAATATCAAGCAGGCAGTGGCATAAGGGGTGTGAAGGTGTGTGAAGTCAGGAACGGAGGATTACATTTATCATACTAAACGAATAATTTAGTTTAGTATGGTAACGGCGAAAGCAGTCAGTTACACAGAGGTCTGGTTGTGAAGGACACTGGGCACAATGATAAACCGTGTCTCGTCTGACTCATTCACTGGCACACACCTTACATTTTTTTTATCTCGTCGGCCTGATGCTGTGGGAGGGACTTTATCTGGGAAGTGACGTTCGGAGAGTCGACTTAAAACATCTAATCGGATATTTCGGGGTAGGTCGTTCTGGAATATCAGGGCAGTGGTGATTTCCTCCTGGTATCCAAGGAAGGGTAGGGGGTTTTGGGTGGACTTACGATAAATAATATAGGAATTGTATATGGCCAAATGAAAAAAAAAAATGCTACTTTTTTGTACCAATGGTACGTGCGCCTTGTGGCAAGGTATGGTTCCAACATTTGGTCGTTAAAGTCGACTCCCCCCATGAACAAATTGTAGCCCCGGATACATGTGGGCTTTTGGATGGTGGTGCCACGCCTTCTGCGGGTTTACACAAAGGAATTGTTGTGGATGGAAGACAACATATACACATCTCTTCTGTCCTTCCACTTCACTGCCAGAACCTCCTTGTTGCGCAGACTTGCCGATTCCCCTTTCCTCAGCTTTTTATTCACAAGGCTTTGAGGAAAGTCTTTCCTGTTCTTTCTTGAATGCTGGGTCTGCTTCCGATGAAGGTTGTAGAACAGGGGAAGAGAGGTGTAGAAATTATGGACGTACAAGTGGTAGCCTTTATCCAGTAGGGGGTTGATAAGTTGCCAAACAACTTTTCCACTTGATCCCAAGTAGTCTGGGCAATTGGGGGGATGCAGCTGGGTGTCCTTCCCTTCGTAGACCAAGAAGGAATACAGGTACCCTGCGACTCGTTCACATAGTTTGTAAACCTTCACCCCATAGCGGGCCCTTTTGCTGGGTATAAACTGCTTGATTTTAAGTCGGCCACAAAATGTAACAAGGGACTCATCTACACATATGTGTTGTTCCGGGGTATATAATTGGGAGAATAATTCCGAAAAATAATTTAATAAGGGGCGAATTTTGAAAAGCCTGTCAAAATTTGGGTGATTTCGGGGAAGGCACTGGGTGTTATCATTGAAGTGGATCATAAAATTTCTGGTTCAGGGCATTGTTGCCGAGAACATTGGCATATGGTAAATGGGGCGTTTTGACCAAAAGGAATGCTTTTAATTTTTTGGGTTGAGTCCCATGCAAAATGTGAGGCCTAAAAAAAAAAACGAAACTCCTCCACTTTTAGGTCTCTCCACTGGAAGGGACGGGCATAAAAAGATGTGGGATTATTTGAAATAAATTGTTGGGCATATAGGTTGCACTGGGCCACAATGCTAGATAGCAGTTTCTCAGTAAAAAAAAATAAAAAAAAATAATTGGGAAAAAATTGTCCGTGTCCACCTGGACTCCTGGCTGGGCAGTGAAAGGGGGAATGTTGGCTTCTCTGGAATTTGGAGGAAGCCACAATGGGTACTGAAGGGCATAGGGAAGGCTGGCATGGGTCCTTGGCCTTTGTTGCCGAGGTACTGCGGTGCTGGTGGATGGCACTTTGGTATTGGTGGATGGCACTTTGGTATTGGTGGATGGCACTTTGGTATTGGTGGATGGCACTTTGGTATTGGTGGATGGCACTTCGGTATTGGTGGATGGCACTTCGGTATTGGTGGATGGCATGACTGTGCTGTTGAATGGCATGACGGTGCTGGTGGATGGCACTGTGGTGCTGGTGGATGGCATGACGGTGCTGGGTGATGGTATGACGGTATGGTGGATGCCACTGCCTCCTCACCAGAGCGCCTTAGTTTGGCCGGGCTGACTATCTTCCCCCTCTGAGCCTGTCACTGTTCCACTACTGTAGATTGGCTCATAGGGCCAGATTCAGGTAGAGTTGCGCTGGAGTATTTCGATATGCGCCGCGTAACTGTGAATATGCGCCATCGTTTCTATGTAGCCGTACCCACCAAACTAGATGCGACAGAAAACGGGCCATTTCCGATCGGCTTAACTTTCCGACGCCAGAGTCTCGTCAGCGCATAATTTCGCTTGGCGCATCAGTCGCGCCTATTGATTTCCCCTGCAAATATGCAAATGAGGGAGATTTCCCGATTCGCGAACGGATTAGCACCATACGCTGGCTACATGCGCCGTGCGTATCTCGTCCGTCCGGCGCAAAGTTATTTCTACAAATAGCTGCTTTATCTTTACTCGGCCTCAGGTCAGCAGGAGAGCAGCTACAGCAGCAGCGTTACCGACGAAACTAGCAAGCTGAACAACCACACGTGCAAGGACAACACCTCTGTGTGCCAACATGCCAGGGGCAATCGTGGTCCTAGCACTAGTACTGGGTCCCGTGAGAGGATATACCGCACACGCATGAGCCTCTTTGGCATGGGTGATGAGGAGGTGTATCGCCTCTCCTCTTCAGATTCAGCCCAGATGCAATACTTGAACTAACCACAACCCTGCAGGGTGACATCACCAGCAAGACACACCGCTCACAAGCAGTGCAGCCACTGGTGAAGGTACTGGCAACACTTCATTTCCTTGCCAGTGGATCATTCCAGCGTACAAGTGGAGTGGTGGCTGGCATGTCACAATCCTCCGTGAGCAGATGTGTGCACCAGGTTGTCCCTGCAATCCTCAGACGCACGTCCAACCAGTTCATCAGACCCACCACTGAGGAGCTGCGGCTGAAGACAATGACAGATTTCTACAACATTGCAGGATTCCCACGCACTGTGGGGGCCATTGATTGCACACATGTGGCACTCCAGCCCCCCAGTGCCACAGAGCACATATACCGCAATCGGAAGCATTGGCATTCCATCAACGTACAGGTGATAGCCGATGCCCAACGCCTCATATGGCATGTCCGTGCCAAACACCCCGGGTCCAGCCATGACAGCTTCATATACCATCAGAGCCCCATCCCAGCAGAATTCGAACAGAACATGTATGGGGAGAGCTGGCTGGTTGGTGAGTGACATGGGAGTCAGGCATGACTATCCCCTCCCGTGATGCACACCTCACAAGTGGCACATGCATGACTAACAACCTCCTGTCTTTTACCTTACAGGTGACTCTGCATATGCACTGGGACCCCATCTAATGACTTCTTTCCGGAACCCCCAAACCAGAGGAGAGAGAAAATACAATGAAGCACACATCAAAACCCGTGCAGTGGTAGAGCAAACATTAGGGATCCTGAAGTCCCGTTTCCGATGCCTGGATAAGTCCGGGGGGACCCTATTGTATTCCCCTACCTTCGTGTGTCAGATCATCGGTGCATGTTGCATTCTGCACAACTTTGCCATGAAAAAGGGCCTGCAGATTGACTTGCGTGATGACCTGTCCCCCGAACCAGACAGCCCCCCCCCCCCCTGCCAGAGGAGACCCATTCAGCTGATGGACGAGCAGTCAGGAGGGTCCTCGCCGTAGGCATCTTTGGACACTAAACCAAAACATTAATCACACATGCAATGCACGCATGTACACCACTGATGTCCCTAGATCACACACACCACATCCACATCACATTGGATTTGCCCAAGTCCAACATGTAGAACTTGGGAGCAGCAACGCCAGCGTCGGAAGGCCCCAATGATGTCACTGTCCATTCATACACCTTTCACACGTCATTCATACAGCCGTGGGGATAACTTCTCCACCACGGCCGAGGGTGACACCCCTTACTGGCAGGAGTGCCACCCCCTCACATTCACACACCATTCACACTGTCCCCTGCACTCCTGACCGTGTGCAGTTAAAAATAAAATAAATATCTCATAACCTGAGTAAGACAAAAAAAATAAAAAAACTCATAACCTGAGTAAGACATAAGTCAAAAAATATAAACCAAAAAAAAAAAAAAACACCCCTCATCTGGGATGACGGGGGCTCCTCCGTGTGGGCACTCTCGGGCTCCTCAGCTGCCTGGAGGGAGTGGGTGGGGGGGCATCTGGAGGAGGCTGATCCCCGGGTGGGCCACTCCTGGCAGCTGTTGGCTGCATGCCCTCCAAGGCCACGGCAATGCGGCTGAGATAGAGGTTGGTCTGGGCCTGCATTCTCAGCTGGCGGGTGACTTGATGCCGCTGCTCACGCTGCCGCTGCCTACGCTGCCGCTGCCTCCCTTCTTCCCGGATGGCAGCTGTGTTGGCATGGACGGCTGCTCTGAGGTGCCGTACATCAGCCTGCACCTCCCCCAGGCTGGTCACGACCCGGTCCAAGTGGCCAGCAATCTCCCCCATCTGCTGGGTTTGCCTGGCGTGGTCCAACACCACCTGGTCCTGGACCATATCAGACACCCCCTGGTCTTACGGGTCGCCTTCCTGGGGTCAGAAGAAGGTTGTCCCCGTGGGGATGGAGTCGCCCTTGAGGGGCTACCGAAGATGGGAGAGGGGATGACAGAGGGCCCTGCAGAAGAGGAGGATTCCTCCAACAATAAAATAAAGTCCTGCTCAGAAACAGGCTCCTCCACAACCACCGCTGCAGGTGAGGTGTGGGCACTCTCCTCATCCACCTCGTCCTCAGGATCCCGTTGGGGGGTTGGGGTGGAATGGCCGGCAAGAGATGATGGCCCAGCTCTGTCATCTGTGGATGACACAAAGCAGACACATGTTAGTGGTCACACACACTTGGCACATGTACCCCCCCCACATGCAGCACAACAAATAGGGGATAAAAAACACTTACCTGTCCTGGAGCCTTCCTCCATGGAGTCATATCCAGGGACCCCCTCCAACTGCTCCCTGTCCAGGCAGCGGCCGACCACCTCCTCCTCCGTGGTCAGGCTGACCGGACATGGGGGTCCACCACCTGTGCCCCTCTCATGGCCCCGAATGGTGGCCACCTTGCCACGGACCTTGCGCCGCAGGTCATTGATTTTTTTTTGTATATCCCCAGCAGTCCGGGTGGAGTACCCCAAGACATTCACCCTGCCAGCAATGGTGTCCAGGATGCCCTGCTTCCTCTCCCGGCTGGTCTTCCTACTTTTTTTGCCGTGGAGGAACTCATTAAAAGTCTCCATAGCGGAGATTATAACAGAGACCTCCTGGGAGTTAAAATTGAGGTTCCTCCTCTCTTTGGGGGTAGCGGGAGCAGCCATCACAGTGCAAAAGTAACTTCCCTGTGGTGGGGGGAAACGGAAATACTTTTGCGCCGGAATGGCGTTTCCGCTAGCGCTTTTAAGCGCACAACGGAACACATTTCGCTGACGTTTCCCGTGAAGTGGTGCCGACGGAAGTTGTGAGCATGCGCACAATGGGGCGAGTGGAGCCTCACTCACTGAGCATGCTCCGTGGATGATGCCCTGAACGTAAGCCTCTGCGCTGGGCTCCTCCCATCATTTACGCCAGCGCATTATCGTTACTCTGGCGCAAGTGCTATGTGAATAACAGTACTTGTTCCCGAAAGTGTCGGCGGAGTAACGTAAATGAGAAACGTTACTCCAGAGTTAAGATTCGCCCATCTACCTGAATCTGGCCCATTGTCTACGTCCGAATCAGAATCTGAATGGGAATCAGAAAAAGAGAGCTGTCCGTTGCTTTCGTCAGGCGCGGAAATAATTTGATATGCCTCTTTGGCAGAAAAGCACCGTTTTGACATGGTTGCTGGTGACTTCATAGGTGTGTGGCACAGATGTGCACTGATGTGGCAGAGACGGGTACTGAGGTGGTGGAACAGATGTACACAGATGAGGCAGCACAGATGTGTACTGATTACACAGATGTGCACTGATGGGGCGGCACAGGTGGCACTAATGAGGCTGCACAGGTAGCACTAATGAGGCGGCACAGATGTGTGTTGAGGGGGCACAGATGGGCACTGATGAGGCCTTACAGATGGGCCCTCCTTATTTGCACAGATGGGCACTAATAAGGCGGCACAGATGGGCACTAATGAGCTGGCACAGATGGGTACTGAGGTGACACAGATAGGTACTGATGAGGTGGAAAAGATGGGTACCGATGAGGTGGAATAGATGTGCACTGATGAGGCGGCACAGATGGTACTGAGGTGTCACAGATGGCACTAATGAGGCGGCACAGATGCCACTGAGATGGGTACTGATGAGATGGGTACTGATGTGCACCGATGAGGTGGCACAGATGTGCACTGACTGCGGCACAGGTGGGCACTGATGTGGTGGCACAGGTGGGCACTGATACCCACTAAGGCGGCAGATGGGCACTGATCACAGGTGGGCACTGGTGGCACAGGTGGGCACTGGTGGTACTGGTTACACAGGTGGCACTGGGCACTGATTGGGCACTGGGCACTGATTGGGCACTTTAACACTTTTTACAGGTTGTAACACTTTGTATCACTCATAGATTCTCTCTCTCCTCACACGCGCTGTCTGTGTGAGGAGGGAGAGCCGGCAATGAGAGATGATCTCATATGTTTACATTGGAGATCATCTCTCATTGGCCACACAATCACATTGTAAATAGCCGCTGTGATTGGAACGTTCATACATTACATCACTGCTGCTTTACTTCTCCTTTATCTGGGCTCTACATTGTGCTCTGATGATACAGACACTGTTGCAGATGTTTTGGGTTGGGTTGCGGTAAGGCGTCTTGTTGGCTATTTAACAGAAGAAGAATGCAGTCATTTCTTTAGACGCCTTTCTGGACCTTCCAAAAAGATGCCCATTACAGTTTTGGTGTCTTGCCCGTCATCCATCGGTGGCCTTGTTCGGTCCGGCATCTGCGGCCTTCGTGGTGTTCTCCCGCGCTGTCTTTGAGCTGATTTATATACGCCCTTGTGCCAAGCCGTTCCATTCTGTGGACGTAAATGTGCGTGCGGTGGTCCTTAAGTGGTTAAGTCGACTCCTTCCCCATGAACAAATTGTAGTCCCGGATACATGTGGGCTTTTGGATGGTGGTGACACGCCATCTGCGGGTTTACACAAAGGAATTGTTGTGGATGGAAGACAACATATACACATCTCTTCTGTCTTTCCACTTCACTGCCAGAACCTCCTTGTTGCGCAGACTTCCCGATTCCCCTTTCCTCAGCTTTTTATTCACAAGGCTTTGAGGAAAGCCTTTCCGGTTCTTTCTTGAATGCTGGGTCTGCTTCCGATGAAGGTTGTGGAACAGGGGAAGAGAGGTGTAGAAATTATCGACATACAAGTGGTAGCCTTTATCCAGTAGGGGGTTGATAAGTTGGCAAACAACTTTTCCACTTGATCCCAAGTAGTCTGGGCAATTGGGGGGATGCAGCTGGGTGTCCTTCCCTTCGTAGACCAAGAAGGAATACAGGTACCCTGTGACTCGTTCACATAGTTTGTAAACCTTCACCCCATAGCGGGCCCTTTTGCTGGGTATAAACTGCTTGATTTTATGTCGGCCACAAAATGTAACAAGGGACTCATCTACACATATGTGTTGTGCCGGGGTATATAATTGGGGGAATAATTCCGAAAAATAATTTAATAAGGGGCGAATTTTGAAAAGCCTGTCAACATTTGGGTGATTTCGGGGAAGGCACTGGGTATTATCATTAAAGTGGATCATAAAATATCGGGATCTGGGCATTGTTGCAGAGAAGATTGGCATATGGTAAATGGGGCATTTTGACTATAAGGAATGATTTTAATTTTTTGGGTTAGTTCCCATGCAAAATGTTAGGCCTAAAAAAAAACCGAAACTCCTCCACTGTTAGGTCTCTCCACTGGAAGGGACGGGCATAAGAAGATGTGGGATTATTTGAAATAAATTGTTGGGTATATAGGTTGCACTGGGCCACAATGCTAGATAGCAGTTCCTCAGTAAAAAATAAAATCAAAAAAATGTATTGGGGAAAAATTGTCCGTGTCCACCTGGACTCCTGGCTGGGCAGTGAAAAGGGGAATGTTGGCGTCTCCGGAATTTGGAGGAAGCCACAAGGGGTACTAAAGGGCATAGGGAAGGCTGGCATGGGTCCTTGGCCTTTGTTCCCGAGGTACTGTGGTGCTGGTGGATGGCACTTTGGTATTGATGGATGGCACTTCGGTATTGGTGGATGGCATGACTGTGCTGGTGAATGGCATGACGGTGCTGGTGGATGGCATGACGGTGCTGGTGGATGACACTGCCTCCTCACCAGAGCGCCTTAGTTTGGCGGGCCGACTATCTTCCCCCTCTGAGCCTGTCACTGTTCCACTACTGTAGATTGGCTCATAGTCTACGTCCGAATCAGAATCAGAATGGGAATCAGAAAAAGAGAGCTGCCCGTTGCTTTCGTCAGGCGTGGAAATAATTTGATATGCCTCCTTGACAGAAAAGCAACGTTTTGACATGGTTGCTGGTGACTTCACAGGTGTGTGGCACAGATGTGCACTGAGGTGGTACAGATGGGCAGAGATGGGTACTGAGGTGGCAGAGATGGATACTGAGGTGGTGGAACAGATGTAGACAGATGAGGCAGCACAGATGTGTACTGATTGCACAGATGTGCACTGATGAGGCGGCACAGGTGGCACAGGTAGCACTAATGAGGTGGCACAGATGTTAATTGAGGTGGCACAGATGTTAATTGAGGCGGCACAGATGTGTGTTGAGGCGGCACAGATGGGCACTGATGAGGTGTTACAGATGGGCCCTGATTGTTTGCACAGATGGGCCCTGATTGTTTGCACAGATGGGCACTAATAAGGTGGCACAGATGGGTACTGAGGTGACACAGATGGGTATGGATGAGGTGGAACAGATGGGTACCGATGAGGTGGAATAGATGTGCACTGATGAGGCGGCACAAATGGCACTAATGAGGCAGCACATATGGCACTGAGATGGGTACTGATGTGCACCGATGAGGCGGCACAGATGTGCACTGATTGACTGTGGCACAGGTAGGCACTGATATGGTGCCACAGGTGGGCACTGATGAGGTGGCACATGTGGGCACCGATATGCACTGAGGCGGCAGATGGGCACTGGTGTCATTGGTGGGCACTGGTGTCACAGGTGGGCACTGGTGGCACAGATGGGCACTGATGGTACTGGATGCACCGGGCACTGATTGGGCACTTTTGTCAGGTTGTAACACTTTGTATCACTCACAGATTCTTTCTCTCTCCTCACACGCACTGTCTGTGTGAGGAGGGAGAGCCAGCAATGAGAGATGATCTCATATGTTTACATATATACGGTATGTAAAACATGTTGATCTTTGCCAACGCTGTCATGGATGAACTATATCAAAAAGCTCTAGAGGATTTTGATAAACCAATGGGAATTTTAAATAGAAATTCAGGGGGCACATCCAGAGAAAATAATGGGGATGAAGACGAGGAGGAACTCATTATTTTAACCACTTCCTTACTGGGCACTTAAACACCCCTCCTGACCAGACCAATTTTCAGCTTTCAGGGCACTCACACTTTGAATGACAATTAGTCAGTCATGCAACATTGTACCCAAATGTTTTTTTTGGCCTTTTTTTCATACAAATAGAGCTTTCGTTTGGTGGTATTATGATCACCTCTGGGTTTTTTACTTTTTGCGCTATTAATGAAAAAAGACCAAACATTTTGAAAAAATATGTTTTTTTTTTCTTAGTTTCTGTGATAAAATTTTGCAAATTATTACTTTTTCTTCATAACATTTGGTAACAAATTATGCTGCTACATGTTTTTGGTAAAAATAATCCAACATTTTTGGAAATTATTTGGTCTGTGTGAAAATTTTAGAGTCTACAAGCTATAGTGCAAATCATAAAAAATGATGACATCTGATCACACCTGATGTACTGAAGGCCTATATCATTTTTTGAGACTTTAACAAGCCAGGAAAGTACCAATGCCCCCCAAATAACCCCTTTTTGTAAAGTAGACATTCCAAGGTATTTAGTAAGAGGCATGGTGAGTTATTTGGAGTTGTAATTTTTTCCCCAGAATACTTTGCAAAATTAAGATTTTTTTTTTAATTTAAAAAAAATCTCAAAATTGTCATTGTAATAGCTTATTTTTCTCACATGGCAGGTGCATACCACAAATGACACCCCAAAATACATTCTGATACTCCTCCTGAGTAAAACGATACCCCATGTGTGAGACGTTTTCACTGCCTGGCCACATACAGAGGCCCAACATGCAGGGAGCGCCACCAGGGGTTCTAGGAGCATAAATTGCACATCTAACTATTTGACTACCTATTACAATTTTGAAGGCTCTGGAACACCAGGACAATGGAATTACCCACAAAGTGACCCCATTTTGGAAAGCTATCACCCCAACTTATAATCTATGAGGCATAATGAGTCTTTTAAACGGTTTATTTTTTCCCAGCAGTTTTTGGAATATGTGGAAAAAAATGAAAACACATTTTTTTTTACACAAAGTTGTCCATTGATAAGATATTTCTAACACATAGCATGTACATAGAAAAAATTACACCCTAAAATACATTCTGCTACTCCTACTGAGTAAAACGATACCACATGTGTGAGACTTTTTCACTGCCTGACCACATACAGAGGCCCAACATGCAGGGAGCGCCACCAGGGGTTCTAGGAGCATAAATTGCACATCTAACTAGTTGACTACCTGTTACAATTTTGAAGGCCCTGGAACATCAGGACAATGGAATTACCCACAAAGTGACCCTATTTTGGAAAGCTAACACACCAACGTATAATATGAGGCATAATGAGTGTTTTGAACGGTTCTTTTTTTTTTCATACGTTTTTGGAACATGTGGAAAAAAAATTAAAACACTTTTTTTTACACAAAGTTGTCGGTTTATAAGATATTTCTAACACATAGCATTTAGATAGCAAAAATGACACCCCAAAATACATTTTGCTACACCTCCTGAGTACAATGAAACCACATGTGTGAGACTTCTACACAGCCTGACCACATACAGAGGCCCAACATGCAAGGAACACAATCAGGTGTTCCAGAGACACACAGCATGCACATATCAAGAATTACACCCCAAAATACATTATGCTGAGCAAAGCGTAAACAAAAGATTACCTGTGGTAATAGTAGCGCAGTTCTACACAGCAGGGTAGCACTGGTCCAGGCAAGGACTTGGTCAGCAACGGCATACACAACTGTCCAGGCAGGACAATCTCACTAGTCCAGTAGCAGGGTACAAGATCAGTCCAAGAGGCAGGCACAAGGCATGGTCAAACAGTCCAAGGTCAGTTCCAGATCAGGCAGAGGCATTACAGAATCGTTAGGCAGAAGGCATGGTCAAACAGTCCAAGGTCAGTTCCAGATCAGGCAGAGGCATTACAGAATCGTTAGGCAGAAGCGTGGTCAAATAGCAAGCCGGGGTCAGTTACTTTTACGACACGCCTATCTTGGGAGAAAATGTCTGGATCGCAGCTGCAGAGGCTTCTCGGGGTTGAACCCAGGTTTTCCTCTCAACCTTTGTAGAGAATTAGGGTTCAGTCATCACAGCCTCAGAATAACAAATTATATTTTGGGAGGCGCTTATTCCTGCATAAGCGACAAAGTGTTAGGGTCTAGAGCTAAAGTCTATCAGGTGGGGAAATGATGAGGCTATGTTGAACCAGTCAAGGAAGGCTGCCAGGAATACCTGGTTACTTAAAGCACAGTTCCCACACCTATATAACTATTTGGCTGGTATGGCAGTCCACTAGTAATACTCGGTAACAATGACCTAATCCTGTAGCATGAATAGAATACTAGGCTTGCACATTAGGCATCCAAGAGTAGATGGGTAGTCATGGCACAGCCCATAAGCATGAATGTAGTACTAGGCACAAGAGTATGTATCCAAGAGTACATGAGCATGAATGGCAAAGTCCATAAGCATGAATGTAATACTAGGCTTAAGAGTTAGTTATCCAAGAGTACATGGGCATAAATGGCACAGTCCATGAACATAAATGAAATGCTCAGCAGGTTTGAAAGCTCAGAGTACTTGCGGTTTGTAGTGGATGCGGTGCTGGGATGAGGGTCCTGATAGTCCAGTCCGGGTCAGCCTGTTGGGTGACGTAGGGTTATGCTGAAGGGTGACAGTCCCCAGGTGACAGCAGGCGACCTGGCAAAATAGAGGAACGCCATGCTGTCATTCCTGGGGGTTTAAATAATGCGCGGGGATGAGGAGGAGGAGCCGCGGCTGTGAGGCGCACATCCGCGTTCCAGCATGGAATGCTCTGGCCGCGCAGAGGAAATGACATGTGCGGCGAGCAGAACGGAGCATAGCTGTGAGGAAAGATGCAGCTGCACATGTTCTATTTAGGTAACGGCAGCAGCATTACAGTTACAAAGCAGGCAGTGGCATAAGGGGTGTGAAGTAGAGGTCGACCGATATATCGGCAGGCCGATATATCGGCCAATATTTGGCCGTTTTTGAGAAATCGGCATTTTATCAAAATCAGGCCGATATTTTACAATTCCCGCTAACGGTGCCACGGATCTGGAGCTAGGCCGAAGCCGCGGCCTTTCCTAAAGCTGCAACCACAACGGCAATCCACGGATTTGCGGATTGCCACCGTGGTCACAGCATCAGAAAAGACCGCGGCTTCGGCCTACTTCCGGAGCCGCTGCCATCTTGGTACACCCAGCGCGGTGTCCCTCCTCTGTTTACGCCCACAGAGGAGGAGGGGCCCGCGCTCGTGGGACACTCTGGTGTCTGTACTACGGGGGGCAGGGGGGGGGTCTATACTGGAGGGAGAGGGGGTCTGTACTAAGGGGGGTGACACCATTTTTTTTGCACCAGTGCCACCTGCCAGTGCCAATTAGTGTCACTTGCCATCCAGTGCCATCTGCTAGTGGCAATACCAGTGCCACCATCCAGTGCCAGTTAGTGCCACCTTCCATCCTGCCGCCTGCCAGTGCGATCCAGTGCCAATTAAAGCCATCAGTGCCACCTGCCAATGCCAATCAGTGCTATTGCCACCCAGTGCCACCTGCCAGTGCCACCTGTTAGTGCCACGTGCCATCTGCCAGTGCCAACCAGTGCCATCTGCCAATCAGTGCCACCTGCTAGTACCATCTTTCAATGCCATCCAGTGCAACCTGCCAGTGCAAATAAGTACCTTTTGCTAGTGCCATCTTCCTTCCAGTGCCAAGAGCCACTGCCACCAATAAAAATAAAAATCGGCCTAAAATATCGGCCGCAAAAATTGGCATCATATATCGGCCGCCCAGATTTCTAAATATTGGCATTGGCATCGGCCAGAGAAAAACCCACCTCTAGTGTGAAGGTGTGTGAAGGCAGGGACGCAGGATTACGTTTATCATACTAAACTAATAATTTTGTTTAGTATGGTAACGGCGAAAGCAGTCAGTTACACAGAGGCCTGGTTGCGAAACACACTGGGCACAATGATAAACTGTGTCTCGTCTGACTCCTTCACTGGCACACACCTTACATTTTGTTTTGACTTCGTCGGCCTGATGCTATGGAAGGGACATTATCTGGGAAGTGACGTTCGGAGAGTCGACTTAGAACATGTGATCGGATGTTTCGGGTAGGTCGTTCTGGAATATAAGGGCAGTGGTGATTTCCTCCTGGTAGCCAAGGAAGGGTAGGGGGTTTTGGGTGGACTTACGATAAATAATATAGGTATTGTATATGGCCAAATGAAAAAAAAAAATTACTACTTTTTTGTACCAATGGTACGTGCGCCTTGTGGCAAGGTATGGTTCCAACATTTGGTCATAAAAGTCGACTCCAACCATGAACAAATTGTAGTCCCGGATACATATGGGCTTTTGGATGGTGGTGCCACGCCTTCTGCGGGTTTACACAAAGGAATTGTGGATGGAAGACAACATATACACATCTCTTCTGTCCTTCCACTTCACTGCCAGAACCTCCTTGTTGCGCAGACTTGCCGATTCCCCTTATTTGGTATGTTGTATTCTCTTCCTAATTCTGAAAATACGTTTTTATTGCTCCATAGGGGGGAGAATTCAGTTACCCCAACATACCCCAACAGTACCTTCATGCTGCCATGTTTTAATTTTGTAGTCGGCAATTTATAGGAAAAAAAGTCTGCCTCTAAGGCTTCCACAAGTAACTGGTGCTGATTTCCCTTTAGCAACAATCGACTATTAGCACTATCTGGCCTTAGGGTTCCACAACCCGCAAGATGTTGCAACTGGGATGCCAGAAAGTATAATCTCGGGTGTGGAACTGCCATGCCCCCCTCTTTTATAGGAAGTTGCATAGTCTGCAAGGTAATCCTGGATTGACCACCCCTCCATATTAATTCTCTGAATAGCGACTCTATTCTCTTAAACCACACCTGCCCTATCCAGATCGGGGAGTTATGGAGCAGGTATAGTATCTGTGGCTGCCATATCATTTTTATAAGATTGCAGCGTCCTGCTACAGACAGCGGGAGTCGTTTCCATATATCACTTTTTTGTTTTAATTTAGTTATAAGTGGAGCTATATTGATGTTAGCGTATTGAGTAACGTCCTTTGTGAGTGAGTGAAAAACTTATAAAGCGCAAACACTTGCGAACTGAATCGCCTCTGGGCGCTGTTTCCATTCCTTCGATGAGGAAACGCTTTGTCTCAGAAGAGATGAGTTTTAATCATTCTCCTGAAGGCCAAGTAGTCCGACTCCAGTCGGATGGTGGTTGGTAGTACATTCCACAGTCGAGTTCCCTGGACAGCAAATCTCCGATCCGAAATTTGTGATCCAAATCCCTAGGTATTTTAGTTTGGTGACCACGCTCAATTGGGAAGCCCCTGACAATGTCCGGGAATCCAATGGTTCCAATGGTAGTAACGCAGATTTTTCCCAATTAACAGTCAGACCTGAGAATTGTCCAAATTCAATGAGGTTGCAGCATCTCCTAGGAAAAACAAGATGTCATCTGCAAACAATGCGATCTTCTCTTCCCCCTGCTGTCGTCTAAACCCCCTTATATCCGTCCTCGATCTGGCCGTAATTGCCAGGGGCTCCATCACAAGAGCGAATAAAAGGGGGGATAGGGGGCAGCCCTGACAACTCTTTGTTTATCCTAATTTTAGCTCTTGGTTCACTATACAGCAATTTAACCCATTTAATGAAAAGTGGACCAAAGCCAAAAACCTCTAGCACCTTTCATAAATATGTCCATTCTAGACTATCGAAGGCTTTTGCTGCGTCAAGAGATAGCACCACACTAGGGCCCTTGTTGTCTATTGGTGTCTGTAAATTGAGAAAAAGCCTTCTAATGTTAGTGTTTGTTGCCCTGCCTGGTATGAAGCCTGGCTGATCAGGGTGGATAAGATAGTTAATACATCTATTTAGACGAGTGGCTAGGACTCTGGCTAGGATCTTAACGTCGGTGCATAGTAGGGAGATTGGGCGGTATGATGAAGGGTCCAATTGGTCTCTCCCCTCCTTATGGATTACAATGATAGTTGCTTCTGCCATTGAATTAGGCAGCGCCCCCCCCCATTGCTGCCCCCTCCAATGTCCTCAATAGTTCTGGAAGCAGTATCTCACCATAACGTTTATATACCTCTATTGGCAGCCCATCAGGGCCTGGGTACTTTTGGTTAGGAATTCCAGACACCGCTTGTTGCATTTCTTCTAAGGTGATTGGGGCCTCAAGATCTTGCTTGTCCTTAGCAGCCTGAGTGGGAACTGGTATTGCCTGGAAGAAGTCTTCCATAGCTCCACATCCAGGTCCCTTTTTAGATGTGTACAATGCGCTATAATACTCCCAGAACGTATGTATCACCTCTTGGCCTTCAGTAACAATACCTCCCCCTATCGTTCTTATTGCTGGAATAGTAGAAGGGGGGGGGAATTAGTTCTGCACAAAAGAGACAACAACCGCCCTACTTTCTCCCCTTCTCCAAACTGGGATTGCCTCTGTAGAATTCGCATATTCTCTGACCTTCTTGAAATAACCGTTCTGTACTCTGACTGCTTCTCTAACCATTCTTTCTGCCTAGTCGGGGTAGGTTCCTCTACATACTGTGTCTCCGCTTGGGTTACCTCAAGGCCAAGTTTGGCCTCTTGCTCTCTACCCTCTCTTTTCACTCTTGCTATCTGCTGGATCAGAAGGCCCCTTAGAAAGGCTTTCAAGGAGTCCCATACCACTCCCGTCGGCGCCGACCCCGTATTGAATTGTACAAACTCTTTCAATTTCAGCAGCAAGTCTCCTGCATTGCCAATCAACTCAAACCAAGCCGGGTTGACTTTCCACTCATTCCGGGGAGTCTTAATCCCAATCTTAATTGTCAGCACCAGCGGGGAGTGGTCCGAGACCCCTCTAGGACCATGCTCTATCCCCTTTACCAGGGGTAGTGTTTCCTCGTTGCCCAACACCATATCAATTCTGGAGAGAATATGGTATGAAGTGGAATGGCATGAATATTGTCGTGATTGAGGTTTAGTAGGTTCGCCATATATCCCTCATCCCCATTTCATCCAGAAAACGTGCCAATCGGCTCTCGCTTGGTATACCGGTTTTGTTCCCAATAGGAAATCTATCCAGGCTTCTATCCAAAACTTGATTAAAGTCACCCACTGTTATTACTGGCACTCCTGTTTTGTCCAGTGTGAACTCAATAAGTTTATATAAAACATCAAACTTAAATGGAGGGGGGATGTAAACGTTGGCCAAAACATATGGTCTGTTTGCAATTAGACAAAAAAGGAACACATATCGTCCCTGGTCGTCTATAGAAGACTCCGTACAGGAGAACGTCACTCCCCTCCCCACCAGTACACTCACCCCCTGTGAATAGGAGGAGTGCACCGAATGGTATTGGGACTGGAATTTCCTACTATTCAACTGGCCAACTGTGTCCCGAGTCAAATGTGTCTCTTGGAGGCACAGAAGCCCCGGTATGCCCTCTTGGAGGATTGACATAACCGATGTCCTCTTGACAGGATCCCCCATACCTCACACATTCCACGAAGTAATGGCCAATATCCTATACTGCATCCAGAAAAGTTGATGTGATGGTAGCACATTCAGATCTAATCCTAGAGTATAACTCCATATTCACCTCACTCCTCAAAAGGTAGTCTCCTAGGTCAATACCTATCTTCTCCCCTCTTGCCGGTGCCTTCCCTTCCCCCTCCCCCACTTCCTGTAATGGCACAACTATTGATACAAGTAATATACGCTCCCTGACCCCTCCCCTCCTCACCTCCCTCCCCCACCCCACCCTAAACCCACTTCCTACCCTGCCCTACTGGGCTCCCCTTTGGGGCTTGTCCAGTGACCGCTCTACTCTCACTAACACTCATTCCAAGAACTCGCCAGCACGTCCCCCCCCCCCCCCCCCGAAAAGGCAACGTCAGAAAAAGAGAAAAGAAAAAAAAAAAAGAAGAAGATGGGAGGGGCAAGGGGAAACTCCCCCCACCTATACTAAATGACCTGGTGTTAAAACCCTGAAAACGGGCAGTGCATTCGTAAATATGCATAACATAACATACTATAGCATTGATACAACGTGTAAGGATTTGTGGACTAATCAAAAGAAGAGAAAGAAAAGTGCTTGATTTTACTTAAATATTGTTTTATATATATAACACCTCAGTGGCTTTTAGAGTGTGTATATATATATATATATATATATATATATATAAAAACCTAGTAGTTCTTCGAAACAAAGAAAAAAATAATAATAATAATATAAAAAAAAAGGACACACAGCCCCCACCTATGCTAAATCACCTAGTGATAAAGCCCTAAAAAGGGTAATACAATCATAGATATGCATAACATAACATAAAAGAGCATTAATACTGCATGTGTACATATGTGTAGTAAAAAAAATTAAAAGAGAAAAAATAAATAAATATTGTTAACCCCCTAAGCTCCCCCATCGCTACGAAGTTATTGGGCCATAATTCTTTTCTAATACCGGAATAGTTACATGCCCCCTTTTAATCAATCTCAAGACATCAATATCGAGGCACTAATACCGAACCTCATAGATCTCTACAAGCCACCTTTGTCAGTGTTAAAGAAAGACCATATCCCCCTAGTAGAACGTGTGGAAAAATATTAAGAGTATCTTTACCGTGGATGTCACTAGATGTCACTAAAGTGCAAAGTGCTAAAGTGAAAGAAATAACTTTAAATATATTGATACACATATGCATATATAACCTATTGTCCCCAGAGAAAAGGAAGAAAGAAAGGGAAAGAAAAAAAAAAAGAAAAAGAAAAGGAGCAGTAAAAACCTCACGAACAACAGAATCACCCATAGTTAAACTGGCCACCGGTGCTACGCCTACGTATCTTGCACACGCCGGCGTAACGTGGATGAAAATATGGGCTGACGCATGGTGCTTCTCCTATTGATTAGGCATTCATATATGCAAATAAGGGAAATACGGCGATTCACGAAAGTGCATGCGCCTGGCGCATGCTACTCTGGGCGCACGTAAGTTGTCCGTTCGGCGCAAAGTTGTTCCCCATGAAGGTGTAACCCAGCAACAGACGTCCACAGGTCAGCTGGAGAGCAGCTGCATCAGCACCGTTACAGACGAGCTACACTCACAGTGGGCAACAGTATTCCTGTGCTTCAAGCCCCTGCTTCTTGTGCTACTTGAGATGCTCTCTAAGTCCGGATGCTTTTTTGCATTTTTTTCTGCACCATGTGCAGGCATAGCCCCATATTCACAAAGCACTTACGCCGACGTAAATAATTTTACGCTATCGTAGTGAAAATGTGCGCCGGCGTATGTGTGCGCCAGTCACAAACCAATATATGCCTAAAAACTGGCCATCCTACGCCGACCTATATCTTGCACACGCCGGCGTAGCGTGGACACAAATATGCTAAAGAGAAAAGTGTTATTGGTCCTGATAGGAACACCAAGATGAGGTGCCCGACAGGATCAAGAGGCTATAAAGGTGGTGACGGACAATAGTTGAATATATAGTAAGATTTATTAATAAATAGACAGTGAACAATAATATAATAGTTAATTATATACAGTCTCTAGTATGTAACATTGTTGGGTACTAAAAACAAGTAAACTAATTTGCATCAGTAAATAATCGGCCACAATTGCACCAGTGAAGAGATAATTTCACTAACAGGTGCTAACAGATAAACATGCAAAACAAAAACAAGGACAAACAAAGACAAAATACAAATAGACGTATGTCCGGACACATATGAGGCAATCCTGCTGATGTGCCCAGGGATAAGGTTGCCACAGTGAGGCAACAAGATAAATCCCAAGGAACAACAGCTGGAGGGCCCGTGTGGGGGAGGGTGTAGGTTGAGGCTGCTGACTATGAGAAATCAAGGACTAGTGGTCAGTTTATTCTATAACTAGTTGGAACAGGGATGTGAAGGGTTACCCTGTCTAATCAGGACTAAATGCAAGATAATTCTAGTTCAGATGAACAAAGTCCCGGATTATGTTGGAGGTATTGTTAGTCATAGGTGATCCTATGTGTAGGCCAAATCGTGGCCTGGTTCCCCAGCAGTTCAATAGTGTTCAGAGTCCAAAATGGGTAGAGTAGCTAGTAGTTCTTAGGTACTCATATATTGCACTCCTAGTAAGGATCATAGAATGTAAAGTGTAGTCACAGGGATAGTGGGTCTAGAGGCACTGATTGTAGCTGCACCCAAGTTGATGTGAGCCCAGTAATTGCACGTGTAAGTGACAAGGGGATATGGAAAGATCTTACCCGGTCATAGATGTAAAGGTGCCGTGGGTCTCACATGAGGGTAGCTGGATATGTTGTGATGTGAACCTGCAGCTTTTCCGATCCTTATTGGCATCTAGCCCGTCTGTTTGTTCAAACTGTCCCTTGATTTAGGAAGCAATTCGTGCCCGCCAGGTTTATGGCATTTGTTGCCGCGATCCTTGTTAGGAGTAAGTACACACTTCTTTGTGGGAGATGGAAGGATACCTCCAGGCTATGTCTAAGCAGCCTTCTAGTGATCCCCGTGAATGTGGATCACTGTAGATCAGTCTCCCGTCAAACAGGGTCCGTTGCCGTTGTGTCCGTCAACGTGTGACGTCAACGCGTTTCGCAATGAGAGTTTGCGTAGCTTCGTCTGGACGTATGGGGTTTGGCGTGCGGCGCTCCTTTATATTTGTTGACCGCGCGTCAGCCCCACTAAGAAAATAACAAGGGAAGGGGCGGAGCTTCAGTCTTGCATAGTCCTATGTATTGTATATCTCTGCCTAGAGTCCGCTGCACTAACTAATCTGACACATAACAAACAACACATATCAAAACGAAAATTAACATAAATGCTGCCCACATGTGTCAGTCAAATGCACATGACTGGTGTCCCTATTGTGAAATAGGGAAACTACAGATAGAGAAGCACACTTTTATTCAGGGAGTAAGGAAAGATAGAAGAGAGAAATATATATTATTATTGTTTGTGGCACCCATCTGTCATATTGTTGCCACAATAGTATTTATTAATTAGGGCTCCATTAGGATAAACATGTTTTAGATAAATTATACATAGAAAAAAGTGTATATATAGGCATTCCCTGTATTCTGTGTTTATACTGGGTAGTAGCAGAATGGAATGCTGTGTCTGCCAAACCTTTGTATATGAAAATGCGTATCGCAGCAAAAATCTAAAATGATAGTAGTACTGCATAAATAATTATGGTAATTTGAGTGAATGTATGGGGGGGGGTTTTCTTTTCCCCTCTCCTCTCATGTATAGAGTACTCAGAGAAAAGAAGGAGACAACACCCCCCCACCCCCCCACACACACAAGTATATGCATACTTATGAGGAGGGCCCATATAGTCCCGAATACAGTCTAAAAGATTAACCCTATGGTTATTGCATGTGTTTTTAGGAGACCTTAATTTCACTTATTTACTCTAGGAAGGGCTGCATGCTGAGCTCAGTGTTCATACCTAAGGGAGCAAGAGATTTTAGGGTGTATATCCACCATTTTTCTTTTTGTAGTAGGATACGGTCAAAATCCCCCCTTCTCGTAGGCAGCTTTAAAGAGTAGATGCCTTTCACTTTTAGGCCGTCTGTCTTACCCTCATGGTATATTGCAAAATGTTTCGCGACTGGGCTCTCCTGTCCTTTTTCCGGGTCCCTAAGTTTTTCCCTTCTTATGTCTCTCAAGTGTTCCCCAATTCTGATCTTGAGTTGTCTCTTTGTTTTACCAATGTATATCTTAGGACATGGGCATGTCAACATGTAGATCACTCGTTCAGTTGAACAGTTTATGAGGTCCCTGATTTCAAATTCTTTTTAACCTTTTGCGTCGAAAAAGATTTTAGTCCGATCAACAAAGGGGCATATTTGGCATCTAGAGCAGGGGAACATGCCAAGGCTACGTGGATATTCAGATAACCATGTTGTGTTACCCCTGCGTGCATATTCCGATTGGGTCAGGAGATCCCCCAGATTTTTTGCTCTGCGGGCTGTCATTTTAGGATGTGTTCCTACGATTTCTGCCAGGTTTCGATTACTGGTTAGTATGTTCCAGTGATTTTCTAGTATGGTTCGTACTTTGTTCCACTGGGGTCCAAAGGTAGTTATTAGTCTTACTGGGCCTGAGTTGTTTTTAGGAGTTTCCTTCTTTCTGGGATCTACTTTAAGTAAACTCTCACGGCTCCGTTTGCCTGCTTTTCTTTTGGCTATTCTAATTTGACTGTGGGAATAGCCTCTCTCTCTGAACCTCCCATAGAGTTCCGTGCTTTCTTTCTGGTAAGTGGCTGGATCGGAACAATTTCTTTTTAGTCTTATGAATTCACCCACCGGAATCCCATTCTTTTGCCATTGAGGGTGGTGGCTATCTGCTTGCAGCAATGTGTTAGCTGCTGTTTCCTTCCGGAAGGTACTGGTAAATAATTTATCATCCTTCACCCCGATCTTCAGATCCAGAAAAGAGATTTGGGATCTATCACATGTGTAGGTTAATTTTATATTTTTGTCATTGTTATTTAACTGATTGATGAAGTCATGTAGGTCAGTTAAATCACCTGTCCAGATTAAGAGGACGTCATCAATATACCTCAGCCATGTATGTGCATGGCTGAGGTATAGTGGTGTCTGGAAAACGTCCTCTTCCTCCCACAATCCTAGATGTAGGCAAGCATAGGCCGGTGCCCAAGCAGCGCCCATTGATGTGCCCTTTATTTGGTGATAGAAACATGAAGCGAATTGAAAGAAATTGTGCGACAGAGCAAACTCTAGTAGTTCAACTAGGAACTCATTCTGGCATCCCTGATGTGGAAAATGTTTCTCAAGGAAAATGCGAACCGCCCTTATACCACAGTCATGTGGTATTGATGTGTACAGGGATTCCACATCAATCCCTACCAGCCATATTTTACCTGTGATCTCAATTTCAGCTATTTTAGACAGGACATGTCTGGTGTCTTGTATGAAAGACTTTAGGGAATAGACCATCTCTTTAAGTAGTAAGTCTAAGTAAGTTCCAATCCTATCCAGAGGGCCGTGAATGGCTGATACTATAGGCCTACCAGGTGGATTTATGAGGGACTTGTGTACTTTGGGAATACAGTAGAAGGTAGGAATGTTGTAGTCCTTAATTAGGAGATATAGTGCTTCCTTTTTTGATAGGAGTCCTGCCTCGATTGCATCATCAAGTTTACTTTTTAGTTCTCTAGTGAGAGCAGGGAAGGGGTCTATGTCTATTTTGCCATAAGTATTGGGGTCCCCCAAAAGACGTTTGGCTTCCTTCTCATAGTCCTCATCATTCATGAGGACTACGTTCCCTCCTTTGTCACTTTTCTTGATGATTACGTTTTCCGCGGCTCTTAGTTCTTTTAATGCTTGTCGTTCTATTTTGGAGAGATTGTCTAGATTATGGCCCTTCCAATGAAGTTCCTCCAAATCTCTTTGTACTACTTCTAGAAAGATGTTTAGCCATCTGTTTTTGTTTAGTGGAGGCATTTTAGTTGACTTAATTTTTAGGTTTACTCGCCTTATTTCATTATGGTCATCCCCCTGGATATCATCATTTTCCTCTAAGAGAGAATTTAGGATCATCAAAGCCTGTTCATCCTCTGGGTCAAGGTGTAGTTCCGTGGAGCCCTCTATCTCATGTTGTGTATAGAGGGATCGGAAGAAAACCTTCCTTAGAAATATGACCACATCTTTATATACTGTAAACTCCTCCATGCTGGAGACAGGGGAGAAGGATAATCCTCTTTCTAGTAGTTGAGTGTGTCTAAATTCTAAGGGGAAAGTGGATAAGTTAATAACTTTATTATTGGACTTTGGTATTGTATTGATGGATTGCCAGTCTATTGCTGTTGGCTCCTCGTTCGATATGTACCTCTCCCTGATCTCTGCGATTTTCCCCGTTGGTTTGGTTCGGGGCGATTTAGTTGGGGTTGGGGTTCTCCCTGTGACAAAGTTTGTGTCACATCGTCGCCCTTCCCCCTCTTGTCTAAAAAAGACACTGTTCGTTGAGTATTGGTGTCTGTGTGATCTGATGGGGATCCGCCCTTTCTATTATATGATTGTGAGCGGGCCACCCGTTTAGTAGAGCGGCTTCTTCCTCTGCGAATTGTGAGGTCAAAAACCTGTTTTTTTTTTCAAAATCCTGTAAATCACGTCTGTATTTTGACTGTTTTGTACTCTTTAGATTTTTTTGAATTTTTTCTATTTCCTTTTTTAAGATATCGTTTTGTTTGATAAATTCCTCTTCTTCTTTCAGATGATCTAAATTTTTTATGCTGTCATCTATTTGGATTTTTAGTTCAGATAGTTGGATCTTTTCTTCCTCTACTATTAATGTCATGACTGAAATCCCATGGTTTACGCATAGTTTCTTCCATTTTGTGAGGAATCTCTCATTGTGGAGGTGTGCTACTTGAGATGCTCTCTAAGTCCGGATGCTTTTTTGCATTTTTTTCTGCACCATGTGCAGGCATAGCCCCAGATTCACAAAGAACTTACGCCGACGTAAATAATTTTACGCTATTGTAGTGAAAATGTGCGCCGGCGTATGTGTGCGCCAGTCACAAACCAATATATGCCTAAAAACTGGCCATCCTACGCCGACGTATATCTTGCACACGCCGGCGTAGCGTGGACACAAATATGGGCTGGACGCATGGTGCTTCTCCCATTGATTAGGAATTCAAATATTCAAATTAGGGAAATATGGCGATTTACGAAGTGCGTCCGTCCGGCGCAAAGTTATTCCCCATAAAGGAGGTGTAACTCAGCAAAAGACGTTCACAGGTTAGCTGGAGAGCAGCTGCATCAGCACCGTTACGGACGAGCTGAGCAACCACACTTGCAGGACAACACATCTGTATGCCAACATTGCACGTTAAACACACACACATTCATCATGGCACACGGACAATGCACGCATGCACACCACTGTGGTCCCTAGCTCACACACACACCACATCCACCTCACATTGGTTTAGCCCAAGTCCACCGCACGGGACTTGGGAGCAGCAACGCCATGCCAAGGCCCCAATGATGTTGCTGTCCGTTCATACCACATTCACACGGTCGTGGGGATAACCTCTCCCTGACAAACCAAGGTGACACGCCTTGCTGGCAGGAATGTCACACACACATACACACACTCACACACCAGTCACACTGTAGCAGCACCGGGCAAACCCTGCCCCTGCAAACTGGTGTCCAGTCACCACTTCTGCACTCCTGACCGTGTGCAGTGACAAAAAAACAAATATATGGATCATGCCATTGTCCGACATGGCATGCCCTTACTGGAGGACGGCACATACATCTGTGCACATCCAAAAAAATAATATATAAAGCTCATACTCTGAGCTACAAATGTTTAGAGGACAGTCATTTGCCCTCTCGTGGGCCAGGCCTCGTGCTAAGGCTTTGGCTCCTCAAGTGTCTGGGCAACGACTGGGGTGGGGGGGGGGGCATCACAAAGCGGGTCATCCCCTTGTCTGTCGCTCCTGGATCTGATGGCAGACGTAGCCTGCATCCCCTCCAATGCAACGGCAATGCGTGTCAGAACGCAGTTGGTATCTGCCTGCATCCGCAGCTGGCGGCGTTGGTCTGGCGCTATAGGCGCCTGTTCTGCCGACCCTCCATCTGGATTGCGGCGGTGTTTGCCTGGACAACCTCCCCCCAGACTCTTCATGCTAGGATCCCTGATGCTGTGGCCTGCAGCTCCACAATAGCCGCTGTGTGCCGGTACTGGGTGGCCTGCACGTCCCCAGATGACGAGGGACCCCCTGCTAACATCTGGTGACGCATGGCATCGAGGGTCTGGCTTTGTTCGCAGAGGCTTGTGGCCATGCAGGCAGTCCGATATAGCCTGGGTATGATCAGCCTGTTGTGTGAGGCACTGCTGCATAGCCAAGGACCCAACAAACGAGCCCAGGCTGTCAGCAACTCTGCGCATGTCGCAGGCAATATCTGCCATGTGGCACGTCTGCCGTGCCTGCTCCCTCTCAAGTCCTTCTTGAAGGAATCCGGCTACACCCCTAGTCTTGGCCTGAGCCTTCCTAGGGGAAGTAGCCGGTTGAGTCCGTCTGGATGAAGTAGCCCTTGAGGGGGTCAGGGGAGCGCACTGTGTCAGAGGGACCGGCCAAGATGGAATCCTCTTCTAAATATACACAATCCTCCTCATGGATATCCAACTGATCCTCCTCAAGACCAGCGGATGTCACATGGCTTGGCAGGGGGTCAGACTCTGGAATAGGATGTTCCCTGGATGGTGTGGGTCATCCAGCAGCAGAGGATGGCCCAGCTCCCTCCAGCACATCTGTGGATGACACAAAGCAGTCACATGTTGGACCCACACACTTGTCACATGTTCCCTTGCACCCCCTCACATGCTACACACCGGATGGGGGATGAAACACACTTACCTCTGCTCAAGTCCTGTTCACTGGAGTCAAAACCCTCCAGGCCCTCCACCTGCTCCTGCTCCAGACAGCTGACTATCACCTCCTCAGCTGTCAACTTCACAGTGGTAGATGGTCCGCTTCCCGTGCCCCTGAGATGCCTTCTTACCTTGGCCAGCTTCTCCCTGACCCGCCGGCGCATATCATTAATTTTTTTGCCAACCTCCTTCCAGGTCCTGGATTCATGGCCAAGGGCATTGATATCCAGGGTGACCTTTTGGAGGATCTCCTGCTTCCTGGCCTTGCTGGTATTCCTGCTCTGTGCGCCATTGGAGGAAGGCATCGTATTTCATATCTTTTTATTTTTTCTTTATGGATTCCAGGATGTTTATTCGTAAGTGAAATCTGCTGCTTTCTATCCATGGATGGCTGAACTCAATGTTCAAGGATTCCTTTAAAGTGGTATACTTATTCTCCATTTGATGACTGACCCATTGCCCCAAAATAAGTACCAAAAGCGTCTTAGAATGCCAAAGAATCTTGATGATTCTGGGTCAGTTGGCGGTGTCCAGTTGAGGGCATACTAAAGCGGTTGCCAGTCCATTGTGTGCTCTGCCCTGTTCCCATGCCAGACTATGCAGGGTATCAGCTGGTGGTCTGCTGTCCTCTGTGGCAATTGGCTCAGTCTGCAAGGCCTGATCAGTTAGCTCAGGTCCACCAGTCTGCGTGCTGCTATCCACCTTGCTCATTGAGGGGCCTTTGGATTTTCTGTGGTCTGTTGACAAAGGCCTGACCCGACTGGCTGCGATGTATTGTGCCATGGGCAGGGTGACCCCTATCCTGAGTGACTGCTGGCGGGGAGGGTGACCCCAATCCTGAGTGACTGCTGGCGGGGGAGGGTGACCCCAATCCTGAGTGACTGCTGGCGGGGGAGGGTGACCCCAATCCTGAGTGACTGATTTAAGTAAACATTGGTGCAATCTGGGGCGCTGGTAAAGAATCTCCAAAAGGGTCAGGGAACCAGGATGGAAACTGGAGGAGCCGTCAGTCAGTATAAATTAGCTGCTCATTGCTGGGGGGAGCCGACCTCCACTATCCTGCGTTGAGGCTGCTGGGCTGTCAGCTCGTTCACTGGTCCGTGACGTCAATATGACGGTGGCCGGGAAGGATCACAACGCGTTTGGAGGACAGACCTGCGCGCTCCTTTGTCAAGTGTAAAGCCTGTATTTCGTATCTTAGGCAGTTGCGCCGGCGTGGTTGTGAGCATGCGCATAGGGGTGCTGTGCATGCGTCCATGTCACGGTGCATGCGCCATTCATGATACGCCGGGGCGTAAAACACCCACTTCCACCTGCGTCGACCTGCGCCTTTAAAACCTATGCCACGCCGACGCAGCTTTGGAAGCACTGGCTTCCTGAATTCAATGCTTTTCTCTTTGCGCTGCGTTGACGTAGCGTACAAGGGATACGCTATGGCGTCGTAATATGCGCCTGCTGTCTGTGAATCCGGGCCATACTTTGTTTTCTCTATGAAAGAAAAAAAAAGGCACATAAAAAAATAAGTTTAGATTCACTTTAGGATGCTTAAGATGTTTCTGAAATAATATTGTAATTTCTCTGGCTGTAATTTCATAAACACAATACTGTTATTATTTCAGTATAAACATTCTGACAGAAGCTTCTTACTTTTTTTGTTTTTGCTCAATTACGTATTATATACTGTTTTTGTGTGTTTGCAAAATGAAAGTGGGCCGGTCTGGATGACCGTGGGGGACCTGCCTGCAAGACCACCCCTCAAGACAACCCAGGGAGCCACCGACTGAGCACCTGGAGAGGTTCTCAGCAGCCCAACCCCTGCAAGATCAGCATGCCCTGAGCCTCCCGCAGAAGTCCCTTAGGATTTAACAGCTGACAGTGAAATCTGTAAATGGAAATGGATACAGATTCTATTACAGTAGGTTGACAACACTTGCAGCATGATACCACAAAAAAAAACAATGACAGCCCGCACCCCCCTACCTGCACCCGCGGCGCTCGTGATCCTGCCGGGGGAAAATACTGCCAATGACTGCAGGACAGATGGAGGGAACACTGCCGCCAGCAACCTCCTTGAACCGTTCGAGACCAGAAATGACGCCAACGTCGGCCGGGACTGACGTCAGTCGCCCGGAGGTAAAACACGAGAACCTGATGACCACGGAGGAAGAGGGGAAAGGGGGGGAAGGCTTGACTCCTCCTACAAACCTGCGGTCAGCCTTTCACTTGTTTATCACATTGTTCCACCTCGCTGACGCTGTAAACCAGCGGGACCGGAAGTTCGATTGATGCGTGCATGACCAGGTACCTCGACGTAAGTTTTCGTGTTCCACATTTTCAGGAAGCGTACCTGGTCACGCACTATCCTATTGGGAGAAGATTGGTGACAGCCTCTGTCCCTGTCACAGGGTCCATGACAACAATAGTATCTCTGCAAACCTCAACCCATATATCCCTGAATGCGATTGAACCTTCCCATCCCTGTCTAAGTATAATTAAGTACACTCACAGTGGGCAACGGTATTCCTGTACTTCAAGCCCCTGCTTCTTGAGATGCTCTATAAATCCAATATCCCTGAATGCAATATAATCACATATCAAACTAAATAAAAATAATTATAATTAGACAACGATGGGATGGTTCAAAGTACACTCACAGTGGGCAACGGTATTCCTGTAGAAAATAGGAGAATATATATAGAGCTAGCACTTATCAATTCAAAAGAAAATTGCCAAATGCATTACCGTCCCTGGTAGGTAAATTAATATATATTCCCAATCAAGGGATGAGGCGTGGGACTTTATGAATGCATAATGGATAGGTCAGAAAGGGTGCACAAAAAGTGCATAATAGTTGAATAATACCATTCATTAACTTTGGAACCACAGAGGTCATACAAAGAGACAATATATTATAAAAATATATATATAAATGTTTAATAATACAATTTAATAGTACAAAAAAGTAAAATATTGTCATATAGTAACTTATATACATATCACAAACGGATGGTCCTTCATGTTTCGCCCATTGGGGCTTCTTCAGGGACACGTAGGTATATAAGGTGGCCTACAATAAATAGATGGAAATTTCATGAGACAATATAATGATATTAGCATTTTGCCATAACACATAAGACATAAATCTTATAACACGTCATGGCTCATCAAGTGATTTATTACATGAGTTAATTAATTGAATAATTAAATATCCGCAAATACAGGAACAGAAAAAACTTTAAAAAAAATATATATATATAAACACAGAAACAATTTCAATCAAATTTGTACATCGATGTCATTAAACCTACGTTGGTAATGAACAAATAGATACCTCTGGAGTGTTCGCGAATTGTACGCTGATGAGTCAACTAGCAACAAGTGCTTTGTCGAATACAGCGCATGGTGCAGCTCAGTCAAATCCCACGAATCGGAATCTGCTTGTCAACCCTGGAGGAGGAGCATATAAAGGAATGGTCAAAAGGAAGTGGGATAGGTGTTATACAGTTATGATGTTGAAATAGAATATAAGTGAATATATTCTGATGGGAATGGTATTAATCGTGGCATTATGATCAGATAAAAATTATTATTATAGTTGTATCGCAAAAAGGCTTTTTGAAATACATTGACGAGTCCTTGAATGCCAAATCAGTTCATACAAGCAAAGAACTTGGTCTAGCTGGCTATGATGATTGGTTACAAGACGTCTTATATATAAATTGGTAGATTACATTTCAAAGTAAATATGGATATAAATGTAGACTGATCATGTCACGCTGAAGTACCAATCCCAAATGCCGAAATAATTAGGTTATAGTTAAACTTACATGAAGTTGCTAAAAATCACTTGTGTCGGGGAAGACTGGGGAGGACAGTATGGGGTCCACTGCAGGATGTTTGAAAAAGGTACTGGGGCGTTTGTGCATGGGAGCCTATCTTAAAAGATGGTATAAGATAGATAGGCACAACAATAAATAATTGATATAAAAAATATATATAAAAAAACCTTAATAGTTAGGTTGCAAAGAATCAGCAAGTTATTACCCAAAGTAGTAGTAGTAGTATGTCAGGGGGAGGGATGCAGTGGACTGAATTAGATGTCAATAGTAGAAGACACAGAGTAGGATAAAACAGTTTGAGTGAAGGCAACCAATGCTTACCACAGGAAGGGTTTATAACTGATACTTTTGTTCAGGCCTGGATGTTGAGTGGCCTTAAGACTATATATCCATTTAGCCTCTATTTGCAAGAGATGTTTGTCTACTTGTCCTCCTCTCTCATTAAGAGGGATATGGGTAAGGGCAAAGAGATCCATCGTTTTCAGGTTGTGACCATGGAAAAGACCCATATGTCTACTGGTGGGTGTGTCCAGTAGCTTTTTAGATATGGCTGTCACATGGTCGCGTATACGACAATAGAAATTTTGTTTGGTCTTCCCAATGTAGAAGGCTCCACAATTGCATCTCATCATATATACACTACGCCGATGGTCTGGCATGTGGCTCTAAACCTTGGTGTGCCAATGTCACCATTTGGCAGACCAATGCTAGTGCCTCTGATGATGAATCTGCAATAGTTGAATTTGGTACAAGGGAAAGTGCCCATTTGTGTAGGTTTCGGGACTGTTTGGGTTGCGTAGTGACTAGATACCGTACTGTCGCGTATAGAGCGAGAACGTTTAAAGGTGATTTCTTAGAAAGTATTGATAAATCTACTGATTTTCTCGTCTAACGCAAGTAAATACCAAAATTGGTTGTACATTTTCCTAATTTTGGTATGTTGTCTGTTGTACCGTGTTATTATCCTGGTGGTACTGGAGTTCTTTTTAATTTTAGGTGCATATAATAATGCGTTCCTCTCCTGAGCTTTAACTCTATTAAAGGCCTTCCGCAGGCATCTTTTGGTGAAACCTCTGGCAAACAGATGGGCATATAGCTGTTTGGATTCTTTCAAAAAGTCTTGTTCTTGCGAACAATTGCGTTTCAATAGTAAATATTGACTATACGGGATACTCGCCACCAAAAACATTGGATGCGAGCTGGATGCATGTAGCAAACTATTTCCGGCTGTGGGTTTCCTGTACATTGTCGAACAAAGGTTACCCCCTGTGTCGACGTACAATTCCACATCTAGGAAGGTAATCTTTTCTTGACTGCAACAATGCGTGAATTTGAGATTGTACGTGTTCACTTGAAGTTGATCTAGAAAAGTATCCAAACTTTCTTTCGATCCCGCCCCAATCATAAAAACGTCATTGATGTATCTGTGCCATGTTAGCACGTGCTCCAGCGGTATGTCACTGTCCTCTCCTCCAAATAGGTCACGCTCCCACCCCCCCAGGTACAGGCTGCCCCCATAGCCACACCCTGCACCTGGAGGTAGTGGGAGCGTTTAAAGAGGAAAACATTACTTGTTAAAATAAATTCCAACATTTCAACAATGAAGTTATTGTACTTTAGTGAATCCTTGTCACGTTCACTAAGGAAGCTCCTGATAGTCTGTATTCCCTGTACATGGGGAATAGAGTTTTATACAGGGCTTCAATGTCAATAGCGACCAACCAAGCATCTCTGGGTATTGCCAAACCGTCTGTAAACTTTAAAAGTTCAATGGTGTCTTTTACATATGAGAATAATCCTCTTACGTGGGGGTATAAATACTCATCTATGATCCTACTGGCGTTTTCCGTCAATGAGCCGCAGCCTGAGACAATGGGTCATCCTGGGGGAGGGATTACACCTTTATGAACCTTAGGAAGGGCATAAAAAGGTAGGAGTGGTGGGATGTTCAATGTTTAGGAATTGAAGAGTGTTATCGTCGATCGCGCCTAACCTGTATGTGCGATTAAGGATCTCACGGTATTTACTAAGATTACGAGCAACTGTGGAGGCGGGGACAAGTTTGTACCAGTCTTTATTTTTAAGAATGTCTAAGCACATAGTTTGGTAACCTATTCTGCTCAAAACGACGACATTGCCGCCCTTATCTGAGGGTTTGATTACAATGTTGTCATTTGAAAAGGAGGTTTAATGGGTGAGTTCCAGCACAGACACCAATGCCCCAGTCCTTAAAGAGTTAAAAAAGATTGAATGGACAAACTGAGTGGGTATGAGCCACCACAGAATAATTAGGACTTTTGTTGGGGCTTAGTGTCTATAGTATAGGTGAGCTAATAAATTCCCAAAGAGTTTCTTTTAAACAAAATAACACATTTTATTTAAATACATAAAAAACAATAAATAATAAAATCCATTGTTTGCCCTGATACAATATAGATGATACAGTTGATTAGATGAGAATAATGCTGGTCGCCAACATGACATGTTTCGCAAACAATTAGCGTCGTCGGGGCGCCGCCGCATTCATCTATTTCATTTCTTCATCTGATAATATGTAAAGATAAAACATATTAATCACATATATTAATGTTGCAGAGCATGATAGCATTTAACAAGTAGTAGTATCATTTATACAGTAAATAAGCTCACCTAGTTTGTCAGGTATGATCTGTGTAATACACAAGGCTAATAATGGTGACCCCCAGGAGCAGTAACTAGCCAATGAGGAGACCACACTCCCAATGGGAGCCAGACCCGTCAGGTTAACTGTGGAGTTGTTGGACCCTATTAAAACAAAGTGGGGTATGTGATAGAGCAGTATCTAAAAAAAATATGATAATCATAATAATAAAGTTGTAGCTATAATTATAATAATAATAAAAAATCATGTAGCACTTACCCCCGAAGGAGCTGCTGGTAATTGATTGGGCCTGTACTCTGCTTTAACAACCCCCCAATGATTTGTTCTCGCTCCCCTTGACACAGCTGTGGTGCAGTGCTGATATGAAACTTTCACTAAACGGAACAATCCCACCATAACAATGTGTATATAGTGTACCTTTACCGTTATCTGGGCATCCGTTGTTCCACCTGTTAGAATAATGAACAACAAGCCTCACACCAATTGTGATCAACCAGAATGTAAGTTTACTGGAACTGGTATAAAGACAGTATTTATAATAACTGTATCAACATACAAACTTACTATAATAGTGCATTGAGTGTACACAAATTATTAACACTTAAAGGTCCCTTGAATCTCTACTGCGGCGCGTCTCCAAGTGGGACTAGTGCTCAGAGTGACAATGCCTTGACACTGGTCACCTTCCCACTTCCAGTACGGCCGCACCAAACATACTAATGCAAGGATATCAACACAACACAATACAATTTCTCAAGAGCTTCCCCTGAGGTATAAGGCAGCCCTTTTTCTTACTGTATCCAAAGCACAAACCCTCCCTGTGAGAAGTGTAGTCTCTGGTCTTCTTTCTTCTGCTAGCTATTATACTGCAGTGTTTGTAATCCAATGGTTTAACAAGTAATGAAGTAACATAACTGAAGAGTGATAACAATTCCTGCTATACAACACACTTGTAGATGCCTCCGGTGTAGGTATACCTTAATCGTCAGTCAGCCCTCAATGAAGCATAGGCTTTTAGATCTGATTGAATTCAATCTATTTGAATGAGACCTCCCTGTAGGACTACAGGTCTCAGCAACTCTGTGAAATTAGGCTTTGGGGCTGATTTACTATTGAAGCTGCGCTGCGCCGGTACATGCATCAGTTGGCACGCCGGATGATGAGTTAATTAGGCGCGCATTGAGGCGCAACGCAATAGTAAATGTGCTGCCGTACACGCATTGCCATGGTAAATCTCCAAAAGCTTCTAGTGTAGGTGCATTTGTATCTAATTGGTGTGTCTTGCTAGCCAATTAGTATGTGTCCTCACTTCATTAACCCCTTGTTATGTCAAACTCATTATTATAATATATCTTTGATTTTAATGTATTTTTTGGCTTTCTTTTAGTATGGAAATCTTTTAATTGAAAATCAAAGAACAGAGGCCTTTAGAAACACAAGAAATTCCATTTATCATAGTTTTAAATGTGACAATACAGGGCAATTATTTACATCTTCCATGAATTCCATTCAGTGCAATGAGCCTGTTTGATTTTCTTTCAATGCGTCTTCCTATTCCTGCTTGTGCCTCTGTTTGTACTATTTCATCCCCAAAGATGTGTGATTTACAATGCGATTTTGCAATGGTTTTTTTTATGCAGTCATGCGACTGTTGTAAAACATGTGAGAACAAGTCGCACAGAAGTTGGAACAAAGTAGTGCACGAATATTTTAGCCCAATTGTACTCCTGCGTGTCAGAACAGATCAATGTAAGTCGCACCATCATTTTGTACAAAGTAGTGATGACATGTTATTGGAAATTGTTGCAGCTTTGGAAATAAAAAGGTCTCAGAAGTCAAATTTTGTTTTTTATTATTATTTTAAACACAAAATCAAAAACAGAGGACAGGCATGGGGAAATGGCTGTTCAGCTTCCAAACCACCTCTGGCCTTCCAGGGTGTTTATGCAGGTCCAAGATGCCAGTTCTTGCCTTGTGCCCCAACGTATACACTTTCCACAAACGAAGATGAGTGGAGGATGTGAAGATGGCTTTCTACCAACCAGATCTGTAAGCAGTACCACTCCTGTACAATGACAATGAAATATATATGAGTCATATTTCAGAATATCCTTTTATTTAATGCAGGCTAGTTAGAGTTTGGTCAATCACTTTATCCTAGTGAAACAAACATATTGGTTACTGCAGGGTGCCCCCAAATGACTAGAGGCCCTGCCTGGTGAGACGTCATTTTTGGCCCCTCACCCCGCTTATCAACATTAATCTTTAATGTGACATGTCACTCTTGGCAGTGCCCCTCCCCTTATCAACATTAATATTTAATGTGACGTGTCACTCTTGGCAGTGCCCCCCCCCCCTTATCAACATTAATATTTAATGTTACATGTCATTTAGCTTAGAGCCCCAGGGAGGTCAGGATCGGCACTGTAATAACTTAATGTGGGGCATACAGGACTAGTTAGGTGCACGTTTGTCATTGGGCACCTATAGACTCAGACGAGCCGTGTGTGCATGCTGGTCTGTGTAGCGCATGCCTGCTGTGCATATTTATGTTTTGGTTTCTCTTAGAAATCAATCTCAAAGTTAATAAAGATGTTCCTAATTTATGGAATTACAAACAGCTTTGCTTCCTTGGACAGGGAGCTGTGTTTGTGCTCCAGGTATCACCTGGGTACTGATTAAGGCACACACCTGTGACTCCAGAGAGTCCCTCTGAACGGGTTTCCCAGGGTCCAATGCTCATGTGCTTATTCATCTAAAGAATACAAAAACATTAGAGATGTCAAAAACTTAGCACAAGTCATTTCATAATACACATGTTAGCTCTCTCTAAAGGGGACACAAACACATGACAGCTGTTCTACTCCTTCTCCACTCCATGTCAGAAAATAAACTATGCTTGCCATTTATTTTGGGGTTGTGCTGCCCAGTGGCATTATGTTGATGGCAGCAGACTCCATATAATGCCAAGAAGAGGTGACAGATATTTCTTAGTGTGGGTGTCCATGTTATGTTGTTAGTTTTCCAGATTCACAACTAGGTAGGATTACTTACCTGTAAAATATCGCCTGATGAGCTCTGCCCGAGTGGCCAATCCTGCCTCAGTGTGCTCCCTCCTGGCAACTGGTGGCTGATGGACCTCAGGCTCCCTCTCCTCCTCAGAAGTCTCCCAGGATTCATTCCTTGCCAAACATATATTGTGTAAGACACAGCATGCAAGAATGATCCTGGCAGACTTCCGAGGAGAGTACAGGAGTTCTCCCCCAGGCCTGGCCAGACACATGAACCTACTCTTTAATAGTCCAAATGTGGACTCCACAATCGAGCGGGTTTTGCGGTGGGCCCTATTGTATCTGTGTTCTGGCTGGCTCTGGGGGTACCTCACTGGGGCCATCAGCCACGCCAGTTGGGGGTAACCAGCATCCCCTGCAAAAACAAAAGTCAAAATTAGTACATTTCATGTTTGTGAAGTGACTTCCCCCCTACATCACCCACAACAAGTTTTCCATCAAGTTCAAGGTTTACACCAGGGGTCCTCAAACTATGGCCCTCCAGTTGTTCAGGAACTACAATACCATCATGCCTATTCATGTCTGTGAATGTCAGCGTTTTACAATGCCTCATGGGATTTGTAGTTCCACAACAGCTGGAGGGCCATAGTTTGAAGATCCCTGGTGTAAAAACGGACTGAAGTTCCGCTTCATTGGTTAAAAACAATTGTGTGTGTGCGCTGTGAGACTGTTATCCTTTGGTACCACAAAATGCAACTTGCTTTACATTGCAAACAATGGATGCCGAACCAATAGGTAAAAAATACCATTGAACTTTGTTCTTTTCAGCACGTCTTTGTGTTTGACGTCACTCCATTATGATAGAATTATTTGTTTAAACAATGGTGTGTAGGCACATCACACCATCAGTCAGCTTCATCAGTTAAGCAATGCAAACGGTCCTTCGGACCGTTACCATCAGATAGACTGATCATGTATACGCGGCCTAAGGGGAAACAATAGACTAAAGGGGTTCATTTCTTAAGCTGGACAGTGCAAAATCAGACTCCCTTCTGCCTAGAAACCAAGGTTCTTCCATCTTTTCTGGCTCAAGGTTCTGGGAACAAGCTGAGGTCAGAAGAGGATTGCTTTCTAGGCAGAAGTGAGTCTCATTTTGCCCTCCCCAACTGTAGGATCCACCAAAAAATACAGTACAACTTACTAGTTTGTTGGGGAGAGGCCAGGCCCACCTTTGACCCCTCTTGGCTGTCCTCATGGCCCTCGGCCCCCTCTTCCTCATCGGAAATGTCAGCTACATGAAGGCAAACAAAATTAAAACCAGTTTGAACTTTCAAATTTACTACCCCCGCAACCAGCCTAATGTTACACTAACCAAGTCTGGTAAATGTTTGAGTCTCCTACAAGAAGACCTGCTGGCTCTTCTTGCCCCTGTGGGCATTTCTACATGCTTGTCCACTATGTCAAAATACAAGCTGGTCAGACTCAGGACTTGCAGCTAGTGAACAACCCATGCTCATTCCTCACTGGCTGTGTTGTAGGCCATGAGGAACACAAAAGCAAAGAGGCATTCATCTCAATCCTTGCCGGATCCTGCTAAGCCTCTGTGTCTTGTAATGTTTTGATGCCTCTACAGGGTGACCTGGTTCCAACTCTGTGCATTGCAGGGTGTTTTTTGGGTTGGAACCACAACAAACAACCTGCAAATGAGTGTTATTGGCCTTAAACATCATTTCGACAATCATTGGCCAACACTCATGCCCCATCCTGATTGGGGACATCAAAGCGGAGAATGCATGCAAATCCCTCCCTAACAAAACAACAAAAACAAATATACAAATGCAATCTAGATCAAGCAACTTACAAGTATTTGAGGGCTGGTCGTCCTGCTGGGCCTGGTGCCGGTCATCTTGCTCTGGACATAAAGATTGGGTTGAGGGGTTCAGGGAATCCCAGAGACCCCGAATCCGACAGTCTAAAAGTGGGCGGGGAAGACTATACCGGTACAAGGTAGGGTGTTTATACTCGACCAGAGTAGTACAACAGAGTAATTAGTGGAAAAAGTTATTAGCATAGTATACATAAAAAAGAAGTAGAACAAAAAAACAATACATACAGTACATTCAAAAGAGAGCCGAGACTGACTGTCTCCTAGGGCCATTGGTCCACCCGCACTCCCTTCTCCATCTCGCAGGGACTGCATGTCTGGTGACCCATATGCTTTATTTGTATTCTGTTTTTTTAATGTACTGTATGTTTTTTTTGTTAAAATGCTTTTTTATGTATACTATGCTAAATAAATGTAACAAAAATTACTCTGTTGTACTACTCTGGTCGAGTATAAACACCCTACCTTGTACCGGTCTAGTCCTCCCCGCCCACTTTATGACTGTTGTTTTTCGGGGTCTCTGGCGATTCCCTGAAACCATCAACCTAATCCTTGACTCTAGGACGATGGGACCCCCTAACCCATTTATATTATGTTTTTCAATGGAGGGGTTTAAATCCTATTGTGTACATAGATGAGATATTTAGACTATACATCAAGATAGACAGAGATATAGATCCAAAACACACCAGGCTGATTAACTAGTTCTTACCATAAATTACTTTCAGCCGCCTGTAGCCAGCTGCCCCTGCAGCCACGAAGCTCAGGCAGGCGGTCCGCCTGCCTGCGGGGGAGATGGTCAATGTGACCATGGGCAGTCTGCCATCGGATGAGGCTAGGACAAGATAAAAAATAAAAACAATTAGAACTGACCCACCCAGGGTATAAACCACATCCCTTACTCCAAATCCACAACACAAATTCACCTGCAAATGTAATACACCAAACTTCCTGACAAAGATAATTTGTAATAAACTTTACAGTAGATCGACTTACCAGAAATTCGCTTACAAACAAAGCAGAGGAATTTCTCCCTCCGCCTCTTCAGGTCCGACCAACAGTGCTGCATCTGCTTCACTGTTGGCCGACTTTGGAATTTCTGCCTCATCCGATGCCAGACTACCCTCATAATCCCCCGCTTGGCAGCATGGGTCCGCCTGCCATCATAGCCCTTCATTAACAACAGCTGTTGGGGGAACAAAAAGGAAAGAAGTATACATTTTCTACACAAGACCAGAATTTTAAAAATGACAACCCAGACAAACACAAACCATAAACACAATCTTGCTTTTGTTCAGTAGCCATACCTACACCTATGTACTGTACAGTATATATATATATATATATATATATATATATATATATATATATATATATATATATATATATATATATATATATATATATATATGGAAACAGGAGCCAGGAGTTTTGACATTGAAGGCAACGTCACTACAGATCCAAGTGTGAAATGCATGCAATCTTTCGAAAATGCCTTTTTCCATTTGTCATTGCAACCTTGTATTACGTGCATAATTCATTGCAGGAGAATGTTTGTAATCCAAAGCAAACACATACCAAAGCGTGTTTACCCCATCAAAGTCCCTGTCCAATTGCAAAAATGGAGAAACATTTACATCCACATGGCATGCATGCAATACCACTTGTGTCCAGAAGTGTGTGGCGCCAGAGAGACTTGCAAATCCTATCAAAGGCTCCTAAACACATGAAAAATGACATATCATATATATATATATATATATATATATATATATATATATATATATATATATATATATATATATATATATATATAGATAGATATATTTTTGTGTGGGTGTGTGGATATATATCTAAATATATATATAGGTAGAGATATATACACACACACACACACACACACAAGCAGGAGGCAATATATACAGATGTAAACACAACAACATTTTTTTGCTGTCACAATGTAGAGTAGAAGATTTCCTGTCATCTGTGCCCAGTCTTGCCACACAGAGATAATCCAGATACCAACCAAGCAAAACCAAATCAAAACAAATGCTGCTCAAAAAAAAAAAAGACAAAACGCCAAACCGCTCAAAAACAACATGCATAGATGTGAATTGAGCCTAAGGCGGCTTTCACATTGCAGCGTTACCCGCAGTGGCGGGCTAGCAGCGCGATTTTCAGCGCTGCTATACCGTGGTATTTTCCACGGTCTTCGTCCGCTAGCGGGGAGGTCCCCCCCCCCCCCCCCGGTAGTGGCCAAAAAAGGGTTAATACCACATGCAATGCGCGCGGGCGTTATTACCACAGGTTCACATTGATTTTGGAAGGGGCGGTATAGGAGCGGAGAACACACCGCTCCTAGACCGCTGTAAAGATGCGGCTAGCAGGACTTTTTAAGCAGTCGTGCAAGCGCACGGCCTTTAGTGTAAAAGCCTTCAGCCTTTCAATTAGAAGCCTGCAGGGCAGGTTTTTACAGGCGTTAGAGCAGCGCTAGTTTTTGTGCTGGACCACGTGAAAAACGCCCCAGTGTGAAAGGGACCTAAGGCTGACTGAACTTAGGGCTGGTTCCCCTTAATGTTTTCAATTGCTTTGCACCGCACTTCAGATCACATGTAATGCAATTTAAGCCATCCAAACTGTATGGCTGAAATTGCCTCACATTTGAAACAAAACACGCACAGGACTGTTTTTTTGGCCAACACCAGAATCGCATAGGTGTTCACACCTCTGTGATCTGTTTCATGTCACTTCACAGTGCGATATGTGAGCTGAAACGAGGTGTCATTACCATTGTATGACACTCCCCAGCAGTTTGCATATGGCAGTGTGAACTGCTGTGTGAGTCGGGTGTGATGTGGGAACCCACAGTGGATTTGCCAATGTGAAACTAGCTTTGGTGGGAGCAGTCAGGTGACAATTGTAGGCTGTATTCTTGGAGGCCCGGTTCACAGTGGTGCATTTTGTTTACCCCTGCAAATCCACTGCGGGTTCCCACATCCCACCTGGCTCACACAGCAGTTCACACTGCCATATGCAAACTGCTGGGGAGTGTCATACAATGGTAATGACACCTCCTTTTCAGCTCACATATGGCACTGTGAAGTGACATGAAACAGATCGCAGAGGTGTGAACACCTATGCGATTCTGTTGTTGGCCAAAAGAAAAAGTCCTATGCGTGTTTTGTTTCAAATGTTATGCAAATTCACGGCGCGCGTGGGGTCGCGCGAGAAGGGGACACCCTCTCGCGCGCCCCTGCCCGCCCCCCAAAGAGCGTGAACTATGTGTGTAAATTACATTAGGCCACAACTCGTAACTTACTTTACAGAGGAGAAGCATCTCAGCCCGGGAGAACAGGGAGCGTGGCATGGTACTTGTCTCCAAACCCAAAAATATCCAGCAGGACTTGCTGCTTCCTGTATGGTGCCCACCCAATCAGAAAACAGGTGTCAAATGATAATCTAGCCACAAGGAGGCTCTCCAATGCTGGGAGGACAAACATTGCCGTCCTCAGTTTTTTTTGCCATTTATTGAGAAAAGAATCAGAGGACGTGGAAAAGAGCCAGTACAGCCAAAGCAATGCATGAAAAATAAACACCGTAACACTATCAAATCATTCAGATTAGACAATTTAGCTTAGTCAAAAAACAGGAGCTAATGAAAATGACCCAAAAATATTACATTCATTTAGATCATGTTAACAAAGATTTCACTAAAGCATGCAGCACAAATACAGCAAAGTAAACGAAAAAACCTCGCCAACATCAATAACATGGGAAAAGGTCCTAAAAATTCTTGGTGGAAAGTACAACGTAAAATATTGGAAAAAAAAAAAAACATGATTTGCGTTAACACAGAAGAGAAAAACAACATAAAAAACCCCTGTGTTAGACACTCAATCTGTCCTCTTTGCAAGGCAGAGACCAACTGACCTTTACACATTTTATAGACTTGTGTGCTAATGAGGGAATTGCAAACACATGCTCAGCCCAGGAAATGCACAATTTCACCCAATGTAGAGACTGAACTAGTAAGTGGCTACACCTATTAAGGATTAGCCATCAATTAGTAACCCAAAAAACACTCAATGAGCATGCTCAGAAACCTCCACACCAAAAAAAAAGCCTGAGCATGCTCAGACCATGCCCAATGCATTGCAATCTGCGAAAATGGAAAATTGAATACCTACCTTTCAGTAATTTTCCTTTCCTGGTGCCTATCCATGGCAGCATACATATGGTTGGTGGCTCCGCCCTCATCCAACCCACAGGACCAATTATAACTCTTTAAAAGAGAGCGACAGCCTCCCCTCTGACATTCTTGTAACTAGACTCAAACAATTAAGGATTCTAAGAAAGGGAGGGCGTATGCTGCCATGGATAGGCACCAGGAAAGGAAAATTACTTAAAGGTAGGTATTCAATTTTCCATTTTCCTGGTGCCTTCATGGCAGCATACATATGGTAAATAACTCGCTTATAGGGAGGGTTGCTGAAAAAAGTATTTTAATCTCTATCCAAGAGAAAACAGCTGAACAGACTTTTCCCCCTACATCACTATGAGTAAGAGTAGACCCAACTAGGTCATGAATGCGGTGTAGAATGACCGGTTGCCTAATGGCAGGGCGCTTGGAAGATTCTAGTGTTGCTGTAGTCCAGGAAGCCGCCATTCCCCGCACAAGTCTTCTTTGACTTTGGAGCGGAGGACCACTAGCCCGGTATGTTGTCTGGATAAGATGAACCATCCAACCATCCTCGGTGTCCACAACTTTCTCCCCCTCTTTTTTTTTTTTTTTTCAAGGTAAGCTGGTAGCATGCCTGCCAAACCTGAGACGCCTGAGGAAGTCTTCTTCTAACTGGTTTGGCCAGTCAGGAGTTGTTGGAACATACTGAAAGATTTGGGACTACCCATTCTTAGATAAATTGGCTCGCAGAGGGAGCTCTGGACTTGAACTGGCAAGACTGCCAGATGACCAACTTGTTTAAATTGAAACATCGGAATCCTAAATACGGAGGCTTGGACTTTGAGGGCCTTTGAACGGATGAGACGGTGCTTAGAAGTATGGAAAAAAGAAAATTGCTTCGAGAGTAGCGTCTTACATAGAAGATTCTCGTGTATGTGCAAGGAAAGACTGCGAGTAAACTGAATAGCAGTGGCACATCCCCCTTTAGACGTAGTCACCCTATCTGGGGAAAAAAAAATGAATGATTGCCCTCGAGGCATGTTCTTATTGTGAATTTAGGTTCCATCTGATGTCTTCCAGGGCTGAAAGAGGCTTTTCTTCCTGTCAAAAGGTGCTACTGGAGGAAGACTTTCTGGGTAAAAGTGCCATTTATCTTGTGGGAGTGACTGAACTTTTTTAGTTTTTTTTCCCCCTTCTCCATTCCTGATGATTAACTCCAGGGACATCCGAAAGTGGATAGGAGTGAACTCTTTCGTTGTGAATGTACGCAACTGGAATCGGCAGAAGGACCGAACGGGGCCCGCTCGCCTGGCAGCCTGTATCAAGATTTCCTAGACCAACCGAGGATTTGTAGTTGGGGAGGTGAACCAATTCTCTGCTAGGCGCTGGCACTTAACCAGGTAGGAGGGCGTACACCCGTATTACCCTTGAGATTGGGAAATTGTGTGAAGGAACTGGCAGCCTTCCGTGTAAAAACAAACATGCACCAAAAGGAAGAGATCTTAACTAGCGGACTAGCCCATGAGGACAGCCTCTCGGGAGGCAAGCTGAACCAATAGCTGCGTATTGGAGTTGGTATTTTCCTTCCTAGGTGATCAGCCAAATGATTTATTCCCTTCCCCTTTTTTTTTTTTTTAAAACATCAACTGCTTGAGGCTGGTGAGATCCTCTTGGCCTTGAGTCATATCAGGAATGCTTTTGAAGAATGACGATCTGCCTATGTGCGTGTGTTCGTCCTTTGGGACTGGACTCAGGTTAAAGGTCGACCTGATGCTCATCTGTGTGGGAATGGACTCGTCCTTCAGAGGTAATGTTCTGGGAGAATATTGATATGTCAGCGGTACCTGACTCCTGTATGTTGGATACCGGACTGTCCTTATTTAAATACCAGTTGTCTTGGTCAACTGAGTCCCCTAAGGTTGCTGAAATTCAGAAGAACCGCTGCTACTACAGGGATGGACCAAGGAGTAGGAACCAACTGCAAGTGGCTCCACCCACCGAGAAGACTTGATTATAGCACAGGATCGGTACTACTTCTAAAAAGTAGAATTCTCTGAGACCCGGACCTTTCCGTTAGGAAAGTCTGTTGTAACGAGGTGTAGAGATGTTAATGTTCCCACCATGCTGCCAGAGTCCAGGGGGAGGATGTAAGAGGACCCTGATATAATTCCGATTGTCATGTTCCCAGCTTAGGCTGTGGGTGGGGACTTTCTTCTCTTTAGGGGAGACATCAGTCTCTTAGGAATTTTGGGCTAGATTCACAGACATTTTGCTTAGCGTAGCGTATCAGAAATACACTACGCCGCCGTTTTTTACCTTGCTCTACGTGGAATTCAGGTAGATTTTCTACGGTAAACGACGGCGGCGTAGTGTATTTCTCCCGTCGCAATCCATCTGCGCGAGTAGGGGGTGTGAAACATTTAAATTAGGCGCGTTCCCGCGGCGATCGATCTGCGCATGCTCCGTTCGCAAATTTCCCGCCGTGCATTGCGCGAAATCACGTCGTGACGTCATTCGTTGTTTATGTAGCGTAGTTTACGGGCGATCCACGTCCCGACGAGTTACGTAAACAAAAAAAAAATTAAATAAATTCGAAGCGGGAACGACGGCCATACTTAACATGGGCTACGTAACATTAGAGCAGCAAAAAGCTGCTCTAACATTACGTACAAAAAAATAGACGAAAACGATTGCGACGACCGCTCGTATGTTCGGGAATCGCCGTAAAAAAACATTTGCATATCCCGACGCATCAAAACGACGCAAACTCCTCCCAGCGGCCGCAAATAGATGGCAGCGTAGATCCGAAGGCTTACGAAGACGTAAGCCTCTCGGATCGAAGCCCGAAGCCGCCGTATCATGGTTTGAGGATTCAAACTAGTGATACGGCGCGGGAAATTTGAAATTACTCCTGTCTAACACCAGTTAGACAGGCGTAATTGTTTTATGAATCTGCCCCATAATCTTTGCATCCTGACCAGATGCATTCATGCTAAGGTGAACATACACCTCTTGTATACGAGATCGGAAACCTTATTGTAATGAAATGAAGATAGAACATCTTCCTGCTCATGTGGAAAGTGCAACTTTTCCCCTCGGAAGAGATTAACACTAGATCTTTCTGCTAAGATCCGGGGCGCATGGTGTGAATTGTAAATGAAGTCCACTAATGTCTTGGAACATAAGGGGAAGGAGAACCTGATGAAAATGCAGGTGGAAACCCTTGAGGCTTTACAGGGGCCATGTGAAAAAAAGTGTAGCGCCAAATAAACCAAACAATCCCTTCAATGGGAATGCCCAACAAATTGAATAATAATCCTAACTGGGATATGCAAATCCGGTGTATGAAAGTGTCAATCCCCACCAGAAAAAACCTATTCAAAAAAGTGACAAGTATCAAAATAACAGTGCTGTCAATAATACAAACATAGTGCAAACCAATAATGGTAAATGAACTAATTCAATCCTAAATTGTGACAATCTTAGAAAACTTCTGAACAGTCCATTTATAATGATGAATAAATGCCAATGGTAAAGTCCTCTGTTAGATAGCTTTCCGGCTTCTAGAGATTATGTATAACCAAAAGAGGGCTCTTAGTACTGGTCAATATCATGCAGTATTTCCTAAAACTCCACTTTCTTGTCAAACTCCACATTGATTTATAGTAGGCGTAAAGTACAGTTGGATTAAATACGCTTACCAACAGGTGTAGACCCGCAGCTCACCATACGGTGGGGGGTCCCTTGAGCTTGAATGGGCTGGATACCCGGTCACTGTGAGGCGCCGTACACACGGCAGAGAACCTCGACGGGCAGAACCCATCGTTCCGCCTGTCGAGGTTCTCTCCCGGCCGTCGAATTCGGCGACCCGCCCGTCGGGAATGGCAACCAGCCATTCTTCCAGGCGGGCCGTCGAGGAAATAGAGAGCGTGCTCTCTATTTCGGCTCGACGGGCTTCCCGACGGGAAGCTCGCCGAGACCGTACACACGGCCGAGGTCCTCGCTGGAATGTGCATTCCAGCGAGGTTCTCGCTGGTTTTCAGCGAGAACCTCGGCCGTGTGTACGGCGGCTCACAGTGCAGATCTGATTGTGGATATTCCAGGAATCATCACAGGAAAACAGCCAAGATTTTTCAAATGGAGTTGAATCCTCATACCAGATTAATTCAGGCAGGAAGTAGGAAATATGAAAAAAAGGGGAGAAAATCGTCTCCTCATAGTGTAAAAAGTTTTTTTTATTTTAAAAATAGAATAACATTTAAAATAAATAAAACAGGGAGGCAATCCAAACAAACTCCCTTAAAAAATGGGGTAAGCCCACGTGGAAGAAAAATATATTTTAAATATATTAAAAAAAAACATTCTAAATATATTTTTCCCAAATATATTGCAATATATTTGAAATGCTACAATTTTGGCCAGATTCAATATATTTCAAAAATATATTTCAATATATTTGTGAATATATTATTGAATATATTGGGAAATGCATTGTGAAATATGTTGCAAATATACTCATAAATATATGTTAAATGTACTTCTGAATGCATTTAGCAATATATTTATGCAGCCATAAATACAGTGCGGAAAATAAGTATTTGAACACCCTGCTATTTTGCAAGTTCTCCCACTTGGAAATCATGGAGGGGTCTGAAATTGTCATCGTAGGTGCATGTCCACTGTGAGAGACATAATAAAAAAAAAAAATCCAGAAATCACAATGTATGATTTTTTTTAACTATTTATTTGTATGATACAGCTGCAAAGAAGTATTGGAACACCTGAGAAAATCAATGTTAATATTTGGTACAGTAGCCTTTGTTTGCAATTACAGAGGTCAAACGTTTCTTGTAGTTTTTCACCAGGTTTGCACACACTGGAGGAGGGATTTTGGCCCACTCCTCCACACAGATCTTCTCTAGATCAGTCAGGTTTCTGGGCTGTCGCTGAAAAACACAGAGTTTGAGCTCCCTCCAAAGATTCTCTATTGGGTTTAGGTCTGGAGACTGGCTAAGCCATGCCAGAACCTTGATATGCTTCTTACAGAGCCACTCCTTGGTTATCCTGGCTGTGTGCTTCGGGTCATTGTCATGTTGGAAGACCCAGCCTCGACCCATCTTCAAAGCTCTAACTGAGGGAAGGAGGTTGTTGCCCAAAATCTCACAATACATGGCCCCGGTCATCCTCTCCTTAATACAGTGCAGTCGCCCTGTCCCATGTGCAGAAAAACACCCCCAAATCATGATGCTACCACCCCCATGCTTCACAGTAGGGATGGTGTTCTTGGGATGGTACTCATCATTCTTCTTCCTCCAAACACGGTTAGTGGAATTATGACCAAAAAGTTCTATTTTGGTCTCATCTGACCACATGACTTTCTCCCATGACTCCTCTGGATCATCCAAATGGTCATTGGCAAACTTAATACGGGCCTTGACATGTGCTGGTTTAAGCAGGGGAACCTTCCGTGCCATGCATGATTTCAAACCATGACGTCTTAGTGTATTACCAACAGTAACCTTGGAAACGGTGGTCCCAGCTCTTTTCAGGTCATTGACCAGCTCCTCCTGTGTAGTCCTGGGCTGATTTCTCACCTTTCTTAGGATCATTGAGACCCCACGAGGTGAGATTTTGCATGGAGCCCCAGTCCGAGGGAGATTGACAGTCATGTTTAGCTTCTTCTATTTTCTAATGATTGCTCCAACAGTGGACCTTTTTTCACCAAGCTGCTTGGCAATTTCCCCGTAGCCCTTTCCAGCCTTGTGGAGGTGTACAATTTTGTCTCTAGTGTCTTTGGACAGCTCTTTGGTCTTGGCCATGTTAGTAGTTGGATTCTTACTGATTGTATGGGGTGGACAGGTGTCTTTATGCAGCTAATGACCTCAAACAGGTGCATCTAATTTAGGATAATAAATGGAGTGGAGGTGGACATTTTAAAGGCAGACTAACAGGTCTTTGAGGGTCAGAATTCTAGCTGATAGACAGGTGTTCAAATACTTCTTTGCAGCTGTATCATACAAATAAATAGTTAAAAATTCATAAATTGTGATTTCTGGATTTTTTTTTTTGATTAAGTCTCTCACAGTGGACATGCACCTACGATGACAATTTCAGACCCCTCCATGATTTCCAAGTGGGAGAACTTGCAAAATAGCAGGGTGTTCAAATACTTATTTTCTGCACTGTATATTGCAACATGCATTTTGGAATGCATTGTGAATATATTCAGACATATATTGCTAAATGCATTCAGAAGTACATTTAACATATATTTCTGAATACATTCACAATGCATTCCAAAATGCACTTTGCAATATATTGATGGCTGCATAAATATATTGCTAAATGCATTTAACATATATTTATGAATATATTTGCAACATATTTCACAATGCATTACCCAATATATTCACAAATATATTGAAATATATTTTTGAAATATATTGAATCTGGCCAAAATTGTAGCATTTCAAATATATGGCAATATATTTGGGAAAAAATATATTAAGAATGTTTTTTAAAATATATTTTAAATATAAATGTACTGAATGTAAAATAAAAAAAAAATACATTCCTATTACATTTTGAAATGCTGTGCATTTATATATTGTATTTTATATATTGTAGGCCTATAAAACCAGCAAATATTTGGAAATAAAAACGATAACACAGTACAATACACACAACTTTATTATCATGTAAATATACAAACACTACAACACAGAGAATAGAAAGTGGTGTTAACTGTGGTAAATGACATACAAGTTTATTTGTGGTATTCTGATGGTTCCCGATGTTTCCCTTCAGGTGATATTTCAACACCGGAATTGTTCTCGTAAGAGCGTCACTGATCACACCGTTTGAAGTCCCAGGAAACTTTGCCAAAGTGGCAGCTTTAAAAAGTAAATGGAAAATATTAGACTTATTAGATTTTCCCTGTGAATCAAAAGCCATATAAGACCCTTTTCACACTGTAGCGCTGCTAAAGCTTCGGCGGTTTTTGCAACACTTTTTAGGCGTTTTTTTTTTTTTTTTAAAGGGAAAAAGTACAGTTTTTAATGCCCTTTTAATGCCCTTTCATTGCACTGAAAGGAATGCAGTTTCATGAGCTTTTTAGAGGCTATTTCTAGTGCTAAAACACCTGAATACTGGCTCAGTGTGAAAGGGGTCTAATAGATGCAGCTGAGTAAATAAAACAAACAAAATTAAGCATGTAAAAAAAAAATATTGTAGACTTTTAAAAAATCTGTATAAAAATCAACATCTTGCCTACAACTTGCCTTTTTAGTTCATTCTACTACCAGACTGAGCAAGATATCTTATTTTGACACAACAGTCAAATTGGCTTACAGTCTACATGTCAAAGCTGATGTTTTCATAGGGTCTAACTGTACTTGCTTCTCTCCATCTGTCAGCCGCTTGGAGGCACCTCCTTAAAGGTTACTTTTTATTGAAGTGGTTGTAAAGGTACAAGGGTTTTTACCTTCATGTATTCAATGCATGAAGGTAAAAAAAAACTTCTGTGTGCAGCCCCCCTATACTTACATGAGCCCTCTCTCAATCCAGTGATGTCCACGAGAGCCTTGTCTCTCCAGGGACTTGCACTGCTGATTGGCTTTCTGTAGCGGTGGGAGCTATTGGCTCACGGTGCTGTCAATCACAGCCAGTGAGCTAATTAGGAGATGGGGTCAAGGCAAGGCTCAGTGTGTGATTGGACACACAGAGCTCTGGTTCAGGAGCACCGGCATGGGACCTGAGAAGAGAAGGATCTGAGCTGCTCTGTACAAAAACCCTTACACAGAGCAGGTAAATAGGAGTAGGATATGTTTGATATTTAAAAAAAAGACAACCATTTAATGTTTCGATACCAAAAGAAAACCTACCTGTTTAGGCCTTGAGTATGACACTTGACAAGGAGATGAGCTCAAGTCTTCAGATGGGACAAAAGGTGATGCACACGATACACCCACACAGGATGAACTTCCACCATCATTCTTCAGTGCTATTAGCTGCGCTCTTGTTGTTTTCAAAGTATCCATTACACCAGGCAACTCTATGGAAAAGCATAACAACTTTTTAAGTAACATAATGGCCTATTTTCTCACTATATCCATTCATTTCATTTGTTAGAAATTGATGACTTGTGGAAAAATGTACTTAAATGATTAGAGGGTTTCCTCCAGTCTGCTGCTGACCCCCCCAAGAGGGTTTCTCCCAAGGTAAAAGTAAGGATGTTCCACAAAACAAAAATCCTACTTGTGCATATAGTATGTAGTTACCTCAGTGCACTCACTGATACTATAATGAATGTAGTACAGTAAACTTCCAGTTACTCAACGATCCCCATTGGTACTGTTATTTCTGGTTGCTTGAGATCTAATAGTAACTCTCAAGCATCCACCTCCCATGGCACCCTACCCCCTCCCACTTAGCAGCTAAAGGGGGTAGGGATTGGGGGCAGGGTTTTACCACCCCCAAATTCACATGTGAATGAGCCTTAAAAGTGCTATTGCCAAATGCAACTTAGGGCTCATTCACAAGTGCGGTATGCAATGCTCCAATGCGCCTCTGAGAAATTCTGCAAGGTGGTCAGGAGGCAAAATGTTTACACCAAAGATTGCAGTGAAAGGCACACAATTGCAGCGCGGTAGTACGGCAATTATAGGTTTTAGTCAGGTGTGAGGAGGCAACATTGGAGGAGACTGTGCCCTGTGATCTTTGACTTCTCCCATGTTGTTCAGGTAGATCTCCAACTCTCTAAGGTTGCCTACCTCTGCCTTAAAACACTGTAGAATGAAAGGGCAAATGATTGGTCAAACAGAAAATAAAGATAAAAATAACAAAGGCAGCAGAACTGGTGGAATAACACACAATAAATAGATAACAAAAATAAAAGACTGTGCCAATAAAAAAGATTCAATGAAAATTAAAATTGAAAAAATTTCACCAATACCAATTCCATTGAAAGATTGGCATCCAGGGGCTGATATGCCAAAAACGGTGCACAATAGCAAAAAACAAAACAAAACAAAAAAATCAGAGTGCAAGGAAAAATTTGTATATAAATTCACAAAATGAATGTCAAATTATATGTATAAACAATGAGAGGTTAATACGCCAAATCGGTGATCCCAAAATTGTATGCCAACAGCACCCAATTGGCAAACCAAACCTCAAAAATTCTTAATGATATCACCACAAAACTCAAACGCTGATGACCAAATGAATAATGAAGGATGATGCAGATATGATGATCAGATACAGTGCCAGTTTAATGCAGTGATATAAACCGCAATTAAGTTGTCCGCTTACCAAAGGCAAGTTGTCTCAGTTGTTGGTTTTCTTCTTCCAAGTGCTTATTCTGGTTTTATATTCACCAGCTGTCAGTTAGTCTTGGTCAGGTGCTTTGACAGCGGCTGGCGGCCCATCTGTCAGAATCCGCCAAAAATAAAAAAAATAAAAATTATCTTTCCACCTCCACACCCCCATCCACTCCCCCCCACCCCACACACACACACCCACCCCCATCTTTCAAACCCCCCGCCCACACACACACCCCAGACACTGCTAACCTCCTTCTGCACAATATATTTGATGGTAGCTGAATGTAAACAGCAGGCAGTGGGGGAACCATAGCCAGACTGTCATTGGCTGTTTCAAATTTTAAAATTAGGCTGACTATTGTGCCCCCTTCCCACTGCCTGCTGTCAATCAGCAGAGGAAGACCTGAAGAAGAATGTTCTCCTTCAAATCCTCTCCTTTGCTGATTGACAGCAGGCTATTGATTTCCCTGCTATCTGCTCTTTTTTCCTGCATTCTGACAGTGGCCAGTGGCTGTTAGAATACAAAAAAAAGGTCTAGATGTCAACTGATATCAGGCTAATTCTGGGGCAGCTGGATGTAAACATAATATCATTATCTCATATTGTTATCGGCCTGAAAGGTGGCCCATAATTGGTATCTGTATGGAAAAATCCATATCTAATGGCACCTAGTAGCAGGGCAGATAATAATATGCAAAAGGGGAGGGATACATAAACATTGGTAGCACTATGCACAGACATTATGGGGTATATTTACTAAAGGCAAATCCGCTTTGCACTACAAGCGCACTTGGAAGTGCAGTCACTATAAATCTGAAGGGGACAAAAAAAAATCATTTTTGCCTGTACATGATTGGATGATAAAATCAGCAGGGCTTCCCCTCATTTCAGATCTACCCCTCAGATCTACAGCGACTGCATGTCCAAGTGCACTTGATTTACTAAAGGAAAATCCATTTTGCACTACAACTCCTATGCTGCATGGCGAGTGGATATAGAATAGAAGCCATATAATATTGTATGCAGCAATGTACACTGAAAGTAAGTTACACAGTTACTGGATATAACATGGAAGCCATACATATTATATACAGCAATGTGCACTGACAGTAAGTTACACAGTTACTGGATATAACATGGAAGCCATACATATTATATACAGCAATGTGCACTGACAGTATGTTACACAGTTACTGGATATAACATGGAAGCCATACATATTATATACAGCAATGTACACTGACAGTATGTTACACAGTTACTGGATATAACATGGAAGCCATACATATTATATGCAGCAATGTACACTGAAAGTAAGTTACACAGTTACTGGATATAACTTGGAAGCCATACATATTATATACAGCAATGTGCACTGACAGTATGTTACACAGTTACTGGATATAACATGGAAGCCATACATATTATATACAGCAATGTACACTGACAGTATGTTACACAGTTACTGGATATAACATGGAAGCCATACATATTATATGCAGCAATGTACACTGAAAGTAAGTTACACAGTTACTGGATATAACTTGGAAGCCATACATATTATATACAGCAATGTGCACTGACAGTATGTTACACAGTTACTGGATATAACATGGAAGCCATACATATTATATACAGCAATGTACACTGACAGTATGTTACACAGTTACTGGATATAACATGGAAGCCATACATATTATATGCAGCAGGGTGACATGCTGTGGAAGAGGAGCTCTATAATATTACATTACTGTGCACATGCTGTATGGTAACTGGGAAGGTGAATGTACACAGAATGATAACTATTCAGCAGGAAATAGACAAATACAACTTAACTCATACACCAAACTTTCACAATTCTAATATTATTACATAGAAGGCTCACCTTTCATCCAGGAGAATACATCCAGGGGAATACAGAGAGCGTCTCCACCATGCTGCCATGCTTTCCTTTTCAGACTAGGCCTTACCAGGAACAGGAAGTGAGAGGTGAAAGTTCACCCCTCTGGTTCCCACTGCTCACTTCCTGTCACACACCTCCTGTATTGTTTCCTGTATTATCATTGCAGTCTCATTTAAAGAGTTTTCCCCAGGGCTGAATTCACATATTATAAGATCGAAGGCACAGAATTCAAACCCACATCCCAATAAAAAGAATGAGATAAAAGAAATGAGAAAAATATTTATACATGTAAGTAAGTGATGGGAGATGCATTCTATATATATATATTTTGTATCTTCATTCTGGTACATGTGTGTGTGTGTATATATATATATATATATATATCAGATATACTCTATGTGTATGTGTGTGTGTGTGTATATATATATATATATATATATATATATATATATATATATATATATATATATATATATATATATATACTAAGGTGACCAGATTTTTTAAAAAAAATCCAGGGACACATTTTTTTTTACTAGTAATGGCGGCAATCAGCGTCTCTCTGCCCATCGCTGCAGCCGCCCACCACACAGCCTGCCAAGTCTTACACTCCGTGTCCCCGCTACTGCTTGGTGGGGAGCGGAGGAAGATAAGCAGGCAGGCAGCTGGCCGGGACTTGAGCCAAGGCAGAAGAACATGGAAGCGGAGCTGAATGGGAATGCACCTGAAACTGAAGAAATATTCCCTCTGCTCCGACCAACACATGATCATCAGAAAGGGGCACAGGTAATGGAAAAAATCCCCCCCCCCCAAGCTAGTAGGAGCGACAGAGTAGGGGGGTGTAATTCAGAATTATTATTTTTTTAATTCTGCACTGACTGTCTTTGAAATTGCCCCAGCCCCTGTTCAAATCCAATGGGGACAAAACTGGGGACAGACTTGGTCTAGGGACAGTGTCCTTAATCCAGGGACTGTCCCCTGAAACCGGGGATGTCTGGTCACCCTATATATATACACACACACACACACACACAGTATATCTGAGATATATATATATATGTGTGTGTGTATATATATATATATACTGTATTTGCTGGCGTATAAGACTACCTTTTACACTTAAAAAAACTGGGCAAAAAGCAGGGGTCATCTTATACACCGGGTCAGCTGCTCGGATGCCTGCTGGATGTGCGGTAATATCGCATGTAGCTTCGGCTACATACAGTATATACCGCTGAGCCAATCCCGGTGAGCGATGTATTCAAATGAATACAGAGCCTGCTCAGATTGGGGTAACAACCTCTGCCAATCCGAGTGCCTACATACAGTAGCCTGCTCGGATTGGCTTTGAGAGTCAGAGATGCACGGGCTGATGATGTTACAACCTCTGCCAATCCAAGCAGGCTTTGTATTCATTAATAGAATACATCGCTCGCCGTGATTGGCTCCAGTCCCAGTAAGAATGAAGAAGTATATGGCTCCAGAAGGAAGAAATATGAAGTATCGGAACGGGGGTCGTCTTATACGGTGAGTACAGGCAAAAAAAACGTTAAAAAACTGTAAAATTAGGGGGTCGCCTTATACGCCAGCAAATACGGTATATATATATATATATATATATATATATATATATATATATATATATATATATATATATATATACACACACACACACACACACACACATACACACACACACAGTATATATATATATATATATATATATATATATATACACACGCACAAGAATGCAGCTCTCATCACTTACATATTTATCTTCCAGCACAGCCTAGCATTGGCAGTGCAGCTTGGGCAGGGATATGACATTTAAAGCAGAGTTCCACCCAAAAGTGGAAGCTCCACTTATTTGCCTCTCCCCCCCACCTACTTTGCCAATGCTTTTCTGCATGTGTGTTTTTGATGCATTCCAGGGTATGTTTGGTGTGTTTTTAAAGCATTCCAGTGCATTTTCCCCTCTTTTTTTTCTTAACCTTAGATAAGGACATGTGTGTTGCAGTGCGTTCAGGTGCATTCTAGTGTGTTTTTGATGTGCTTTACAGTGTTCCATTACAGTCCAGTGCAGGAAAAATGCAGCATGCTCTACTTTTTTTCTGGAACTGCAAGCACTAGTGTGAATTATGCCATTGAAAACCATATAACTCACTTTCCATGCAGACAAAAAAAAAAACGCACTGGGCTGCATGTGGTGTGAATTGTCCCTATATATAGGCAATGGAGGCAGCAGCACCCCAGAGCCAATGGAAACATTGGCTGGGATACCAACATCGCCGGATTCCAGGACAGGTAAGTGTCCTAATATTAAGTCAGCAGCTGCAGTATGTGTACAGTATGGGGGGTTATTTACTAAAGGCAAATCCACTTTGCACTACAAGCGCAAACTACAAGTGCAAAGTGCATTTGAAATTGCACTGAAAGTGCACTTGTAAGTGCAGGCGCTGTAAATCTGAGGGGTAGAACTGAAATGAGGGGAAGCTCTGCTGATTTTATCATCCAATCATGTGCAAGCTAAAATGCTGTTTTTTTTATTTTCCATGCCCCCCTCAGATCTACAGCGACTGCACTTCCAAGTGCACTTTCCTTGCAATTTCAAGTGCACTTTGAATTTGTAGTTTGAACTTGTAGTGCAACGTGGATTTGCCTTTAGTAAATAACCCCCTTTGTGTAGCTGCCGAGTTTTAATTTTGTGCTGGGGGGAACTTTTTGCTGCTGGAATTACCCTTCGGCAGGTACGAAGTCCAAACAATGGACTGGACTTAGTATAAAAAGAATATACAGTATATATACAATATATATTATATTGCCAAAAGTTTTGGGACGCCTGCCTTTACACGCACATGAGTTTTAATAGCATGCCAGTCTATAACAGCTTCAATTCCTCTGAGAAGGCTGTCTTATGGGAATGTTTGACCATTCTTCCAGAAGCACATTTTTGAGTTCAGGCACTGATGTTGGATGAGAAGGCCTGGCTCACAGTCTCCACACAAATTCATCCCAAAGGTGTTCTATCAGGTTGAGGTCAGGACTCTGTGTAGGCCAGTCAAGTTTCTCCACCCCAACCCACTCATCCATGTCTTTATGGACCTTGCTTTGTGCACTGGTCCAAATCATTTGGTGGATTATGGTGTGTGTGTGGGGGGGATTATGGTGTGGGGCTGTTTTTCAGGGGTTGGGTTTGGCTCCTTAGTTCCAGTGAAGGGAACTCTTAAGGCGTCAGCATACCAAGACATTTTGGGAAAATGTTATGCCCCCAACTTTGTGCGAACAGTTTGGGGATGGCCCCTTCCTGTTCCAACATGACTGCCCACCAGTGCACAAAGCAAGGTCCATAAAGACACTGATGAGCGAGTTTGGTAATAATAGTGCAACTTCTGATTCATGGATTAAACAGAACATTGAAGATTTATATCCAGAGTTTCTCTCTGTACTCTGTAAGCAGACAAGACCCTTGGACTGTGGGGTTGGATGTCTGTGAAGGTTCTCATTCATTCAGGTCAATCAATAAATCAATATAACTGTACTTGCTGGTCCGCCGACAAGCGTTCTCAATTCAGAATGACTTATACAAAAATTCTTTGGGAATGGTTTGGGAGAGGTTTATCTGCTTTGTAAAAAAATATATTTTATTTGAATCTTTTATTTTTTTTTTTAAAGAGTAAAACAAGCCATTTTAAAATGGTAGTGGGTCTCTTATAAATGTATTCAGAATGTTATCTATGACATAGTTACAAAAATATCAGACAAAATATATGTTGAAATGTCTTTATTAGACATTAAATATTTTCAGAAAAACATATTTAAAAAAAATATATTTTCTAATATATAGCTTTGTAAAATATATTTAAATTATATTTTTGGAATGCATTTACAAGTATATTTAAAGATATATGTTTGAATGCATTTTTTTATATGTTCAAAAATATCTGGACAATATATTTTCAAACATATATTTTCACATATATGCCTTTGGAAAATATATTAAAATTATATTTTTGGAACACATTTACAAATATATGTAAAAATATATGTTGAAAAAAATCTGAAGAATATATTTAAAAAATATATTTTTCAATATATGTCTTTGGAAAATGCATTTAAATTATATTTTGGAATGCCTTTACAAGTATATTTAAAAATATATGTTTAAATGCATTTTTTTAGATGCTCAAAAATATATGTCAAATATATTGAAAAAAATATATTTTAAAATATATGCCTTTGGAAAATATATTTGAATTTACATTTTTGGAATAGATGTAAAAATATATTCGCGTAGGCCAATATATTGTAAATATATTTAAAATATATAATTTTTTTAAATAAATATATTGGAAATATATTTTTCTTCCATATGGGAGGTGTATAAATTCAAGTATACATGTCCTAACACACCACAGCAAATTCACATCAAGGAATAAAAAAATATATAAATTAAATCCAAGAAGCGCAAAGAAATTCAGGTAAGTTCCAGTAATAACCCGACCGGTTTCGTCTAACAAGACATCAACTGGGGTGTAGGACTGGATACCATGAGTGTCTATGCGCTATAAATAGTAATCCCCACTAACTCCATGAGACCATAATTGCCAGCTGATGTAAAGGCGGCGTGCGTTCCAATGCTTGATTGCACGCGTTCCAGGCGCCAGGAAGTGACACATACTGTAAGGCGCACGGAACTGACCGCACATATTGTGATGAAATGATCCAATCGGACGGCCCCCTGTTGGAAGGACGGCTCCCACTCCATACCCTTCCATTTCCTGTCCTATGCGTTCCAGGCGCCCGGAAATGACGCGCGTCAGCACGTCGAGGCGCGCGGAAGTGACCACTCGTGATGCGGTGTTGTAAATCCCCACATCATTTTCAGCTACTGGTCCCATTATTATCGAGGGGAGGGGTCTAAAAAAACACACTCCATGGGAAACCTAATTCGTATCTAGGGGGAGGAGACAGGTGACGCTGTACAACTCCGCGCCAATCATATCGTCGATATCAACTCAACAGACAGACGGATGTCACTATGTAAATATAGTATGCACCGCCCTCTCTGTGTATCGCAGCGCGACGAGGCGTCCCCTAGTGTCTGTACTCCATCATCACTTTACACCATGTTCCAAAGTCACAAATAAAGATCTATGAAGTTGGAACAATATATGTAACTTTGCAAACTAGGGGCCATCTCCACTTCTGGTCGTACTGCCATGAGTCCCATTTTTTTTTTTTTGAAAGCATTACATTTTTATTATATAGCCAAAAAAAAAAAGCATGCAAGTAAAACGTTAAAATAAAAAAAAAATTGTATGTACAATTTTTTTTTTAAGTAAAAACAGTTGCATCGACAGTCATGTTAAAAAAATGTAGTAGATTAAAAATAGCTGCCCAGGATATTCCTTTTGCAAATCCAAAGCTTCGCCAGTGTCCACAATCATTTAATTTGTCTTTGTTCCTTGATACTCAGATTTTCAAGTCTTGGCCACTCATTTTCATATGTCTTCACAGGCTCAGTAGCAGCACTAGCCACTTTGATAGGTGAACCAAGGATTGACCTTTGTCACTGTAGGGTTATCACTGTTGGTGTATCCTACTTGACTTGGCTTTTCTGCAGAAGGTCTGTTGTTGTATCCCTCTTGGATTGGCTTTGCTGTAGTTCCAGGGTTGGCGTATCCTCCTTGACTTGGCTTTTCTGCAGAAGGTCTGTTGTTGTATCCCTCTTGGATTGGCTTTGCTGTAGTTCCAGGGTTGGCGTATCCTCCTTGACTTGGCTTTTCTGCAGAAGGTCTGTTGTTGTATCCCTCTTGGATTGGCTTTGCTGTAGTTCCAGGGTTGGCGTATCCTCCTTGACTTGGCTTTTCTGCAGAAGGTCTGTTGTTGTATCCCTCTTGGATTGGCTTTGCTGAAGTTCCAGGGTTGGCGTATCCTCCTTGACTTGGCTTTTCTGCAGAAGGTCTGTTGTTGTATCCCTCTTGGATTGGCTTTGCTGTAGTTCCAGGGTTGGCGTATCCTCCTTGACTTGGCTTTTCTGCAGAAGGTCTGTTGGTGTATCCCTCTTGGATTGGCTTTGCTGTAGTTCCAAGGTTGGCGTATCCTTGACTTGGCTTTGCTCCACTCTTGGTGCATCTACCTTGACTTGACCATGCTGTATTTTTTTCACCATTTCTGTATCCTTGATTTGGCTTAGCATCTTCCTTTGGACTTGGCTTTGCTGTAGGATTTCCACTGTTGGTGTATCCTTGACTTGGCTTTGCAGTAGCGCTGGATGCACAGTTGTCGAATGTGGTTTCAGAACTGTAAGGACAGTAGTTCCCATACTCTCGCAAGACAAAGGTAGACCTCTTCATTTCCGATTCTTCTTCCCAGTTCTCCTCAGATGGAGGGGACTGCCATGCTGAAAGATAATCTTTGTGTTGTTTTACCTCAGCTTCATAGTTTACTTCTCCAAATGCAGGAAGAGGCTCCAGGAGACATTTGTTCTCACAGGTCTGCATATGCAACTCAAGTTCTTTTTTGGGTACTCTGTGACGAGCATTGAATGGACAAGTGGCCAGTCCTTTTGCTACAGCTTTATTGTTCTCTACACACTTCACAATGATGAGGTAAAGAGCGCGGGTCGGAGTGTATAAGTGAAGCAGACGGATGTGTGACAGGAAATTTTTTCTCTCTTTTATCATAGCTGCCCAGGAGGCCGGTGACAGACACACACGTTTTTTAGCTAAATGGATTCAGAAGAGCTCTTCCAGTGTCCATATGACAAAAAACATATGATTCGTGCTGGCCGCTTTCAGCACCATCTTGTGAAGTGAGTCCCATTTTTTTTAAGGGATTCTCACCCGAGGATTGCCAGGTTGACAAGTTTGCTGTAGACCTGGGATGAATTGCGTACATTTGAAGGATGGGAAAAAAAAAGAAACACACGCATTTCCTTTTTTCAAATAACCAGAAAGGGAAAAGATTTGAGAGGTATGAACCCCCAAACAGCTCACGGAACTCGGAACTGAAATCCATCATGTATGGGCTTTGTGTAAGCTGAATCAGAGTCCTGAGATCTTTTATTCTATATGGACCTTGGTGAGTAGCAAGGACATAGGAGCCTGTTGAGCTAGAAAGTCTTTTTTTTTTTTTTTTTAGGTGCGACCAAGGCGAATTGTAGGAGAGTCAGTTTCCCGTTAAACCAGAATGGCAGTACGCGCTGGTTCAGCTTGAGTAAACAGGAAGTCAAAAGGGCTTCTGAATTCCGGGAGAGCTAGACGCGTCCCCTTCTTTCCTTATGTTCATGAGGGTAGCCTGGAGGTGGCTTTGCCTACTCCTATACCTCCTGGCAGTTACTGTATGCAGTAAGGCCTGAGAGGAAGATTCCAGTGTTTTCGCTGCTGCCTCGACCATAGATCCTCAAGCCAATTTAATTGCTCCAGAGAATTGAGAATTTCCTCTGGCTCGAGGCCCTGGCTCAAGGCTAATTCAAAATTGGTAGACCATGCCTTTGTTGTCTCGGCAGCTGAAGCTAAAGCGGCTGCTGACTCTCACGCTCTCTCAGCTGTCTCATATTTAGATTTGAGGCCGTTCTCAATCTTGTGACCCAATATGTCTTCTTGAGACGCTGCACCTCTTGAGGAATGTGCTGCATTTCTTACAGTAGCCGAGTGATCCATAGATGGTAAGAAAAACAGCTGAGCACTAGTGTCAGCTGGAGGGTACAGCCCACGAGGATGGATATAGGCGACCTGGCCTGCTACCATATTTCGCATTAAGGCGGCCAGAAAATTATCAGGTACCCCAGAATCGTAGTGGGCCCCTTGCTTCTCGGATGCATCCTGGGAGTCATTCAAACTGGCCCCTGCACTTATCTGCTGACCTGGGATCTTGGGGGCAGACCCCTGAAAAATATCTTTTGATGAAGAGGTAGCTGGACCTTGAGATGGAGACAACTCCTGGATTGCGTCTTTAATTATTTTCCTAATGTTGACCCAGTATTCCTCCCTCTCCTTTTCCTCATTTCCGGCTGCTCCCAGAAAGCAGTAACTGCAGACCAATTTTTTTTTTTTTTTTGGAAGCGCATCATCACCGCAGACCCAGCAGGCTTTGGGGGTGGCAGGGTGATGAGGAGAGGGATACTTTCTAGCCGAATGTCGGGAAGACCTGCAACTGTCAGGTGTGTAGGCTGAAGCAGAGTGACCACTCTTTGGGACACCATGAGCTTTGGACCCCTTCTTCTGTGCCCCTCTGCGACTTGGCTGAGGTTGCGGGCTGCAAAAGAAGGAAAGGACAGAAAAATTCTGTTTTTCCTCTATAGAAGGTAGTCACGTGCTCTTTTTTATTTTGAACTTACCTGGTAGTTGCAGCCACTTATCTAGTGGTATGTTGAGGATCTTTTTGTAATACTAAGCTGCGGGGAAGGGCTGTTAAAGAGGGAAACCAACAAGGTTAACCTGCGTGGTTTAACTTTTCTTTTTATATATTATTATTATTATTATTTTTTTCTGGAACACATACCTATATGTATAGAGTACCTACGAATATGCATATATACACCCATGAACGCATATGATCATATATGTTTTTTTTTTATATTGAATACATAAAAACCATATATATATATATATATATATATATATATATATATATATATATATATATACACACACACATACACACATACACACACATATATATATATATATATATATATATATATATATATATATATATACACACACACACACATACACACATACACACACATATATATATATATATATATATATATATATATATATACACACACACACACACATATGCATTCCACAGAAATATGCACAAACATGATCCACTCCCAAATTTACCCTGGGGAATGGGGAATAAACAGGAGGAGGCAGTAGAATGTAATCTTCCCTTAACCTAGGATGTGTTGCAGTGGAGAGCTGTTTAAACATAATGAGGAAAACTATCCTCATTTATATACCGACTACTTCCGGGTATACCAAGATGGCCGCATTGGCCTCCGGAGGCTACTGCGCATGCGCGCGGTGACGTCATATCCCTGCGACACAACAGTGTCCAAGGAAGGGATAAATCAAATGCAGAGGGGGCGCGCGAAGCGCCGCAGATGCTCTCCAGCAGGGGCGGCAGGAGGGGGGCCCCCCCTGCTGCGGGAGATCGCATGCCTGGCTACGAGAGTCATAAACTCTGCCATACCTCGTTATAGCCCAGGAGTCTACTGGCTAAGACAGCAGCATGCGTCTGGAAGACAGAGAAAGAGGTGAGGGACAGGTGGTCTAGAATGTAATCGCCCTTATAGCAAACGGCAGATTTTTTTTTTTTTAAACAGTTGAACAAGACTTGCCCTGTAAGCAGCTGTAGAAGGCTTAATAGCCACCTGTCTCCAACAAGCCACAATCATCAGCAGTGAAAAATAGCACTGCAAAATTTGTAATCAGTCGTCTTTTACCTTGGAGCAGTGTTTTCAGTCACGGATGGAGGAAAATACCTGAACTCCAGACCCAGAAAAGATCCACAGAAAAATGGGCTCCCAAACCTTTTTGGCGCATTTAGCAGCCTAAGATATGGGACTTCATCTACAGGGGAGCATGAACCTGTAATGGCTGGCCAACACAGTGGCTTAGTAATGGCTGAATCCAGGTGATCCATGATCCTGCAGGTTTGAGGACAGAAAAAAGAATGTCAGAGGGGAGGCTGTCGCTCTCTTTTAAAGAGTTATAATTGGTCCTGTGGGTTGGATGAGGGCGGAGCCACCAACAATATGTATGCTGCCATGAAGGCACCAGGAAAGTCCCATTTTCTATTTCTAAGTCCAGGAGCATGCCCAGAACAAACAATCCTCAGCTCTCACAAAATAGGGCAAAGCCCTGTCCTAAATGAATCACATCATCCAGCATACTATTCCATTTGAAATGGGACAAATCACCCCCGGACAGGGTGGGTAAACAAAGAGGCAAACGTGTGCAAAAGTTGGAATCTAAATACCATTGCAGTCTATGTAAAAGGACTTGTTAATTTTGGGAGGCACAACTTGGCCGGCTTCTCTTCTATTTCTTGTCCTTAGCCAAGGTTCACATTAAAGCAATTTGTCATGCGATTTTAGAGATCAAATCACAGGAAACTTTGCTGCCTATTGTTGGCAATGGCACTGTTCCAATCGGTCCAACAACGATTTAGCAGCGCCGCACTGATTTGCTAAAGTATCCCCTGCACTACTTGAACCAATTTCAGGTGCGATTTACAGATACATCTGTGCATGAAGCCACACAAATGTCAATCAAGTAGCACCTGAAATCACAACGATTTAGCTACTTTGAAATTGCGCAACAACAAATACAGTACTGATTTAAATGTAGCATCAGTGTGAACCAGGTCCCACCCTGAGTACGGGGGCACAGATCCCACCCTAAGTGACATATTTCCAAGTCATCAATTTGGATAACAACAAAAAGGAAACGGGGCTAAATGCGTTTAAAAGAGGCAATTTCATGTGTTTTGTTGTCAGCATGAAAATCACATTGAAATTAGGTAATAGGATTTAAAATGCTCGCAGTTCCAGTGCGTTCCAGTTCATGGAACCTACAAAAACGCAGCAAGAAACGCACATGCACAAAAATATCTGGCAAACATCTGGACTGCGCTTCTATTGAGTGAACTAGCCCTGATCCCTGCTTCACAGTGGTGTGATGTAACATGGCAAATCTCACCTCAAATAGACAGCATTTGCCAGCAACTCCTGCCAATGGCACCATCATAATCATTGCAACAGCACATATGCGGCACTGCAACGAGTTAACTAAGTTAATTTGGCCCTACTTTGTAATATCTTTGTAAGGCCAAAAACATGCAGAAATGTCGCTTTAATCCCTGCCAAACTAAGGACTGACAAGCATAGGTGAAATTGTATGCGTTTCTGTGAAATCGCACAGGTTCACTCCCACAGTGTGAACCTGGGCTTAAGCTACTAACCTGGAGGGAGGGGAGTTCACTCTGCCTGTAAAGTGGTGCATCTTGGAACATGTTGACCAAATGATGCTTCAAAGATGCCCAGCTTTCTAGTACCCAAAAAATGATACATTGTAGCTGCAAGGTTTAACCACAAAACAAAGAATTCTATGCCCCCCATACATACAAGGCCATGTTTGCCTGAAAAGGATTAGAATGAAGACACACACGTGAAAAAGACCTGCCCAAAAATGCCTAGAAATGTGCCCCTCCCACGCAATAACAAACCCCTAGCCAAACACAGCAGGCCAGCATATGAAAGGGGGCACAAGGGCCTCTTCCACACAAGCGTAAACTGGGGTTGGGGGGAGGCTTCAGACAGGGGGGGTATCCAAAATGTGTAAAGGCCCTCTAAAGCAGTGTAGTCAAGGTGATTTGTGCTTGGTATTGGGCTGAGCCCAACATGGCCCAAAAGCAGGCAGCTAGGTTGAGTGCATGCATGTGGCCTTGAATGTTTCAGGAGGGAGTTGGGCAGTCCTTCTTGTTGTTTGGTCTCAAATAGTATGGTGTTTGGATTGGTAAAGGCAGATCAAGGCTCACAGAGTGTGGAGTTCCCCTTTAAATGTCCCAAACTCACCCAAGGCAAACATATGCATTGTAAATGCGAAAGCAAAAGAAGAGTGTGGAGTTCCCCTTTAAATGCCCAAAAAGAAACCAGCGCACACACTAAGAAAGAAAAACCCGCTGTACGCCTGAAACGTTTATATTATAAGGTCCACCCGGAACTGAAGGGTCAAGCCTGACCCCTGACATCACTTCCTTCGGCTTAAACAGGTGGGCGCATGTGCAGACCGGCCACTCGCGGCCATATCGCGCATGCGCTGTACACCGCAGTGACACGGATAGTATGCAAAATGTAGTTTCCCACCCTGTAATGAAGCCGCACAGCTACACCTAGTGGCATGATCCCGACGCGGCCAGCAGCGCCCCTGAGACTCACCATACAAACCAGTGCACTAATATACACAGATAGCCAAACAGACTTATTTTAAGAGAAAAGATCAACATCATTAAACAATATTAGACAATATTGGTGCAGCATATTTTTAAACAGTACCATTACAATTAAAATTAATACAACCATAGACAGAAAACCATGGATTTGATCGCAATAATTTAAATCCCCACAAGATGGCAGACAAGAACTTCTTTGATTTAATGATCACAGAATAGATATATAATGCATTTTTCTCATAGGAATGGTTTGAATGAAAGAGCTGTATTCAAACCTGGTGCGTAGGCTGCTCTTTGATTAAAAATCCAACATGCTTCCTGTTGGAGCACTCTTTTATCGAAACGACCTCCTCTTTCTTGTGGAGGGACCACTTCTAATACAAAAAAGGAAATGACCGTAGGGTCATAGCTATGTTGGAGACCAACTTGTTTGCATATAGGTGTATATTATAAGCCTGCATCAAGATAATAGAGATGATCCTGAATACGTCTCGCAAGTGGTCTTTTTGTTTTTCCGATATAGAATGCGCCACAGGTGCAGGTAGCCAGGTAAACCACCCTTACTGTAGTTCAATCAGCATAAACTTTTGATTTGTGGTACCCTCCTCTCGGTAATGTGCAGCCCGTTCTTTTCTTCACCCAGGGGCACTGGTCACAGTGACCACATTTAAAGGTCCCCTTACCTCCAGTCGCCAAAGCAATGGCTGAATCAGGAACGAGATGACTATGCACCACCCTATTTCTAATAGACCGATGTCACCTACATACTATTTCGGGCTTCGCTGCAATATATTTTGAAACAAATTGATCTTCGGCTAAGAAGTGCCAGTTGTTTGCTATAATGTTGGGAAAAGTGTCTTGATTTGAACTATATGTTGTTATATATTTGGTTGTAGACATCTTTTCTTTCTTTTTGGGTTGAAAAATTAACATTTCACGGGTCTTAGGCCTCGTACACACGATCGGATATATCCGATGAAAACGGTCCGCGGACCATTTCCATCGGATATGTCCGATCGGGAGTTTGATCCGATGGCGTGTACACACCATCGGATCAAATTCCCCGCCGCCAGCGGGCGCGGTGACGCGGCGGTGACGTTGACGCCGCCGCGTCACCGCACCAGGAAGTAAAACACTTCCGCGCATGTGCCGAATCCATTCGGCGGCGGCGCGGCGGCGGTGGGGGACGACATGTCTGCTGGTAAGTGTACTAACCAGCAGACATGTCGGGCGGACAGATTCCCACCGGATGGATTTCAAAGCATGCTTTGAAATCTGTCGGGTGGAGAAATCTGTCCACTAGCCCATACACACGAGCGGAGATGTCTGCTGAAACGGTCCATCGGACCGTTTTCAGCGGACATATGCCCTCGTGTGTACGCGGCCTTAGACTTTGCTCGCTGATACGCTTGTTTTAACACTTTTTTGCTATAGCCTCTTAATAGTAGTCTTCCATATAGTGCTTTCGATTCAATTTCGAAATCTTCCTCCGCACAGTTACGGCATATTCTCAGGTATTGCCCGAATGGAATGCTTCTGACCAAGGGACAAGGGTGCGCACTGGAGTAGTGCAGGATGGTGTTTCCTGCTGTTTCCTTTCTGTAAAGGCTACTATGTATCGAACCCTTTGAATCAAGAAATAACCTAAGATCCAAAAAAGGGATACTATATGTTTCCGATTGGATAGTAAATTTTAGATTAAATGTGTTTCGAGAAATGTACAACATAAAATCTGCCAATTGTTTTGCTGTTCCTGTCCAGACGAGCAGGACATCGTCGATGTACCTCCGCCACAACAAGATGTGGCAGAGGTACATCACGGCGCCGTCGTCGGAGAACAGTTCCCTCTCCCACCCCCCAGGTACAGGTTGGCATACAATGGGGCACACAAAGTCTCCATCGCAACCCCCTGTACCTGGAGGTAAGTGGATCCATTAAATAAAAAAACATTAGTTGTAAGTATATGTTCCAGTAGGGAAGTAACAAAATGGCATAACTTCCAATTGTGTCTATCCTGCTCTCTAAGGAAGCTAGCAATTGTTTCTACACCTTTAGCGTGAGAGATGCTTCAATAAAGCGCTTCGATGTCAATAGCAGCTAAAATTCCCCCGGCTGGGACAGTCAGCCCTTCAATGACCTTTAAAAGGTCTAGAGTGTCTTTCAAGTATGAAGGTAGACCCATAACATGGGAACAGAGCCGACAATCTATATATTTACTAGCTGTCTCTGTGTGGCATCCTATACCAGAGACTATTGGACGTCCTGGTGGGTTAGTCATATTTTTGTGCACTTTAGGCATGGAATAGAAAGTTGGGGTGACTGGCCGTCTAATATTTAGATAATCAAAGAGATCCTTGTCAATTACTCACCGCTCAAATGCATCTGTTAAAAAATGTTGGTATTGTTTCCTTATTTCTATTAAGCTATCAAATGGAACTTTCCTATACCACTCAATATTGTCCAAGATTTTATTACACATAGTGATATCAATGTCGTCGTTATTGTGCAGATCGTTTATGGCTTTATTCAAAGTCGGGCTAATATTTGGTGGGGGACCCGATTTCCATTGAGTGTTCTCGATTGCTTTGGTGACCTGTAAAACGAAGGTCCAGATGGTTGGCTTGCCCTGTAAGACAGGAAAAGACCGAGATTTGGGTTTATAAGTCTTTGGAGTCACATATATAGGTTTACTGGATCGGGATTGGACGGACGTTCCAGGCACTGCTCCTGGTATCTGGAAAGTCCAGCCCTCTTTCTCAGGATTGCTATCGTCCCACAAAGACATGAGGTCCTGTAGGGCCTGGAGTTCCTGTAGAGAGACTTCATCTATGTTAGAATTGTGATTGACTGGTATTGTACTAATGTCCTGTTGTTTATCGTACAGAACTTTATACATGAGTCGCCTAGCGAACAAATGAAGATCTTTGAATAATTCAAACTGATCGGCTCCACCATCTGGGCAAAAAGAAAGACCTAATTGTAGTACTGTTTCATGTTCTTTCGAAAGTACATAATTGGAAAAAGTGATAATATTGTTAGTGTCCCGACCTTCATTATCTTGATGGTCAGAACTTACTCTTTTGGTTCCTGTGTGGTATTGCAGGGTATTATACTTGCTTTGCGCTCCATCGTAAAGATGGGTGCTGTACGTATATCTCATGGGGTACTGTAGGTAGACGTATTGGATTCATGACCAGACTGATGTGACATAGGGGATGCTGGTGTAGAGATCGTACTCACACCTGGTATAGGTGATGATAATACAACTGATGTATTATTATGTACACTAGTAGCATTGGCACTAGATGGTTGGGATCTTCAAATTCTTTGAGCGCGAGGTCGTTTATCCTTGAGAGGAAATTGTGATCGATACAATTCTTGTAAGCTACTATCAGTGTCATTTTTACGTTTCTTGTCCGCCTCGGTCCGGCGGCCAATCGGAACATAGGATGCTGATGACAGGGAAGAGGTGTCTGATTCTCTTCTGTCTGTCTCTCTAGGAGAAGGTTCTTTTTTACCAAACCTTTTTTTAGTGTTTTGTTACATAGTTGACTGGTATTAGTCCATTTATAGGCTTGGGCATTATCATATGCCTTTTATCCCCTCTGAAACTTAGTTTCCTTTGTTTTAATTAGAGTCATGGCATATTTTGTAAGATGATATTTTAACCCACTTCCACCTACTTTATCTTCTTTACGCTACGCCGGCGCAACGTTGGGCGCATTTTCTTTGTGAATTTCATACTTGCCTCTCAACGTTGCGCCGGCGTAGCGTAACGAAGATACGCTACAGCGGCATTAAAGATGTGTCAATCTACGTGAATCCGGGCCTAAATGTTTTCGTGCTCATCTGCTATCTTCATATGATGTACGCTATTGTGTGAGATTTTTGTCATCATTTCAATGGATATTGTTGGATAAAAATACACAGTTGAAATATACAAATGTATAGAACCTTGTCAAAGGATTTATAATTCCTGCAATTTACACACTCCTACACTGCATAGCCAGGCAGGTTACACGACTGGCTTACCTTTGGTCCTCCCCCACCTCTCCAGCATGCTCATTGAACAGCTAATCAGCACCCTGCCAATATATTTAATTCAGGGTTCAGGCAAGTCAAACAGTAATTGTAGAGCAATCTTTTTGACTAGCAATTGTAGCAAGGATGAATAAAAATGACTATGGTATTAACTATGGCTACTGCTATCTCTTCCCCTAATGACCACACAAGACTTGAATGGGGTAAATTGGCCAAAGCATCTATTTTATTAACTAAAATATATATAACTTAATATATATATAAATATAACTCTCAATAATTAACATAAAACACATTAACCTTTTATTTTTAACTTCCAGTATTATTAACCACCCTGGGGCACAAGGTCCAATTGGCATAACCCCTCACTGTACCTGCTCATCACTTCTAGGCCTCCAGCCGCTAAAAACCTCTGACTCACAGACAACTAGCAGGTACCCATATACAAACTGGGAGCCGTACCTCAGATGGGTCCCTAACCATGCCTTCTAGGTGCCCATCTGACCTAGCAAGTACCTTACCCCCCCCCCCCCCCCCCCCCCGCCACCACGTCCGGCACTCGCGTCCATCAAAAACCTGCACAAAAATTGTGGTAGATGGCACACGATTACAAGAGCATACATAAATGGGCAGAACATAAATATCAGATAATCATGTGATCCATATAAAAAGAAAATACTGGGGGGGGCGTGTCCGGAAGTTCGCCGGGGAAGACGTGTTCTTGCTAAGCTCCATGAGACTCGGAGCAATCTGCTGCCATCCCCTGCAAAATTGACCCCAGTGACACACCAAGGCTGCGGTACCTGTTGCCGGATCCCTTCCGCTCCGACCCCTGACGAATTTGCGGAGTTTGGCTGGCTCTCTTGCCTTCAGGCACAGCGAGCTCGGCGCTGCCGAGTCCCGCCGCCATATTGAGGCCTACGGAACCTCCGGGATCCTCCGCGTTCGCCCACGGGGGTAGGCGGCCTCCGCATCTTCGTCCACCTCCAGCATCATCTTCGGAGGGGGCGGCCCGGGTGTGCGGCGATCGGGGGCGGATAGAAAACTGCTGCCGTCCGGCGTCCGTTCCAGGAAAGACCGCGGCTTCGGCCTAGTCCCGGAAGTCGGCGAACCCGGGATCCATACCAGCCTGCACAATCCTCCCCGACCGGGTGACTGGCTCCCTCCTCACGAACACCGGAGGGCCCTTGGGACTCTTTTTGCCACCTGTAGCCCCCGCAGAAGCGCATCTTCATCCGGCCTATGGAAGGCCCCTGCGCCCAGATAGTGAGTAACCACCATCTTGCTTCACCCAGCGGGTCCCACTCCTCTCCCTTCCCTAATTCTACCCTTCTCAAACCACTAGGATCCTCTAGTCTACCTACACCTCTCCCCTACCTCCTGCCTAACAGCAGCTAACGGGCCATGGCTGGAAGTATGTAGCAGTAGGATGTGCTTTACCCCGGCCCCCTGATCCCCCACCTCCACGGACCACATAACTACTAGGAACCAGCTCAAGACTGACACATGGGGAAAGACAAGCAACGGGCACAGAAGGGAACCAACGGGGACCGACAGGGAGGAGATTTAGAGGTGTATTTCGCCCGATCCCACGCAGCATCGCAGCGCCGATCTGAAACCAAGATGGCGCTGGCTCCTCCGTCCCCGTCTCGTTCTGAGTCATCCCTCCACTCACAGGCCGACTTTGTGCTCACCAGGAGTCGCTCTAATGTCTCCCTGGGTTCCGGTGATGGATGGGATTTGGAGGCACAGATTCGTTCCCTCCACAGCTACATCAGATCCCTGCCCACTAAGGCTGACTTTGAACAATGTGTCCACAGAATTGAAAAGGCCTATAAGAAAGAGATCTTTGAGTTCAAGAAGGATGTGGGCGCTCGCTTTGAAGACCTGGATGCCACCACAGACAGTCTAAACAATACGGTACAGTCTCATGACAAGATTTTGAACTCCCACACTGTCATGCTGCAGCAGTTGGCGTACCAACAAGACGATATCGAAAACCGTAACCGTCGCAACAATATACGCATTCGCGGAATTCCTGAATCAGTTGACGGCAAAGCCCTACCTGGAGCTGTGACTGCCATTTTTAACCAACTGCTGCAGCGCCCCAAAGATGACCCGATCGAGCTAGACCGGGTCCACAGAACCTCCGGTCCGCGAAGCCAAGACCCCTCCTTCGTTCGCGATACCCTGTGTCGGGTCCATTTTTATAAGGTCAAGGAATCTATCATGAAAGCTGCTAGCTCGCAAGAGACTATACTACTCAATGATACACCTGTGATGCTCCTCCCAGATCTTTCACGCCAGACGCTGATGATGAGAAAAGCACTGAAGCCGCTTACCCAACTTTTGCAGTCCAAACAGATGAAGTACCAATGGAGATTCCCGTTCCACCTGCGAGTGCACCATGAAGGCAAGACCGCCATTTTCCGCACACTGGGAGACCTGCCGACCTTCCTCGGTACACTAGGACTTCCACAGGTGTCTATCCCGGACTGGCCATTCACGCCTACTACCCCCGGCTTGCCCTTTGCCTCCACGTGGCAGACGCAGGGTCGTAAGCGCCACTCCAAGTCCGTGCCTCGTCGTGATGCTGAGGACTGAACTTGCCCTGGATGGATCAGTCGCATTACTTGTTTTCCCTTTATAGGGGTTCTTCCCTGGGACGTGTTGGGGTGGGAGCCTCCACACCTTATCTTTATTTAGCTTTATTTTTTACCTTTTTGCTTTAAGGGCTCCCCCCCCCCCCCCTCATGCGTCTAGGTTACTTTCACAGCCGTCACTCTCCATGGTTTCTCTTATATTTTTGATTTTTAAATTTTTATTCTTTGTATTTTATATTTTTTCCATGGGATCGGCCTGAAGGTCACCTCGGCCATTGTTTCTTTTGAAGGGTTTACCCCCCCTGAGCTCTAGACTGCTCTAATGCTGTTATTGTTATTAATCCACTGGTTTTCCTCCTAGGTTACTCGGGCTCCGGGTCCCATGCCGAGAATTGTCCGCAGACTGTACACAAATACTTTCTCCCCTATAGCTTCAGACGGTTTGTCCATATTCTACAGCTTAACCATTACTGTGTTTTTTCTCACTGTATCTGCACCTCATTGAAGTATAGATCTACTAGACTGTTTTTGTTTTTGTTCCCTGTCGCATGTTTTTGACCAACCCCTTTTTCTCGGCAATAATGTTTTTTTTTGATCATGAAGGTTGTGTGTTGGTTTTGTTCCATGATTGTTTTTCCGTGGAGCTGGGGTCGGGGGGTCTGCCTTGCCCGGCGGGTTCCCACCGTACCCCCCCCCCTCAGAGGGTTTTTTTTTTTTTTCTATACAGCGTCTCCATGGACGCTGTGTGGTTTATGGCTGTATGCCATACTGTAAGTTTTTTTTCTTTTTTATTTGTAGTATTTTGGAGCCACCTAGTGGCCTTTTTTGTTATTGCTACTTTTTTTTTGTCATTTACTAGGTTGTGCTGGGCTCCCTCCTCGCCACTCCGCCCTGATCGTTCCTTACCATCTCTGTTCCTCGACTGGGGTGGTGCGGACGGAGTCTACCGTCAAACCATGCCTTTAGATGTTTTACGTGCTTTTTTGTTTTTTGTCTCACCCCGTTGTCCTCCCACCTATCTATTCCTACTCTTCCTCTCCTATGCCCTCCTCCTCCCCTCTTCTTTTTCTCTTTTTCTGGACCCTACTTCGTGCTGCTTCCATCTTCGAGAGTTGCTGAATTATGATACTATTGCCACACAGGCTTTCCCCCCCTCCCCCTACCCTCTACTCCTACAGCTGTCATGGCCTCTGTTTGCCCGATAACCTTAGCTTCTTTTAACTGTAGGGGGTTCAACACTCCTGAGAAGCGGAGCCAGATCCTTTACCACTTTCATAAAAAACGTTCTGATATATTGTTACTCCAGGAAACACATTTCCGTTCAGATTCCATTCCGACAATGCGCAACAGGTATTATCCACAATGGTTTCACAGTACTAATCCTCAGGCCAAATCTAAAGGTGTATCCATAGCTTTCCATAAATCTTTTAAACCTGAGGTCCTAGACACCCTTGTTGATATTAATGGGCGCTTCATATTTCTTAAACTGAAACTTAACGGCTTTCTCTTCACAGTGGCCAACATATACGTACCTAATGTGGGTCAGGCTCGGTTCCTCTCATCGGTTCTCACCAGACTGTCCTCCTTCGGGGGTCCCTGCTGCATCGTTGGCGGAGACCTCAATGTCGTCATGTCCCCACCCGCAGACACGTCCTCGGGTAAGTCCTCTGTTCCGCACTCTACATTGACACGCATCAAAGCTCTCCTACACTCCTCACACCTGGTGGATGTTTGGCGTGTCCAGCATCCCTCAGAAAAGGACTACAGCCATTATTCAGCAGCACACAATTCTTATAGTAGATTGGATTACTTCCTGATTTCCCAGTCACTGTTAGATACTCCAGTTCAGGCATCCCTGGGTCAATTACTCTGGTCTGACCACGCACCGGTTTACTTGACTCTTGCGCGCCCCCCAACGTCACGTAGGGGCACACATTGGAGACTCAACGACAACTTACTGCGAGACCCCGTCTGTGTAGCTGAAGTTTCCGCCGCCATTCGACACTTTATTTCAGATCACTCCGCTGACACCACCTCTCCTCTCACACAATGGGAGGCCCTGAAGTGTGTGGTCAGGGGCGTATTTATTCAACATGGCTCGCGTCTCAAAAAAATGCGTTCGGGAGATATTCGCCGTCTTCTCTCCACCATAGCGGAGCTCGAACCTATACATAAGCGTAACCTAGACCCTGCCATTTTTGTTCGTTTGTCGAATGCCCGTAGAGATCTCCTCCAGCTTCTCGACTCGCACTCCTTAATAGCGCGGGATAGGGCTCGCAATTTCCACTACTCGCTCGCCAATAAATGCGGTAAACACCTTGCACGGGTTTTGCATCCTAGACCGCCACGATGCTCTATTCCCTTTATCTCACATCCTGACCAATCTAGATCATACAACACGAGCGGTATATCCTCCGCCTTCCGGGAGTACTATTCCCAACTCTATAACTTACGCCCCAATGGTCCGACCACACGCGCCGCACCCTTGGTTGATGACATGCGAGATTATGTTATTGAAACGGCATTGCCCCCCATTGACGCGTCGGCCGTGGTTGAACTAGATAGACCCTTGCACTCGTCTGAATTTCTTGGCGCCATTAAAGGCCTGAAGGTGGGCAAATGCCCCGGCCCGGATGGATACACCCCTCGTTTCTACAAAACCTTTGCCCCGCTTTTGTCCCCCTTGATGGCTAAGGCATTTAATGCTATGGAGGACTCCCCCGCTCCACCCAAGGAACTGTTGTCCGCTAATATCTCCGTATTACCCAAACCAGGGAAGGATCCCTCCCAATGCAGCAGTTATCGGCCCATATCTCTGCTCAACATTGATTTAAAGTTGTTTGCTAAGGTTCTGGCCAGTCGTTTGTCCCCTCTACTCCCGGGTGTAATCCACAACGATCAGGTGGGATTTGTCCCGGGCCGTGAAGCTAGGGACAACACCACCAAGACGATTCATTTAATCTCCTTTATCCAACGTAAGGGGCTTAAGGCTTGTCTCCTCTCCTTTGACGCTGAAAAAGCGTTTGATCGAGTTAATTGGAGATTTCTTCGGCTCTCGCTGGAACAGTTAGGTCTAGGATTACCATTTATCTCCAAGGTGATGTCCCTTTACTCCCATCCTTCGGCTTCAGTCTTAGTTAATGGCTCTGCCTCCGCACCATTTGATATCTTTAATGGCACTCGGCAGGGCTGCCCCCTGTCCCCCCTCTTGTTCGTCATAGTGATCGAACATTTAGCCTGCGCCATTAGACAAAACGTCTCGATTCGCGGTATCCAAACTCCCTCCTCTCATTACAAACTATCTCTTTATGCCGACGACCTCCTGGTGTACATGCAAGACCCCCATATTTCTCTGCCATCCCTCTTTGCTGAATTCCGCCGCTTTAGTTCGTTTAGTAACTTTAAACTTAACATGTCCAAGACGGAGGCTCTCAATGTCTCCCTCCCTCCCAATACGATGTCCTTGCTTAAAGCAAATTTCTCCTTTCAGTGGCAGACGAAGGGAATTTCATACCTTGGGGTCGCTATCCCTTGTAATCTCTCCAATCTCTTTTCTCTGAATTATGTCCCCTTGCTCTCCCGCCTACGGAAGGACTTGGAGGAGTGGGGAGGGTCTTCTTTACCGTGGTTCGGACGAATCAACACCCTGAAGATGGACACTCTTCCCAAACTCCTGTACCTCCTCCAAACGGTCCCCATTACAATCCCTAAACCCTTCTTTAACTCGCTACGCTCTCTCGCCATTAGATTCCTGTGGAATCGAGGGATGCCTAGGGTGCAATTCAATTTACTCACTCGCTCGAAGACACAGGGCGGTGCTGGCGTCCCTGACTTTGAGACATATTATAAGGCCTCTCATATAGCGCGTATCTTGGAATGGTTCCCGCGTCCCTTTTTAAAGGCCTCTGTCACCATAGAGCAGGATCTGGCCCACGTGGACCTCCGTGCACTTCTATGGGGTTACAGATCTGATTTAGTGCGTATGCCCCCTCCCTCCCCGCTTACACTGGCCTCTCTCAGACTTTGGTATAATAGGGGGTTATGTTCCCTCCTATCCTCTGATCCTTCCCCATTATCCCCTCTATTTGACAATCCCGCCTTTCCTCAGGGTATCGGTATATCGACACTAGGCCCTTTTAAACGGTCTGATTGGCCGCAGGCACACTCCTTCATACATCCTACGCAAGGGTCACGGTGACTCCGACGGGAACACACGATTGGCTCACTGAACTACATTTATCCACATTCACAAAACACTTACATTCATCCTCCCAAATACATCGTCCCAATACGGAATTTGAACGGTTGTGCTCCCTGCCGGAGACCCCCAGACACCTTCTATCGGCCGTATATGGCCTCTTACAAGCACGCACACACACCGAGTTACCCGCTTACACGAGGACGTGGTCTGCAGACTTGGGTGAGGACATCCTGCAACCGGAATGGCAGACATCCTTTTATTTTACTCACAAGTCCACAATCTCCTGCTACTCACAGGAGAAGAACTACAAGATTCTGTCGAGATGGTACAGGGACCCCTCTACGTTGCACAAAATATTTCCATCCACTCCGGATATATGCTGGAGATGCTCTACTGCTACTGGGACCTACCTTCATGTCTGGTGGGAATGTGAGAGGATCCGCCCCTTCTGGACACAGGTATTTGAGTGTTACAACAAAATGTACGTTGAATCACTGGTTCCCTCTCCTAAGATTGCTCTTCTCTCTATACTACCGGGATCAGTTACGTCACAGAAGCGAAGTCTCCTCCGTTTCTTCATGTCCTCAGCGAGACAGCTCATACCTTCCTATTGGAAGTCGACCACAATCCCGCCCTTGTCACGCTGGGTATCAATTATGAACGACACTATGAGAATGGAGGAGATGTTGGCTCTCGACAACGATACTTTTGATACCTATAAATTACTGTGGCTCATCTGGCTCCACTTCTCCTCCTCTGACACTCTGGCTAACATGTTGTAACCCCAGTCATGAGCACTTTCTGATATTTCACTACCTTAGGGCGTGATGGGTCCCTCGTTCCCCGCACGCCCTATATTGTCCCCCCTGACTGACCTTTCGGCAACTCGAACTCCTTGCTCTGATCTCTCTCTAGCCTTCTCCCTTTTTCCTTCACTCTGCTTCCCTCCTCTTCCTTCTCCCCCCTCTTCTCTCCCTACCTTCTGACGCCCCAGTTTCTTGTCTTCCCATTTGAATTTGATTTTTTGTCCCTTTTTTTTTTTTAATTCCCATTTTTTTTTTTTTTTTTTTATGCTTTTCTTGTTTTTCTTGTTGTCTTATTGTTCTCTTACTAGCAACCCTGGCTGTAATTCTGCCGTCTACGGTAGGATCCTTGTGGTTGCATTTAATTATTGTTCCATGTTGAAGTCACTCCTGTTTTGATTGCATTATATGTCGGTGGGAGTCCTGTTGTGGGCGATAGCCGCTGGACCGACTCCTTACCCCATTGTACTTTTGACTGTTTTCGGATGGTGTCTTCTCCTGTTGTTTTTTCCATTTGCTAAAATACCAATAAAAATATTTTCAACTCTAAAAAGAAAATACTAAAAATCAAATTAAATGTCTATTAGTAGTCCAATGAATAGTCCTGGTATATACTATATATATGTGATGGGGCACCAGCGGCAGCAACCCTGAAGCAGAAGCAAGCTCTGGAAAATATTGTGAAACAGAAAGAGATGCGCCAATCTAAGTGCACTAAGCAAAGATTTATTAGATAATATGTCACAGACAGTGAATTGGCTACTCACAAACATGAGTGGTAATACAGGCAAACGGATAGTGATGCAGGCCCAGTGTCACTGTAGGTCATCAGCGACTCCTAGGGATCCAGTCCGTAATTCTCAACAGCACAGCTCTGGATGTAGTGAGATTCCAGTATCTCAGGAGCCTCAAGGAACCACAGAGGGTATTAGGAGCCAGAAGAAACCGCTTCAGAACGGCGTGCGTTTCAGCGTGGAGTGCAAACACTGCCGTTGTTGCACCGGAAGTGACGTCGGGAGCCGGGCCAGCCAATGGGATGACGCGTTTCACAGCCTCCGCTGTTTCATCAGATCCATGACATCCATAGGGAGCGGATGTACTATATGTGAGGGGAGAAGTGCTGTGATTGGTCGGCGGTGCATAAATACAAAAAATACAAAAAGCACACAATATAAACAGTGGAAGCATACTATCGATGAGCTGGGAACTCTATGGTTGGATGAACATGGGCCAATAAAAATAAGAAGGAAAATGGCAATTAGGAGGTCACACAATAAAAGTGCATAAGTAATAATACTGAAATTATTAAAAATATATATAAATGTAAATATATATACTAAAAGATGGCTAAAATTTGAAGGTCTGAAAAAACTAATAATGCAGACAGAGCCTGTAAATAGACAATAAACGAAAGAAATGGGGGGGGGAATAGGGGAGAAAAATAATGTTATTGGTGGATGTTATGGACTTTAAAATACTTTAAAAAACTGTAAGCATGTATGTACACACACACGCACACACAAATGTATATGCACATCATGCACACAGGCAAACACAATACCCACACACCTATAGCAATCTAAAGATGATGATATTAAAATTAAAAATAAAAATTGCCAAAAAATGAAAAATACTGAAATAACCGAAAATAATGACACGAATATATATTCTCCCCTATACATATAAGGGGAAAAAAATAATAAATATATATATATATATAAGGAAAATTATTATTAATTATTATAAGTTACATATACACATATAATATATAAACATACGTATATGTATATGCAAGTATATACACACACAAGGAGAGGGGATTTTAATGTATATTAAATCTCTCTAGAGAATGCATCAAATTCATATATCAACAGTATATGCAAACATATGCACATAAAGAATCCTGTATCATCACGCGCATATGTCAGCACGCACTCACCATGATAAATATGCAAGAATAAATTGTGAATCAAAGGAATAAATTGGGTGTGTATGTGATCAAAAAATGATATTGTAGAAAAATGACATTAAATAATATTATTGGTCTCTATTTCCTCATTTAGGCCATGGGGCGACATTGTATTTAAGGAATAAATCCAGAAGTTTTCTTGTCTACAAAGACGTTGAAATCTTTCGACTGCAGTGGGGGTTTCAGGTATAGCCTCGATAACCCACACCTGCAAAAGGGAAGTGTCCTTATGATGATGCGTAGCAAAGTGACGTGCAACACTGTATTTGGGGTTATCTGCATGAACAGCACGCCGATGTTCCCCCAAATCGAGTGTGAAGGGCTCTAATCATTCTTCCCACATATAAGAGGCCACAGGGACAAGAAATACAGTAGATAACATATGTCGTTGAGCAATTATAAAAGGAGCTTAAGTTGAAGGTCTTAACATTAGCTATAAAATTCTTTTTTCCATGTGTAACATGGGAACAGGTTAGGCATTTAGTCTTTTTGCACTGGAACATCCCTATAAGGGGTATAAGAGTAAGTTGTTTGAGCCTTTTTAGTTTGGTGTTACCTGAGGATTTAATTTTGTTAGGGGCAAGCTTACTTTTAATATTTAGAACCTTGAGATACGCAAATTTTGGCAAGGCAGTTATAGATGAAGAAAGATGGGGATCCTGAATCAGAATAGGCCAATGTTTCTTGATGATATTCTCCATTTTTTTGTGTGTTTGACATGGTACTGAGTAATAAAGCGGGTGGTGGGTGCCGATTTTGGTTTCTGAGATTGAGGTAGAGAATCTAATTCATACATATTACGAGCAGCTTCGACAAGATTCGAGGGATAACCTTTAGCATAACATTTGTCCTTAAAGTGGAGGTTCACCCTAATTTCTCACTTAATAATAATAAAACTGCCTTCCATTCAACATAACAAATCTGTGGGTTTTTTTTTTTTTTGCTTAAGGCTTACCATTTTTTCGTTTCATTGCGGCCTGTCAATCATTTTCCAACGCGGGGGAATGGGCGTGCCTATCGCTTTTCCCCCGACGGCGCTGTCTCCTGGGAATCAGTCCTGACGTTCCCAGGAGACGCTCTCTGATCAAATCCCGCGATATTTCGGCGGTGCAGAAATCGGACCCGCGTCACTTCCGATGCTCGTACGTCAGCACAGCTGATCGCGGGTCCACGGCGCATGCGCTGCGCATGCGCAGATGCTTTTTCAGTCCGTGAAACTCATAGGCTCGAGTGGGCGGGCGGAGGCGGAGAAGGAGTCTAAATTACATCACCGCCAGCACAGCACAGCACAGCACATGCGCGGGATACAGCGGTGAATGCTGGGACGCCAGCATTCACCGTATCCCGGAAATGAATACTGCTGGGCTTCAACGTGCCCAGCGTGCCCTAATTAAAAATGACAACTGCCTGGACCACATTATATAAAATATCTTTTGGAGCTAAAAGATCATGCTGACGGCGAAAACAGTGGGACACACGGGCTGCGAGTTATGGAAGGTAAGAGGGGCACAATAATAATAATAAAAAATAATAATAATCGATGGAACCCCCGCTTTAAGGTTGGCACTTAATAATTTGTAGTCTTCTAGTCTAGTGCAATTACATCTGAGTCGAGGGAATTGACTTTTAGGGACATTGTCAATCTATCTAGGGTGATGGCAGCTAGAGTAGTGAAGATAGGAATTAACGGCTGTGGGTTTAGTGACATTTTTTGCACTAATAATGTTGTTGTCGTTGAATAATTCAAGATCTAAATAGCATATGGACTCAGAGTCACAGGCCGAGGTGAAGGTTAGGCCAAAGGAGTTGTTATTACAGTAGGCCACAAAATCAGTGATAGAATCAGTGGACCCATCCCAAATCAAAATAATGTTGTCTATATAGCGACCATAGAAGACTACATGACTAAAAAGACTACATTTTTAGTATTAATTTTAAAGGTTCTCAACCATTTAGTGGGTAGGGAAGAATGTATGGAATAAAAATAGAAGATATTGTCTATAATTTTCTGTCGCAAAAAAAGGTAACGTTCATTTCTATGCTTAATAAGAATTTGAATCCATTTCTGGGTACAGAACTCAGCTATGCCTTACCACTCTATACAAGCATCTGGTCCAAAAAAGTATAACCCTTGAGGACCCAAAGTCCCCTCGGTGAGATTTTAGATGAAAAATATTGTTGAAGAAAGAAGCAGTCCCACCATTGTTGATTGGCTAAAATGGTGAGATCTTCTGTCCGTCTCATTCTGGTACATGTGTCTTTATATTTTGTGTCAGACCATGTTCGGGAGTGTATGAGGGGCTGATAAAATTATTAGGAAATAATGTATAAATTTCATCCAAAAGATCACATTTGTGTTTCTCTATCAGCTCTATAATAATCATCACTTCTAGGCATCCAGCCGCTAAAAACCTCTGACTCAGAGACAACTAGCAGGTACCCATATACAAACCAAGAGCCATACCTCAGATGGGTCCCTAACCATGCCTTCTAGGTGCCCATCTGACCTAGCAAAGACCTTGCCCCTCCCCACCACGTCCGGCACTCGCGTCCATGAAAAACCTGCAAACCTGTCAAATAATGATTTCTTAAAACAGGGCGGGAAGGTGAGAAGCTTCTTACCCCCTGCACTACTCGTGGCGACTGGCCCCTCCCCTTTCTTTTCCTCTTCTGAACTGAATCTCCTCCTCCCCTATTGGCTCTGACGCCCCCACGCTGACGCTACATCCAGGAGGCTCTGCTCTGTTAACCCTGTCATGCCGGCCCTCCACTTACACCTGCGGCGACGCTCTGTGCCTCACTGAATTACAAATGTTATACATAAAATAGTCCCCCAAATAGATTTCAATTGTATATTTGCCCAATTATCTGAAGTTCCATATTAAAACATAAAATGAAGAAACGGATACATCAAAAGCTCATTACCTGTACGTGTTCTCTGTTGTTGCAGACTGGGGTTAGAACATCTTTCACATAAATGACATTTAAAATGCTTCTCCATTTGTAAATCTATCAAGATAGATAGACAACAGAGAACATTTTACTAGTGGTGTCGAGGGAATTTACTTTTAGGGATATTGTCAATCCATCTAGGGTGATGGCAGCTAGAGTAGTGAAGATAGGAATAAACGGCTGTGGGTTTAGTGAAATTTTTTGCACTAATAATGTTGTTGTCATAGAGTAATTCAAGATCTAAATAGCATATGGACTCAGAGTCACAGGCCGAGGTGAAGGTTAGGCCAAAGGAGTTGTTATTACAGCAGGCCACAAAATCAGTGATAGAATCAGTGGACCCATCCCAAAACAAAATAATGTCGTCTATATAGAAGACTACATGCGCCAAAAAGGGGTTATTTTTGTCTATATGGCTAGCTTCCCATAAACCCATAGTAAGGTTGGCATAGCTAGGGGCAAAATTGGCACCCATAGCTGTACCCTGCTTTTGTAAATAAAAATCATCAAACTGAAAATAATTATGTTCAAGGCAGAAACGGGTAGCTAAGAGGATAAATTCTATCTGTTGTGTATTAAGATTAGGGTTTTCTTTAAGAAAGTATGAAACTGCCTCGAGTCCCACAGAATGTGGTATCGATGTATAAAGAGAGCAAACATCAAGAGACACCCAATGATAGGAGGGTTCCCAAGAGTAGGGTAACAATAAATTGAATAAATGGCTACCATCACAAATGTAAGACGGAAGAGCTTGAGCTAATGGTTGTAAAAAATGATCTATATAGAGGGAGAAACTGGTTGTGATACTGTCCATTGAAGCAACAATAGGATGACTTGGCGGGTTATTGATATCTTTGTGAATTTTGGCCAAATGATATAAAAAAGGAACTTGAAAAAACTTTTTTTGGAAAAAGGCCAGCCTCCAACTTACTCAACGTGCCATCAGCAAGGGCTTGTTTGATAATGTCGGATGAGTCTTCAATAAACTTTGGTAACGGGTCATGTTTTAATTTTTCATAAGTATCTTTATCAGAAAGCAAACGTCTGGCCTCTGACATATAGTCAGTCTTGACTTGTATCACTATCCCCCCTCGCTTGTCTGCTCATCTAAAAATGATGTCAGGATTAGTACTCAGGGATTTTAAAGCTTGATTTTCCGAGGGGTTGAGATTATTGCAAAATCAAGTAGTTTTGGAGGAGTCCGACTTGCATAGGTCAGTAAGCTCCTTGAAAACTACCTGATAAAAAGTGGAAAGGTAAGGGCCTTTAGACTGGGTAGGGTAAAAAATAGACTTGGGTCTAAACGAGGTATGGACTGTGGGAAGAGGAGATTGAGAGTATTGAGACCACATTATTCCTCATCAACATTCCAAAGGTCACAGAGATCTTGGATAGCTTGTAAATCTGCAGAAGTATCTAAAATGGGCATAACATCACATGACAGAATGGACTCAGTTGGAGCGGCTGAGGTTTTTATATTGAAATGTCTTTTTAATGTAAGATTACGGATGAATTAGTTTAGATCCTTAATCATGGTGAATGAATTGGGATAAGTGGTTGGGGCAAAATTGAGGCCTTTAGCTAACAATGAGGATTCCTGCGTATTTAAGGGGAGAGAGGATAAATTGTAAATCTTCACAGTTTCCGCAACTTGTCTGGACGTGGAGAGTGAAGATCTCTGTTTCCCCCTTCCTCCTCTCGTACCTCTTTTATGTGTTTTCTTTTTGTTTGGGAGGGTAGAGATTTCGGTAGGGGGGCCTGCAATAAAAAAGAGGCAGGAATAGTAGCAGAAGGACCTCCAAAGATGACTGTTGTGGTGTCAGTAGGCACCACTCTAGACAAACCATCATCATGACAGGACAACGCATCCGTAACAGGAGTAACCAGATGCAGTGTATGATGGGAGGATTCCACTGTGGTGTTCTTAATAGGAGAAACAATGAAACTGGTAACAACAGTGTTATCAGTGGTAGGAGAAGATTTATTGGTAGAATGCATCACAGTACTGGATGTAATAGTAGCTGTGTCGGTGATAGGCCACGTGGATTTAGGTGCCAAAATTAACGACATAAGTGGTACAGGGGTAGAATTTGACAAAACCCTTTTCCAATTAAATACTCTTGTGTGTATAATCATCCAGATCTCTCCTAAATTTGCCTAATTTGTTTTGGATGAGAGAACCTTCACACTTTTTTTTAGTATTAATTTTAAAGGTTCTCAACCATTCAGTGGGTAGGGAAGAATGTATGGAATAAAAATAGGAGATATTGGGCTAGATTCAGGTAGATTGTCGTATCTTTGTGCGGGTGTAGCGTATGCTATTTACGCTGAAGGAAGGAGGTTCTCACCCAAGATTTGACGGTACATGGCCCAGTCCATTGTCCGTTTGATGCACTAAATTTTTCCTCTTCCCCTCAGCAGAAAAACACCCCCAAATCATAATGTTTCCACCTCCATGTTTGACGGTGCGGATGGTTACCTTTACGTGTTCTCTGTGGTTGCAGACTGGGGTTAGAACATCATTCACATAAATGGCATTTAAAATGCTTATCCATTTGTAAGTCTATAAAAGACAACATGTATGTGTTCCCACATGTTGTTGCGGACTGGGGTTAGTTAAAAAAACATCTGTCACATAAATGGCATTTATGTAAATCCATTTTGTAAATCTATAAAAGACAACAGAGAACATTTTACAGGCATATCATTGTAAAGAGGACATTTTGTGAAAGACTAGAGTCAGATTCTTAAGAGGAGAAATACGGCCAAAGCTCTTTTGGCTTTTCTTCTCCTATGGGTCACAGGGGTGCATTTATTTCTGCATTCCTTTGAGCCATATTCAGCCAACAGTGGGCTAAAGTCCAATGTCGATTGATGTTACTCTGAAGTGATCCCGACTTTTTTTTTTTTTATTAATATTTATTTGTATTTCTTGATTCAGCTATTGACAAATACAAATGACATAATTACAAAATAGGAATAAAAATATACTGTTATTTTAACACAAGGGATATCGTCTTTCTACTATTTTCCCTTAAGACTGTTCCCTCCTACCCCTTCCCCCCTCCTACCCTCCCTACCCCATCCTTAATAAGTGTACTTTCCTTGTGGTTGCCTAACAGAGGAAGAAGACACAGGTATACTCGGTACATTATTGAGTTATTAGAGGGGGGAATCTTCCAAGAACTAGAAATGGTGTGGATAAAGACCAAAATAGCGGAACAAGCGAAGAGAGAAACGAGTCAGATAAACCAAAGGAGACCAGTAAAAGAAAGGGAAGTAGGGTCTTGGAGGACCGGGGCAGATAGCTTCACTGGCCCCACTACAGAAGGCCCCCCCCCCAGCCAAGGTCCCCACATTCTCACAAATTTCCCATAGTTACCTTGTCTAGTAAGACCCACTCTTTCGCTAGAAATTGTTAAGTTAATGGTCGCTACCCAGTTTTCTGAGAGGGATGTGTTTCCTGCCATATGTGTTCCTGCCATATTTGGGCAATTATCTTGCGTGCCCGAAAATAGGCATCTCAATACGGCTTCCAGATTGCCTGCTGGGACTCTATTATCCTCCATACACCCTAAGATGCAAGTTATAGCCACTGGTTCAAGGGAAGACCGGAAAGTTTTATTAACCCTTTCTATTATTTCCACCCAATAACTGAAAAGCTTTGGGCACTTCCAAACCATGTTTATAAAATCCCCCTTTGCTTTACACCTCGGGCATTCATTTTGTCTCCACCCCAGTTTGAACATTTTTTGGGGGGTGTATACCCTATGTAATAAGAACAGATGGGACAATCTCTGCACTGGAGCAATTGAAACCAATGCTGCTTGTTTTAGGATTTTTTCCCACTCTTCAGGAGTTACTATCCCCACGTCCCTTTCCCACCCCTCTCTACTCTTGGAGGGACCCGCTCTACTTATTGCTCTAGCCCCAAAGTGGTGTACATTACCAAAATTAAGCCTTTAGATGTTCTTGCCTTAATTACTTTGAGAAGGACGGGCATCTGGGTCCATATAACTGTTTGTAAACTAAATTGTTCTTGGATGGCATGGCGAACCTGAAGGTACTTATAGAACGTCTTATTTGGTATGTTGTATTCCCTTCTTAATTCTGAAAATGTTTTCATAGTATTACCCTCAAACAGATGTATTAAGCAATTTATACTCCGTTTCTCCCATCCCCCAGGTTTCCCTATGCCAGTGATGTCACCTTGTCACCCCAGATGTTTTGGAACTACATTTCCCATGATGCTCCACTACACTGCAGCATGCATCAGCATCATGGGAAATGTAGTTCCAAAACATCTGGGGTGCCAAGATTCGCCATCACTGCCCTATACCCATTACTTCCTGTAAGTTTTTATTGCTCCATAGGGGGGAGAATTCAGTTACCCCAACATACCCCAACAGTACCTTCTTTTTATGAAATTTTCTGCGCGGTCCTCCTGGCATAGCTGTCAGTGTCCGAGGTTCCTGAGAGCTCTGACGGCTATGTTTTTCTTTTACCCAGCTGGCTGCAGCCTGAAAGCTGGGTCAGGTAGGAAGGAGAGAGCAGGGGGGCGGTGAGGTCAGAACCCACTAGGAGGGATGAAATCAGTTGTTGCACACTGTGCATAGCATACTTCTGAGCCCTGTGCTCCCTATGCAGTACACTCCTGAACCCTGCGCTCCCTCCGTAGTGCACTCCTGAACCCTGCGCTCTCTCCGCAGCGCACTCCTGAACCCTGCGCTCCCTCCGCAGTGCACTCCTGAACCCTGCGCTCCCTCCGCAGCGCACTCCTGAACCCTGTGCTCCTTATGCAGCGCAAGAAAACTGGAGTGCAGATACAACCGCCCATTTGAGGGCAACCAAACTGCTGATGCGGCCCCCAATGAATTTGAGTTTGACACCCCTGCTCTAGGGGGTAACGCTATATACATGATTAGAGCCTGAAACTATAAAGCCCCATACACACTATCAGTTTTCCTGATGGTTTTCTCTTCAGGTTTACCAAAACCATGTAGTGCAAGCGCCTGCCTGATTGCATACAAATTGAAACTCATGAGGTTTGACCTCATATTAGATGGTTTTGGTAAACCTGAAGAGAAAACCACCAGGAAAACTGATAGTGTGTATGGGGCTTAATAGACTTCAAAAAAGGGTGGGCTCTGTGTACGGGGCACCATGCCCTGAGCATACCCAGTTGTGTGACATTTGCAAATTAATATTTGTTATTGTCTTCCTGATTCATCTCTCGGACAATCAGGAAACGGGTCCAGAGACTTGTTAGCCAATTGGCCGAGAGGAGAAGCAATCCTATTCGACGCCTATAAGGAAGAGGAGGAGACGCAGTGGAAGTCACCGACTGCCATCTAGAGGAAGCGATGCCCGCGACCTAGATGGAGTAAGTACGTGGCTGGATGACTGACCAATATGTGCAGACAGATATCAGGAATATGAAATGTTAAGGTAACCTATTCTTTAAAGTGTTTGTAAAGTATAAACTATTTTTACCTTAATCCTTGCATTAAGGTAAAAAAAATAGCTGAACTAAAAAAACCTTCAGCATGCAGCATCCCCTCTCCCCTTCCCCACCAGACCTACAATACTTACTCAATCCTGCGATGTACATGAGAGCAGCTGCTTTCCCAGGTCTCTTCCTCCTCATTGCATGAGCCATTGGCTCCTGTTACTGTCAGTCATAGCCAATGAGCCAATGAGGAGAGAGTGGGGGTGGGGTAGAGCTGTGCTACGTGTGTGAATAGACACAGAACAGTGGCTTGGGAACGGGCCTGCTCAGATGCCTCCATAGCAAGCTGATTGCTATGGGGGCATTCGGCAGGAGGGAGGGGCCAGGGGTGCCTAGGAGGGACCTGAGAAGAGGAGGATCAGGGCTGCTTTGTGCAAAACCATTACACAGAGCAAGAAAGTATGACATGTTTGTTATTTTTATTTTTTTAATCTGCCTTTTATATTGCTTTAAGGGGAGTAGTTTTCATTGTTGAAAATAAAGATTTACCAACGTGTGGGAAAATCTCCGTGTCCAGGACTACAACCCTTCCCATTTCTATAGAGAATGGGCCAGATTCTCAGAGAATCCCTGGCGGCGTAGCGTTAGGCATTTACACTACGCCGCCGCAACGTACTAGAGCAAGTGCTTTATTCTCAAAGCACTTATCTGTAAAGTTGCGGCGGCGTAGCGAAAATCCCCCGGTGCAAGCCCGCGTAATTCAAATGAGCCGGGTAGGGGGCGTAGAGCATTTAAATTAGGCGCGTTCACGCGCCGAACGTACTGCGAATGCGCCGTCCCAATAACTTCCCGACGTGCATTGCGCAAAATGACGTCGCAAGGACATCAGTGTTTTAGACGTGTACGTTAATGGCGTCCAGCCCCATTCACGGACGTCTTACGCAAACGACATTAAATTTTCAAATGGCGACGCGGGAACAACGGCAATACTTAACATAGGATGCGCCACCTTCGGGCTGCTTTATCTTTACGCCGCGCAAACCTTACGGAAACGACGTAAACTTTGACGGGGTGGCGTAAAATCGTTCGGGAATCGGCGTATTATGCTCATTTGCATAGGCAAATGAGAAAACAATGTTATGGCCACCTAGCGGCCAGCGCTGTCATTACATCTACGATCCGACAGTGTAGTTCTTTTACACCTGTCGGATTTTTAGTGTATCTATGCGTAAGTTATTCTAAGAATTGAGATACACCGTCGTATCGCCTCTGAGAATCTGGCCCAATGTATTTTTCTCATACAAGTTGTGATCACCTATCTGTGTATTGCGGCACACTGTGCTCTCTATGGGCCAGATTCAGCAAGACTTGCGCTGGAGTATATCGATATGCGCCGCGTAACTGTAAAGATGCGCCGTTGTATCTACGCGGCCGTACCCACCAAACTAGATGCAACAGAAAACTGGCTTTTTTCGACCGGCTTAACTCTCCTTCGCCAGAGTATCGTAAGCGCATATTTTCGCTCGTCGCATCCGTCGCGCCTATTGATTTCCCATTCAAATATGCAAATGAGGAAGATTTCCCAATTCGCGAAATGATTAGCACCAGACGCTGGCTACATGCGCCGCGCGTATCTCGTCCGTCCGTCGCAAAGTTATTTCTACAAATAGCTACATAGTTACATAGTTAGTCTGGTTGAAAAAAGACACAAGCCCATCCAGTTCAACCATAAAAAAATAAAAATAAACAAACAAAATAAAACACAGTACATCCCATACACCCAACTCCATACCCACAGTTGATCCAGAGGAAGGCAAAAAAAAAACCAGCAGAGCGATGATCCAATTTGCTACCAGAGGGGAAAAAATTCCTTCCTGATCCCCCGAGAGGCAATCGGATTTATCCCGGATCAACTTTACCTACAGAACTTAGTACTCGGTTATATTATGTGTATTTAGGAAAGAATCCAGGCCCTTCTTAAAGCAATCTACTGAGCTGGCCAGAACCACCTCTGGAGGGAGTCTGTTCCACATTTTCACAGCTCTTACTGTGAAGAAAGCTTTCCGTATTTGGAGGTGAAATCTCTTTTCCTCCAGACGTAAAGAGTGCCCCCTTGTCCTCAATGTTGACCTTAAAGTGAATAACTCAACACCAAGTTCACTATATGGACCTCTTATATATTTGTACATGTTGATCATATCCCCCCTTATTCTTCTCTTCTCAAGAGTGAATAAATTCAGTTTTTCTAATCTTTCCTCATAGCTGAGCTCCTCCATGCCTCTTATCAGTTTAGTTGCCCTTCTCTGCACTTTCTCCAGTTCTCCGATATCCTTTTAACCACCTCCCCATCCATCCCAACCCTGGCAGCCTCCGTAGCCGCCCCAATGCGGAATGAGTGTGAGGAAAACTCCTTACCATTCAAGCCCATACCCTTTTGTAAGACGACCAAGTGCCTGAGCTCAAAGACCTCTGTATCCATCCCTCTAAGAGGCGAACGCTACCTCCCACAACCATTCGGGGCACGATACTCCCTGTTGCTCCACCGTCGGTGCCAGCTCCCGAAACCTGTCCCACTGGAAGCAAGACAAAGCATCAGCAACCACATTTTCGACCCCTGGAATATGCACCGCATATAGAAAAATATTGAGTTGTAAACATCGCAAAACCAAGTGCTGCAGAAGCCTTATGACTGGAGGAGAGGATGCTGAAAACTCAATTATGACCTGCACCACACCCATGTCGTCACCGTGGTAACGCACTTTCAGATCCCTAAAAGACGCACCCCACAGTTCCACCGCCAGGACCACCGGAATCAGGTCCAGCAAGACCAAATTCTTCGTGAAACCAGCCTCCACCCACGAGCTAGGCCACGGACCCGTACACCAATGGCCCTGGAAAAAGGCCCCAAAACCAAAAGACCCCGCCGCATCCGTAAACAACTCGAGGTCAAAGTTGCTCCCTGGGCCCGACATCCACAGAGCCCGACCATTGAAGGATTCCAGAAAAGAATGCCACACCTCCAAATCCCCCCTGTGCTCTTTAGTCAAACTAACAAAATGCCTCGGCGACTTAACTCCAGCCGTGCTAGCTGCAAGCCTGCGACTGAAGATCCGCCCCATTGGCAAATTGCGACATGCAAAATTTAGTTTGCCCAACCACGACTGCAATATTCGCAGCTGGACCTTACGCAACCCCCTAAGCTCCATCACCCCCTTCTTCAAATCCAAAAGCTTGTCTTCCGGTAGCCTGCACTCCATAGCCTCGGACTCAGCACAATGCCCAAAAACTTGATAACTGAACAAGGCCCCTCGGTTTTTTCAGGGGCCAACGGAATGCGAAACCTTTCAATGACGTGCTCCAAAGTAGCCAGGAGCACCCCACAAATCCTGGAAGAAGCCGGACCGATGCACAGGAAATCATCCAGGTAGTGAATCACAGAATTCACCCCGGAAACATCCCGCACCACCCATTCCACAAATGAACTAAACAGCTCAAAAAAGGCACAGGAAACCAAGCAACCCATCGGTAGACACTTGTCCACGTAAAACTCACCCTCCCAGCAACACCCCAGCCACCGGAAGCTGCCCGAGTGAACCGGGAGCAGCCAAAAAGCCGATTCCACATCCACCTTAGCCATCAAAGGCACCCTTACTGTAACGCCGAACCCAGCCGACCGCGGCATCAAAAGACGTATACGTAACTGAACACATGCTTTAATCGATCGAATCATTAACCAACCCACCCTTAGGATAGGACAGGTGGTGAATGAGGTGAAGTTTATTGGGTTTCTTCTTGGGCACGACCCCCAGCGGGGACACGACCAAGTCCGAAAGCGGCGCAGTAGCAAAAGGACCACCTATGCGACCCAAAGCAACCTCCTTACCCAGCTTCTCAGAAACCACCTCAGGATGTTGCAAGGCCGACCTGAGGTTATGTCCCACTGGAGGAACCACCTCCAAATTGCACGGAATCTTGAAACCCACTGTGAAACCCTCTTCCAGAACCCGGGCAGCCGCCCTATCAGGATACCTACCTAGTAACGGCTGCATCCTTTCCCCCCTCACCGGCGTCTTCCCTTTTGTTTCCAGAACCGCCGGTCTTACCCTTGCCTTGCTTAAAACATCTGGAGCCAGGGTGAGCACCCCTGCACCCGGAGCACTCATGCTTGTATCAGCAAGAACTGCCAAACTTGCAGGTGCCAGAGTTATATTGCCATCACAACCCTTTTTTGTTCCCGGCCGATTGACCCTGGGCAGCGGGTCCCCCGTGAGTCTGATTTGGACCCCGCGGAGATGCCATAAGCTGCATTCACACTGTAATGTCCTTGTGGCCCCACTGCAGATCAGGCCGAACAGCCCTGCGCTGCAGAAACTGCTCATCATACCGGAGCCACCCGTGCCTCCATACACCCTATAGGCTTCCGCAATGGAACCCTGATAGCAAAAAAGCACAGAGCACCATTCAGGATGCTTCTCCCCAAGTACACTGGCCATGATACCAAATGCCTGCAGCCAATTAGCAAACGTCCTAGGAATCAGCCTGAACCTCCGCTTCTCCTCATCCTCTTTCTTGGAATCGTCAGGCTTATCCAAATTAAACTGCTCCAGGGGCTACAGCGAGAAGATGTCCACGTAATCCCCTTTCCACAACTTTTCCTGCACCTCTGGTTTCAAATGTGACCCCAAAGGTCCCTCATAGCACAGGTACACCTCGCATTTCGCCGCGTCGGCCAATGTCTTGCCTACCCACCAACTCCCCCGGCGAAACTTTGGCGGGCCCCTGTTGCGCAACCGGACTAGGGGAATCCCCCGCTGGGACCACAACTGCAGCCAACCCCCAGTAGCACCCAGGGCCCCAACAGCTGGCGGGACCCAGGCAGCCGCCGGACCCATCCACGACTTCTCAACCGTCTCAAACTTCTGCACCAACAATTTAATACCCTCCAAAAACGCCAGCATACCCCCACCTTTCCCAGCAGCCCCCCCCCACCATTGGAGACATCACCCCTACTTGGCTCCCATGCACTGCACTACCAGCCACATCACACCCATGCAAAGGCAAATTGTACTCACCGGACTGCGCAGGTGCTGACCCGACAGCCACCGACGCCACCCTTTGGGCAGTGGTTCGATCTCGTCCTTAGAGTCCGCCAGTTCACCGACCGACAGTGGCCCGTCCGACAGCTCCCCTTCCGACAAAGGCCCGCCCTGCACGACAGCCAAGGCTGCCGCCCGATCTCCAGCCATCCGATCCCTCCGCAGCGCCGCATACCCGTCCACCGACTTTTAGACAGCCTTGCCAGGGCCAGTGTGTGAGGCCTCAGCCCGGCCGGCCTCCGCTCCTTGCGCCATCCGTCCTCGAACGCCCTCTTCCGTCCACTGTCGAGGCAACCGGAGGCCCGGGGACCCTTGCATCCTTTCGTCCAGCACCAGGCCTGGTCACCACCGCCACCGTGGGGGGGGGGGCACGCTGCGACCGCGTGCCCTGCTAGGCCGCAGCGCCGCTCCTGAGCCCTCCCCACGCTCCACAGAAAGCTTGCTAGCTGGGCCAGGCTGTACTGTAGGAGGAGCTACACAGCAAGGTAATATCAGTTCCAAATTAGGGTATTTGGCAGGATGTCGTAAATTAATTTTGGGTCAAAACGGACTCCCAAACTGCAGTGGTTCTGAAGCATTTGGCTGAATATGAGCCGATAATAATATTGCCCAAAACACTTTATTCAGAATTCATCCTGCAGCTTTTGTTAGCAGTCAAATCATCAATAAATACAAAAGAACCAGTTCCATTGGCAGCCATACATGTGTGCCTATGTGTACAGGTGTCAGTGTAGTGCTTGTGTACTCACTGTCTGATGTCTCCTCTCCTCCGCCGGACGAAAAAACCAGCAGGAGGAGCGGTGACATCACTTCCTCCTCTGCCTGTATTTACAGTTCAGGCAGAGGAGGAAGCCGATTGGCTGTGAGCGATCCGGAGGGGGTGAACAAAAACAAATAGCCGCCCCCTCATACCGGATCGCTCCCAGAGCCTAGGGGACCGCCGCACACAGCGCGGGGGATGGGGGGGGGGGAGACGATCGGACCCCCGACCCGCGGAAAGGCAGGGACGTACCTGTACTCCCATGTGCCTGTACATGCCATTCTGTGGACGTACATAGGCGTGCGGCGGTCCTTAAATGTTTAAGGGCTTGTTGACCCACTTTTATTCAAAAGGCAAAAATAAACAAAAATCCAAACATAGGTCTCCCACACAGGGGTTTTCACTGTCCATACAGAATGGTACCTTCAGCCTCCTGGCTTACACATGCAAAAGGAAATACCAAGCCACCTGGCCTGAGCAGTAGCACCACTGCTCAGGCTCCCGCATGAAGACTTCCTGACTCCTGTCAGCCACCTCAGACTCAGGTCTCTGGGTATTACAGTGCAGCCTGCACTCTCCAGCTAATTCAGTGCACACCTGCACTCTCAGGGTTCTCCCTTCCAAGCCTGGACTCCTCTGGAGGGTGGAGCCCAGAACCATGGTCAGGTGTCTATACATAAGCCAGCACACACCTGACCAGTCATTGTGCTGGAAAACCTAAAAATCTGGACCCAGGACTGGGGATTTCATCCCACCCAGATCTCAGCGAAATCCCCGGGCTCCAGGTCCCAAAGTGGACTTTATTAAAAAGCGAGGGAACTGAAACGCCAGTTTCCTCTGTAAACTGCAAGCTCTCTGGAGCCCCTCAACCTGACCGGTTGAGAACCCTGGGTCACCACACCCCTGGGGTACCAGACTACTACAATATATATATACATACTATATGAAAGGGGGACATGGTTATTGTATTGGTGGGTTTGATTGCGGTAGAAGGAAGTTATTCTTTATTCTTCCCACTCAGATCAACTTCAATTCTCTCTTCTGTCCCCCATTCTCCACACAGATCACCAGTGAAGTTCCATGATTTCAGCTTTTAAAAAAAAAGGCCAATGAGAATTCTCAGTGTGCAGAGATCATAGGAAGGGGAACATGTTGAAGCATGTTCTCCCCAATTATCTCTGTTTAATAAACCGTTTATGGACTGATCCTCGTGATCACCGCTGATCAGTTTCAGAAATGTACATGTCTCATCTGAGTATGACAAAATTTACATTTTTAATGGTCTAAAAAAAACTTTTTCAACCCGATCGTTAAAACGGTCTTGCCTACACACAACCATGCTCTAGCAAAGCGTGGTGACGTACAGCACGTACAATGGCACTATAAAGGGTAAAATTTCCATTCGGATGACGCCACCCTTTGGGCTTCTTTCACTGATTTTGTGTTTGTAAAGACGATTCACGCTTTTCTGTCTGTTACAGAGTGATGAATGTGCTATCTACATTATGAACGCTAGCTTTACCAGAAAGAGCGCTCACGTCTCATTTTTTCACGTCGTTAAAGCCCACACACGACCATTTTTTACGACGTTAAAAACGAGAACGACAAATTTGAGCATGTTCGAAATTTTTTATGGCCATTTTGTACATCGTAAAAAATGTTCTGGAGCCCACACACTATCGTTTTTAATGACATTTTAAAAAAACTAAATTTTTTTACAACCCGAAAAATGGTCGTGTGGACGTGGCACTTGTTGCTGAAAAATTAAAATGTAATAAACACACAACCACACACATATTAATATTCTGGACCACAAAATTTAAATTAACAATTTTCTTTATTTATTTAAACAAAAAATTAGAAACGAAAAATGGTTCTGGCTCCCTCTCCCATTGACGACGTCCCCTTTTTTTCGGCTTCATGGAGCGGAGCTCGTTCGGACAGGCTACAAATAAAAAAAAAAGTAAAATTGTCATTTACATCATGCAGTTATATTAAAAAAAGGGAGGGAGAGAGAGAAAGAGAGGGGGAGAGAGAAAAGGGAGAGAGGGGGAGAGAGATGGAGGGGGAGAGAGCGAGAAGGGGAGGGGAGAGGGAGTGGGAGAGAAAGGGAGGGAGAGAGAGATAGGGGAGAGAGAGAGAGGTAGAGAGAGATAGGGGAGAGAATGAGAGAAGGGAGAGAGAGGGGAAGAGATGGAGGGGGGAGAGGGAGAGAGAGATGGGGGAGAGGGGAGGGAGAAAGAGAAGGAAAGAGAGGGGGAGAGAGGTGGGGAGAGAGAAACGGGAGGGGGAAAGAGCGAGAGATGTGTTTAAATCAATACATTTTTATTATTCAAATACCTCTTTCACACTGGCTTGTTTTGCAGGCGCTATAACGATAAAAATAGCGCCTGCAAAACCCGAGGGCTTTCACACTGGAGGGGTGCGCTAGCAGGACGGTAAAAAAAGTCCTGCTAGCCACATCTTTGAAGCGGTGAAGGAGCGGTGTGTACCAATCCTGCCCATTGAAACAAATTGGGCAGCGTGGCAAAAAGCTGCTGTAGCAGAGAGCCTGAGCTGGCCGCTGAGAGCCTGAGCTGGCCGCTGCCGCCCCCTCCACAGCCCAGCGCTCCAGTGAGCACAGGGGGGCAGAGCAGTGAGCTGGTGACTGACAGTCAGCAGCCCTCTTCTCAGGAAGCTGTGAGAACTGAGCGATCAGCTGTATTTGATCGCTCGGTTTTCAGTGTTAGAGATAGATGCTGGGGGACAGATGATGCATTAGACCAATGCTGCATCCACCTAGGTAAGAAGAAGGATTCTTATATAAAAAAAAAACATACTTCTCTGCTGTCGCAAAAAATACAACAGGAATTCAGAAGAAATCTCTACAAAGCGAGAAGAATCAACTTCTTAATTTTTACAGAACAGACGTCTCCGATGGAAGAGTTCCCACCCTCTCTTTTCCTGGTATCAACTCTAATATTTCAGACTTCCCATCACTCTCTGTTATGAAGACAATGATCACACTAATACATATAGGGACTGGCTGGTGGTTCTAACCCTTTTCTGCTCTATCAAAAAATGACCATACATACACATTAAATAGCAGGACTGCATTATAGCCCTATTCCGCCTTGGGCACTACGTATGGATAAAACATGGCCTGCAGAATAAACTGACAGTTGGTGACAGATTGGTAAACTTACCTGCTCCCGTTGTGGATATGGCGCACATTGTTCAAGACACCAAATAAAATGGAACAACCACCTGTGAATAGAGAATAGAAGAGTGACTAAGGCCTGATAAGCTGAAACGCGTCAACTGACTTCATCTGCGTTTTGTTCACTGTGTCTTTGCAATAAAATGAAGACATTTTAAGAGCAACAAGCGGAGTGCGGATCATTTTTCCCAGATTGGTAAACATACCTGTTCCCGTCATGAAAATCATTAAACTGTCCTGGTGAAGAAAGAAGAAATAAAAGTCATTATTGGAATATTGGCATTTGTACTATTACTTGAATAAGTACTTACATAATTTTGTAAAAATGTTGTCAAATTTTTGTCCCAGTTCACAATGGGAAGGCCTCTACTAATTAAAACAGAAAAATAAATGATGAGTGACGTTACATCACAATTACCTTCCTATATCTACATGTAATATTTTTCCATTTCCAGTCAAGTAGGGAAGAGTTTTATTTCCTGTCAGATTTTTGCTATCTTTGTCCTATTTGAGAGATTTTAACTCTAACTGATGTACAGGTACGTTGGTTTGCTAGAAGTAGTTAAATAGCAGGATTGCATTGCAGTCCTATTTTGCCTTGGACACTACTGACGTTATAAACAAAATATGATAATAAAGTGACAGTTGGTGACAGATTAGTAAACGTACCTGCTCCCCTTGTGCAATATGTGCCATACACAAATCTGTGAATAGAAAATAGAAGAGGGTTAGTCATACTTATATATGTTTATGTTTTCTGAAGACAACTCTGTGATGGGTTTATATTGGAGGAAAAATAATGTATCCCCCCACCCCCACCCCCAGACCAGCCATTCTCAACCAGGTTCTGTGGAATTTTAGGATTCCTCCAGTGGTTGTCAGGAGTTCCTTGATCTGTGGATAATTGATCCCCCCTTTCACTTTCCTGCACAGTCCGCGGCCAACGTCACATGGCAGAGTCATGACACTAGGGGGGCATTACTATAAAGGCATTCTTGCTTCTGGCCACTGATGTAAAGGGCATTTTTCCTTTGGACTCCCAATAAATTAGTTTTAGTAGGGGTTCTCTAAGACCTAATAAACTATTTCAAGTGTTCTTACAAAAAGGGGGGAGGGAACCCGAGGGTATTCCCAGATTGGAGTTTAACGGTACAGTAAACAATAGAGATATAGAGAAATAATTTGTAATAGAAAATAGACATATACATGGTATACAAAAGGACACATGGTATACAAAAACATAAAATACATAGTATATGATGTGAGCCGGAGTGCATCAATGCGTTTTGCCATTAGGCTTCTTCGGGACGCATTCAGGATTCAATAATTGTAAGAGCGAGGAAAAGGGTCTCACTATCTAAAAACAGAAAAACATTTATAATTGAGAACATAACACATTTTTTTAAATGATTTTGAAATAGCTTTTATGTCCTTTTGTATACCATGTATGTGTCTATTTTCTATTAAAACGTATTTCTTTACATCCCTATTGTTTACTGTGCCGTTAACTACTTCCGACCCAGGCCATAGTAAAAAGATGGCCTCAAGGTGGCTCTATAAATCTGGGAGGCCGTCTTTTTAGGGCCTCGGGTCCTCCGGCCACTGGGGGGGGCGTGCACGCACTGAGATGTCGAGATGAGTAATCAAATGGACTCAATTCTCTCATGGAATGTGTGAGGCCTGCATGACCCCAAGAAAAGAACTGCCATTTTTACCTCTCTTGCGCACCAAGCTCCTACTGTCATTTGTCTGCAAGAGACGCACCTTACTAAGGACACCACTAACCTGCTCCACCTTAGGAAGTATTCCACTCAATATCATTCTACACATACCCAGTACTCTAGGGGTGTCAGTGTGCGGTTTTCCAGGATAACCTAATTTACAGAAATTGATTGACAGTGAGGGTAGATTTATTTTCTTATTGGGTATTTGGGAATCACATGCATGCGTGATCGCAAATGTTGATATTCCTCCGCCATTTAATCTATTGGTGTTAAAATGTCTCTCCAGGTTTTTAGCTAAACATCCTCAGGTTCTGGTGTATGTTCTGGGAAATTTTAATAGCGCTCTGAATATGTCTCTTGATGTGCACAAGAAGTACCGCCCATAGAGCCCCAGAGCATATACCACTCTTGCTAAATATGTGACAGAAATTGGTTTGTTTGATCTTTGGCGGTGTAAATTTCCTCTAAAAGCGCAATTTTCCTGTCACTCATTAACACATTCTACCCTGTCCCGTATTGACTTTGCCATGGGTAACGCCCTAACACACATATGGCCCTATGGTTTCCTATCTTGCCAGAGGTCTCTCTGATCACTCTTCGGTGCAACTTAGTTTTTAACTCTTAATACTGTTAAACTTCACCTCCACTCCGCCGCCCGCCTCACAGCCTGTCAAGTCTTACTCTCCGGCTACTACTGAGTGGGGAGCGGAGGAAGATCACCCCACCAGGGAAGGCAAGGAGATAAGCAGGCAGGCGGCTGGCCATAACTGAGCCAAGGCAGAAGAACATGCGAGCGGTGCGGAATGGGCACCCGAAACTAAAGAAATATTCCCTCTGCTCTGACCACCACATGATCATCAGAAAGGGGGACAGATAATGGAAAAAAATCCACCCCCCTAAGCTAGTAGAAGCACTGACTGTCTATGAAATTGCCCCAGTCCCTGTTCAAATCCAATTCGGGGACAAAACTGGGGACAGACTTGTACCAGGGACAGTGTCCTCAATCAAGGGACTGTCCCCTGAAATCGGGGATGTCTGGTCACCCTACGTTAAAGCCTTCATTAGGGGAATGTGCATCAAAGAGATAGCTACCATTAACCACTTAAGACCCGGACCTTTAGGCAGCTAAAGGACCCGGCCAGGTTTTGCCATTCGGCACTGCGTCGCTTTAACTGACAATTGCAGTGTCGTGGGACGTGGCTCCCAAACAAAATTGGCGTCCTTTTTTTTCCCACAAATAGAGCTTTCTTTTGGTGGTATTTGATCACCTCTGCGGTTTTAATTTAACAAAAATAGAGCGAAAATTTTGAAAAAAAAAAACACAATATTTTTTTACTTTTTGTGTCGTTTTTTTGAGGACATAAAACGACGTTTTGCCCACACACGATCATTTTAAATGAAACTTTTTAAAACGTCGTTTTATTTCATCACAAAAAACGACCGTGTGTATGTGGCATAATATTTCAGACTTCTCATCACTCTCCGTTTTGAAGACAACGGTCACACCAATACATATAGGGAGAATCACTAATGGGAACACAGACAGCAACAGAAAAGTAACTGACTGGCGGTTCTAACCCTTTCCTGCTCTATCAAGAAATGACAATACATACACATTAAATAGCAGGACTGCATTGTAGTCCTATTCCGCCTTGGGCACTACGTATGGATAAAACATGATAATGGCCTGCAGAATAAACTGACAGTTGGTGACAGATTGGTAAACTTACCTGCTCCCGTTGTGGATATGGCGCGCATTATCTGTTCAAAAAACTGAATAAAATGGAAAAACCACCTGTGAATAAAGAATAGAACAGGGTTATATATAGTTTGTCCATGACAGCGTTGGCAAGATCAACGATTTTTATATAGATGAAGGCATAAAATAACTGATCCAAGTCTGTGGTATTATTCTTGTCTTCATACCCCTTCTTTATTGACGTGACATTCTTTCATGGGCATCTTTTTGGAAGGTCCAGAGAGGCGTCTAAAGAAATGACTGCATTCTTCTTCTATGTTATAATAGCCAACAAGATGCCTTACCGCAACCCAACCCAAAACATGTGCAACAGTGTCTGTATCATCAGAGCACAATGTAGAGCCCAGGTAAAGGAGAAGTAAAGCTGCAGTGATGTAATGTATTAACATTTCTGGGCCACCTCCAGGTGGACTCTACTTTAAAAGCCTGTTTATGCAAAATATGTTTAGTGTCTGTGTTAAACACACTTTTATTTCTGAGATTAGAATAGGTGTTAACTAAAAAATGTTTTTTGATATTTAATGTCCTTACAAACTTAGAAATGTTTACGTACGTCTGAAACTTATTGAAATTTGGCCCTAATGGGATTTTATCCTTTTTTATGGTTCTTCTTCCTGCTCGTTTTCCTTGTGTTCTCCCCCCCCCCTGCTTTTTCCAGTTGGAGTCGAAAGATCCCATTATTGGGGGTGGGGATTCCCTAAAAATCCTCCCTATTGTTCATCTCTATTAATCAGAGGGGCAAAGCGATTATTGGTAATGTCTGTCTGAGAGCGTTTGCTAGCATCCTGCTGGGTTTATTTCCGTATTCATAATATGCTCATCTACACCAGGTTAGTTTCGCTTTTACTCGCTTTTACTCTATCCATTAATAATAAATTTAGTTCCTCCCATAGGCCCGAGAGTTTTTCCTCTGTCTGTTTGTGCCTGAAATTATTTATGTGCTAACTCAAGTACGCGGATCTATCCGAGCAGGGTTTCTAGCTTTGCTCCCAGAGATCATTTCCTATGTGCTCCTAGAGATATCAATATATCTCTGATATAGCATTTATGCGCTTCCCATCTACATAATGGGGTTGTTTCCTCTGATTCATTAATTGTAAAGAAAGCCTCTAATTCCTGAGTTATTTGATTCTCATATTCTGGTTCTTTCAGGAGTGCATCATTTATCTTCCAGTTCCATTCCTGGGGACTTATATCCCCCCATTCTATAGCACAGTTAGTTGGCGCGTGATCCGATAATGTAAATGAGCCTATGGATGCCTCCAATATACACGACAGTACATTCTGAGATACAAAACATAATCAATTCTAGTATAGGTCTTATGTCTGGCTGAAAAAAAAGGTATAGTCTCTGTCGTGTACATGCAGGGTTCTCCAAGTATCCATCAGTTGCAAATCCTGTAAAAGCCTCTTTGCTCTACGTAATTTTACATAATATAAATGGGACACTCCCTTAGGCCGCGTACACACGATCGGTTCAAACCAATGAAAACGGACTGAGGTTCGGTTTCCATCGGTCCAAAACGATTGTGTGTAGGCCCTATCGGTCCGTTATCCTTCGATCAAAAAACAGAGGGCTTGCTTTAAAATTAAACCGATGGACGGCTAACCGATGGGTCAAAACCGATCGTTAGTATGCAAAAGCATTGGTTAAAGGGCCGCGCATGCTCAGAATCAAGTCGACGCATGCTTGGAACTTCTTTTTTTCAGCACGTCGCTGTGTTTTACATCACCACGTTCTGACACGATCAGTTCATTAACCGATGGTGTGTAGTCCATTAGTCAGCTTCACCGGTTGACCGATGAAAACGGTCCTTTAGACCGTTCTCATCGGATAGACTGATCGTGTGTACGCGGCCTTAGAGACATCCAGAGTAGGGTCCAATGCCATATTCAGATCCCCTCTGAATATGACATTTGAAGCCCATGTCCAGGATCCGTCTGTGTGTGGTGGTTCTTGTGAAAAATGTTCTGGAGCCCACACACTATCGTTTTTAATGTTTTAATGACATTTAAATAAAACGCAATTTTTTTACACCCCGAAAAATGGTCGTGTGGACGTGGCACTTGTTGCTGAAAAATTAAAATGTAATAAACACATAACAACACACATATTAATATTCTGGACCACAAAATTTAAATTAACAAAATTAGAAACGAAAAATGGTTCTGGCTCCCTCTCCCATTGACGTCCCCTTTTTTTCGGCTTCATGGAGCGGAGCTCGTTCGGACAGGCTACAAATAAAAAAAAAAAAGTAAAATTGTCATTTACATCATGCAGTTATATTAAAAAAAGGGAGGGAGAGAGAGAAAGAGAGGGAGAGAGAGAAGAGAGAGAGGGGGAGAGAGAGAGAGGTAGAGAGAGATAGGGGAGAGAATGAGAGAAGGGAGAGAGAGAGGGGAAGAGATGGAGGGGGGAGAGGGAGAGAGAGATGGGGGAGAGGGGAGGGAGAAAGAGAAGGAAAGAAAGGGGGAGAGAGGTGGGGAGTGAGAAGCGGGAGGGGGAAAGAGCGAGAGATGTGTTTAAATCAATACATTTTTATTATTCGAATACCCCTTTCACATTGGCTTGTTTTGCAGGCGCTATAACGATAAAAATAGCGCCTGCAAAACCCGAGGGCTTTCACACTGGAGGGGTGCGCTAGCAGGACGGTAAAAAAAGTCCTGCTAGCCACATCTTTGAAGCGGTGAAGGAGCGGTGTGTACCACTCCTGCCCATTGAAACAAATGGGGCAGCGCGGCAAAAAGCTGCTGTAGCAGAGAGCCTGAGCTGGCCGCTGAGAGCCTGAGCTGGCCGCTGCCGCCCCCTCCACAGCCCAGCGCTCCAGTGAGCACAGGGGGGCAGAGCAGTGAGCTGGTGACTGACAGTCAGGAAGCTGTGAGAACCGAGCGATCAGCTGTATTTGATCGCTCGGTTTTCAGTGTTAGAGATAGATGCTGGGGGACAGATGATGCATTAGACCAATGCTGCATCCACCTAGGTAAGAAGAAGGATTCTTATATAAAAAAAAAACATACTTCTCTGCTGTTGCAAAAAATACAACAGGAATTCAGAAGAAATCTCTACAAAGCGAGAAGAATCAACTTCTTAATTGTTACAGAACAGACGTCTCCAATGGAAGAGTTCCCACCCTCTCTTGTCCTGGTATCAACTCTAATATTTCAGACTTCCCATCACTCTCTGTTATGAAGACAATGATCACACTAATACATATAGGGGCTGGCTGGTGGTTCTAACCCTTTTCTGCTCTATCAAAAAATGACCATACATACACATTAAATAGCAGGACTGCATTATAGCCCTATTCCGCCTTGGGCACTACGTATGGATAAAACATGGCCTGCAGAATAAACTGACAGTTGGTGACAGATTGGTAAACTTACCTGCTCCCGTTGTGGATATGGCGCACATTGTTCAAGACACCAAATAAAATGGAAAAACCACCTGTGAATAGAGAATAGAAGAGGGTTAGTCATACTTATGTATGGGTTATGACTAAGGCCTGATAAGCTGAAACGCGTCAACTGACTTCATCTGCGTTTTGTTCACTGTGGCTTTGCAGTAAAATGAAGACATTTTAAGAGCAACAAGCGGAGTGCGGATCATTTTTCCCAGATTGGTAAACATACCTGTTCCCGTCATGAAAATCATTAAACTGTCCTGGTGAAGAAAGAAGAAATAAAAGTCATTATTGGAATATTGGCATTTGTACTATTACTTGAATAAGTACTTACATAATTTTGTAAAAATGTTGTCAAATTTTTGTCCCAGTTCTCAATGGGAAGGCCTCTACAAATTAAAACAGAAAAATAAATGATGAGTGACGTTACATCACAATTACCTTCCTATATCTACATGTAATATTTTTCCATTTCCAGTCAAGTAGGGAAGAGTTTTATTTCCTGTCAGATTTTTGCTATCTTTGTCCTATTTGAGAGATTTTAACTGATTTTAACTCTAACTGATGTACAGGTACGTTGGTTTGCTAGAAGTAGTTAAATAGCAGGATTGCATTGCAGTCCTATTTTGCCTTGGACACTACTGACGTTATAAACAAAATATGATAATAAAGTGACAGTTGGTGACAGATTAGTAAACGTACCTGCTCCCCTTGTGCAATATGTGCCATACACAAATCTGTGAATAGAAAATAGAAGAGGGTTAGTCATACTTATATATGTTTATGTTTTCTGAAGACAACTCTGTGATGGGTTTATATTGGAGGAAAAATAATGTATCCCCCCCCCCCCAGACCAGCCATTCTCAACCAGGTTCTGTGGAATTTTAGGATTCCTCCAGTGGTTGTCAGGAGTTCCTTGATCTGTGGATAATTGATCCCCCCCTTTCACTTTCCTGCACAGTCCACGGCCAACGTCACATGGCAGAGTCATGACACTAGGGGGGCATTACTGTAAAGGCATTCTTCCTTCTGGCCACTGATGTAAAGGGCATTTTTCCTTCTGACTCCCAATAAATTAGTTTTAGTAGGGGTTCTCTAAGACCTAATAAACTATTTCAAGTGTTCTTACAAAAAGGGGGGAGGGAACCCGAGGGTATTCCCAGATTGGATTTTAACGGCACAGTAAACAATAGAGATATAGAGAAATAATTTGTAATAGAAAATAGACATATACATGGTATACAAAAGGACACATGGTATACAAAAACATAAAATACATAGTATATGATGTGAGCCGGAGTGCATCAATGCGTTTTGCCATTAGGCTTCTTCGGGACGCATTCAGGATTCAATAATTGTAAGAGCAAGGAAAAGGGTCTCACTATCTAAACACAGAAAAACATTTATAATTGAGATCATAACACATTTTTTAAAATTATTTTTAAATAGCTTTTATGTCCTTTTGTATGCCATGTATGTGTCTATTTTCTATTAAAATGTATTTCTTTACATTTAGTAAAAAAGGGGGGGTGGGGGGAACAAAGGAACAATGCGCAAGTTATACCACTAGTAGAAGTTAAAGTATTAACGTCTACCACAGAGCAATCATCAAAGTGATGATTAGGTTGCCGTAACCTTATACTCATAAGTATCAATATAAAGATTAAGGGGTAAGGGAGGGGGAGGAAGGTAAAGAGTAGGAAAAAGGGAGGGGGAAAGGGAGGAAGGGGGAAAAGGGATAACGATCTCAGTGGAGATCAAGAAAGAAAGGGGTTACTATTGGCAACAAATTAATGGTCTGGATAAGCTACTTCGGTACAAAAAAGTTTATTGGAGTATCAAAGTGTATCGCTACAAAAAGTATTTTAGCCTTTAAAAAGACCAATTAAATGATATGGGAATAAAACCCACCATGAACATAAATTACTAACAAGACACACAATGGGCAACATAAAATCACAACACTAGTCCGGACTATAAGGGTTCAGGCATCACCGTCTCAGCACTATATTTCTCAAATGGAAGGATTTTACTTTATAGTTAAATCAAGAGAAAAAATGAAAATATAATGGTACTTGGTTATATGGACAAGAATATAATCAGGGGAAAACAATGTAACACCTGATGTCCAACCATAGTGTGCCAAAAAAAGTGCTGTGTGTGTTGATAGAACCCTGTGTGCACAGAAAAAGAGAAGGAAAGGAGGCAATAATGGAATTCCTGCTGCAGCGTAATTTTTGGTCCTAAACTAATATGGGATTTCACCTATAATTAAATCAATAACTTAATAGTGGTCATAATTGGGGGTAACGTGGTAAAATTCATATAGTTCATTTGTTGATGATTGAAAAAACGCTGGAAAGAAAAAAGAAGAATTCCTGTTGATAAGATCAGTCCAATGGGTATCATCAATGTATTATTAATTTTTAAAGAAGCAGTTTGGAGAATATAATTTCTATTCCGCTGTGCATAAGTGATCTTCATTGATTTGTCCCTTATATGGATTGGGTTATCATTGCCTAGCAGTAGGTATGTTAGGAACTTTTTTCAAACAATGTATTGTTGTAACATACTGCTGGTTTATTATAAACACTTCAGTGACATTCAATACTTGTATAAATTCAGTCAAGATTGGAGCGCAGAATTATGCACAATGAATATTCTGTACATTACCATGTGTCACTGGTGTTCCACCGAGGGCTGAGTTATATATCATACCATTTGCTGTGCTGTACGATGGTAAAGTGGTACAGACCTGTATCCTATGGACGGCAGTAATTCCTTTAGGTGACAACAAAGTTACGGATGGGTGTAACTGATGTTGTTGTTCACCCTTAGTGAAGGTCCCATCACTGTAGGGTATCCCTCTGAATTCGGGATGGACGGCTCTGTAGTCCTGCCGTGCACGCTGAATCGGGTACAGCGTCTCCGTCCTTCGTGTGCACACACGAACGTAGCGTCACGTGACTAGCGTCGGATGGTGACGTTGACGCGTTTCGCCGTAACCAATGGCGTAGCTTCTTCCTGGACGTGACTTCACATCAGCTGACAGGCGTCTTTTGTTGACCGAGATCAGCTGTTGCTTAACACCATGTAACAAGGTGATCAGTCATTCAAAAAGCGTGTGGAAATAAAACATGTTGTAACGGACATGGTGGTGTTTCATTGGGTTATTTGATCTCTCATTTTGACATTATCAAAGGGTGCTCACATAATTTCTATGTGTGAACAATAGGTTCAATGATCATTTGTAACTAAGATTCTATGGCGTTCATACTGGAGGGGGAGGAATGGGGAAGGGAAAAGGCGGATTAAATCTACCTGTATTTTTTAAGAAATTCAGGAGCATGTTCAAGATAGTAAAATAAAAACAGATAATTTAGAACTATATATTCAAAGAAGAGGGTGTGGAGTGGATGAAGGAAAAGTGCATAAAGAAAAGGACAGAGGACAACACACACTGATGTTATTACCAGGGAAGGTAATGAAGTACATTATCAGTAAGTGGAAAATTGATATAGTTCATTAATCACTAAATTGTATCTAAGGATTCAAAAATACCTGTAGATTTAGTTCAGTGTTTAAACCAATAGGCATGAGTGATTTGAGAAGGTATACCCAGGATTTTTCTTTCTGTAATAAAATCCGATCAAAATCGCCCCGCCGACTTGGTAGATTGAGGGCATATATTCCCCTTGACCGTCATTCCTTTGGAATTTCGATCATGAAATTCTGCGAAGTGTTTCGCAAGGGGTTTTTCTGGATTTTTTTCTTTCTCATTGATTTCTCTTAAATGCTCGCCAATGCGTACTTTAAGGGGGCGTTTTGTTTTGCCTATGTAAATCTTGGGACAGGGGCAAGTAATCATATAGATCACTCGTGTGGTGGAACAATTGGTCAGATTTCTGATTTCAAAAGAACCCTGTCCATAGGCGTCATTAAATGTAGCAGTTCGATCTACATAGGGACAGATTTGACATCTGCCACATGGAAACATGCCCAGGGATCGTGGGTAACTGGAAAGCCATGTGGTGTTAGGTTCCTTGATGAATTCAGATTTAATCAAGATATCCTCCATATTTCTTGCCCGACGTGCCACCATTTTGGGCGTTGTACTTACTATCTTAGCTAAAGCCGGGGCATTAGTTAAGATTCCCCAATGCTTTTCCAAGACAGTTCGAACAGAATCCCATTGTGAGCCAAATGAGGTGATAATTCTAATAGGCTCATTGGGATTTAAGGGGAGTTTTTCAACTGATCTTTTCTTAGTTAGTAAATCAACGCGATCCCTAATCGCTGCTCTTTTCCGCGCTTTCTTAATTTGGGCATGCGAATAGCCACGCTCTCGGAATCGTGTATAGAGCTCTTGGCTTTCGCGCCTGTAATCATTGGGGTTAGAGCAGTTTCGTTTTATTCGTAAGAATTGTCCAACTGGAATACCGTTCTTCAGCCAGTGGGGATGATGGCTGGTGGCGTATAACAATGTATTTGCCGCTGTTTCTTTGCGGTAAGTACATGTGGTAAGTTGGCCCTTAGTTAGGGTGATCTGCAGGTCTAAAAAGGATAGTTTGTCGGGATCAGCTGTATACGTAAGATGGATATTACGCTGGTTTTGATTCAATTCAATCATGAATTGATGTAAAGTTTCAATGGTCCCATGCCATATCATTAATACATCGTCTATGTATCGCCACCAGGTCAATACGTGGCGGCGATACATCTGCGACCCATAGACCTCCTCTTCTTCCCAGTGTCCCAAGTGGAGACACGCGATAGTACTTGTTCATAAATTGGAAGCAGTTATTTTTAAGAGCAAATTCCAATCAGTCAACAATAAACTCATTTTGTGGTCCAGAGGTAGGATAAGTATTGTCGAGAAAAGTTTTGACGGCCTTGATGCCAGTTTGGTGGGGTATCGATGTGTATAATGATTCAACATCGATGCCTACTAGCAGTATCCCATCCGGTTGTTGACTGGCATCAAGTTCGTCAAGCTTTGCCAAGACATGTTGTGTGTCTTGCACGAAGGATTTTAAGTCAATCACCATCTCCTTGAGCATAAGGTCTAAATATTTCCCAATGCGTTCCATAGGTCCCTGACAGGCAGACACAATCGGTCTGCCTGGAGGTTGTGTTAAATTTTTGTGGACTTTGGGGATGATGTAAAAAGTCGGAACATTATATTCCTGTACAGAGAGGTAGTTGAATTCCTTAACAGTTAAGAGGCCCTCTTCTTTTGCTAGTTTCAATTTGCCATTTAATTCCTGAGCCAATACTGGCATTTCTTTACATCCCTATTGTTTACTGTGCTGTTAACTACTTCCGACCCAGGCCATAGTAAAATGATGGCCTCAAGGTGGCTCTATATATCTGGGAGGGCGCCTTTTTAGGGCCTCGGGGCCTCCGGACACTGGGGGGCGTGCACGCACTGAGATGTCGAGATGAGTAATCGAATGGACTCAATTCTCTCATGGAATGTGTGAGGCCTGCATGACCCCAAGAAAAGAACTGCCATTTTTACCTCTCTTGCGCACCAAGCTCCTACTGTCATTTGTCTGCAAGAGACGCACCTTACTAAGGACACCACTAACCTGCTCCACCTTAGGAAGTATTCCACTCAATATCATTCTACACATACCCAGTACACTAGGGGTGTCAGTGTGCTTTTTTCCAGGATTACCTAATTTATAAAAATTGATGCATTGATTGACAGTGAGGGTAGATTTATTTTCTTATTGGGTATTTGGGAATCGAATGCATGCGTGATCGCAAATGTTGATATTCCTCCGCCATTTAATCTATTGGTGTTTAAATGTCTCTCCAGGTTTTTAGCTAAACATCCTCAGGTTCTGGTGTATGTTCTAAGAGATTTCAATAGCGCTCTGAATATGTCTCTTGATGTGCACAAGAAGTACCGCCCATAGAGCCCCAGAGCATATACCACTCTTGCTAAATATGTGACAGAAATTGGTTTGTTTGATCTTTGGAGGTGTAAATTTCCTCTAAAAGCGCAATTTTCCTGTCACTAAATAACACATTCTACCCTGTCCCGTATTGACTTTGCCATGGGTAACGCCCTAACACACATATGGCCCTACGGTTTCCTATCTTGCCAGAGGTCTCTCTGATCACTCTTCGGTGCAACTTAGTTTTTAACTCTTAATACTGTGTGAACTTTGGGGGTTCTTTAGCTCCGCGAGACAAGTGCGTAAACCGTGTCAGTAAAGCACAGGATCTTTATTGCGAACAAAATAATGCTTTCTTCAGCACCAGGAAAACGTCACAACAAAAAGTCCTGCTTGTTTCCAGCATAAATTAGAAAAGTCTTTCTTCAGCACAGAAAAATAAACAACAGAAAGGCACATACGTTTTTGTAAGAAATCCTCCAGTCCTTTCCTGCAGACACAGCTTCACTCCCAAACTACTCCACCCTCTGTCAGGACTTCCTTTCCTTTTAACTCACTTCCTGGAAGTGGTTAACCCCTTGTGTGCCTGAAGCCAGGGGTCAGAAGGGGAGGCTCTCTTCCCTCCCAATTGTCGCTTCAGAGCCTCCGAAATCCCGGACCCCCAAATATCATTAAAAGAAAAAAGAGAGGACTTTAAGCCCGTCCTCTCTGGATCCACTTTATCTGTCCGGAACCTCTCACCCCCTTTGGGTGACCTCCTGAACCAGTGCTTAAAGGGACCAGATACCAAAAATTGGCGCTATGTAGCGTCCATCCAGGACCCATCCCTGGCATCCTGTACAACTGTTAAACTTCACCTCCACTGGAAAATGAATCCCTTTTGGATCCCTTTGTTTACAGACACTAAATGCATGCAGGTACAAATTTGGCACTTTGTACTTTGGTCTGGGATACTTTAACCACTTGCTTACTGGGCACTTACACCCCCCTCCTGCCCAGGTAAAATTTCAGCTTCCGGCACTGCGTCGCTTTAACTGACAATTGCGCGGTCGTGCGACGTGGCTCCCAAACAAAATGTACGTCCTTTTTTCCCCACAAGTAGAGCTTTCTTTTGGTGGTATTTGATCGCCTGTGCGATTTTTATTTTTTGCGCTATAAACAAAAAAGAGCGACAATTTTGAAGAAATATACAATATGTTTTACTTGTTGCTATAATAAATATCCCAATTAAAAAAAAAAACACATTTTTTTTTCTCAGTTTAGGGCGATACGTATTCTTCTACATATTTTTGGTAAAAAAAAAAATCGCAATAAGCGACTGGTTTGCGCAAAAGTTATAGCGCTTACAAAATAGGGGAGAGAATTATTATTTTTTATTATTTTTTTTTTACTAGAAATGGCGGCGATCTGTGATTTTTATTGGTACTGCGACGTTATTGCGGACACATCGGACACTTTTGACACATTTTTGGCGCCATTCACATTTATTCTGCGATCAGTGCTATAAATATGCACTAATTACAGTATAAATGTGACTGGCATTGAAGGGGTTAACACTAGGGGGTGAGGAAGGGGTTAAATGTGTATGCTAGGTGTGTTCTAACTGTGGTAGGAGGGGGGGGTGACTGGGGGGGTGACCGATCTGTGTCCCTATGTAGGAAGGAACACAGATCGGGCTCCTCCCCTCCAGAGACAGGACATTGTCTCTGTGTGAGTCGGCAATGAGAGATGATCTATGAGAGATCATCTCTCATTGGCCCACAGATCGCATCACAAACGGCCGCTCTGATTGGCCGTTTGCCGCGATCTGTGATTGGCCGTGTCCAAGGGACACGGACAACACAGGGCTTCCCCGCAGCGCGCAGTACAGCGCGCGCTGGGAAAGCCAGAATGACATGCCGTCAAATGACGGCATGTTGGATATTCAGGCCCGCGCTGTTGCCGTCATCCGATGGTAGCGCGGGCCTCAAGTGGTTAAAGTAAGGTGACCAGATTTTTTAAATGAAATCCAGGGAATTTTTTTTTTTTACTAGAAATGGCGGCAATCAGCAACTCTCTGACCATCGCCGCCGCCCGCCTCACAGCCTGTCAAGTCTTACTCTCCGGCTACTACTGAGTGGGGAGCAGAGGAAGATCACCCCACCAGGGAAGGCAAGGAGATAAGCAGGCAGGCGGCTGGCCATAACTGAGCCAAGGCAGAAGAACATGCGAGCCGTGCGGAATGGGCACCCGAAACTAAAGAAATATTCCCTCTGCTCCGACCACCACATGATCACCAGAAAGGGGGACAGATAATGGAAAAAAATCCACCCCCCTAAGCTAGTAGAAGCACTGACTGTCTATGAAATTGCCCCAGTCCCTGTTCAAATCCAATTTGGGGACAAAACTGGGGACAGACTTGTACCGGGGACAGTGTCCTCAATCATGGGACTGTCCCCTGAAATCGGGGATGTCTGGTCACCCTACTTTAAAGCCTTTATTAGGGGAATGTGCATCAAAGAGATAGCTACCATTAACCACTTAAGACCCGGACCTTTAGGCAGCTAAAGGACCCGGCCAGGTTTTGCCATTTGGCACTGCGTCGCTTTAACTGACAATTGCACTGTCGTGCGACGTGGCTCCCAAACAAAATTGGCATCCTTTTTTTCCCACAAATAGAGCTTTCTTTTGGTGGTATTTGATCACCTCTGCGGTTTTAATTTAACAAAAATAGAGCGACAATTTTGAAAAAAAAAATCAATATTTTTCTACTTTTTGTGTCGTTTTTTTGAAGACATAAAACAACGTTTTGCCCACACACGATCATTTTAAATGACGTTTTTTAAAACGTCATTTTATTTCATCACAAAAAACGACCGTGTGTACGCGGCATAATATTTCAGACTTCTCATCACTCTCCGTTTTGAAGACAACGGTCACACCAATACATATAGGGAGAATCACTAATGGGAACACAGACAGCAACAGAAAAGTAACTGACTGGCGGTTCTAACCCTTTCCTGCTCTATCAAGAAATGACAATACATACACATTAAATAGCAGGACTGCATTGTAGTCCTATTCCGCCTTGGGCACTACGTATCGATAAAACACGATGATGGCCTGCAGAATAAACTGACAGTTGGTGACAGATTGGTAAACTTACCTGCTCCCGTTGTGGATATGGCGCGCATTATCTGTTCAAAACACTGAATAAAATGGAAAAACCACCTGTGAATAGAGAATAGAAGAGGGTTAGTCCACGGCCAACATCACATGGCAGAGTCATGACGCCAGTGCTAGAGGGGCATGTTTACTTTTGACTCCCAAACTATGTTATCAGCCCTGTCTTCATACCCCTTCTTTATTGACATGTGACATTCTTTCAAGGGCATCTTTTTGGAAGGTCCAGAGAGGCGTCTAAAGAAATTACTGCTTTCTTCTTCTGTTAAATAGCCAACAAGACGCCTTACCGCAACCCAACCCAAAACATCTGCAACAGTGTCTGTATCATCAGAGCACAATGTAGAGCCCAGACAAAGGAGAAGTAAAGCAGCAGTGATGTAATGTATTAACATTTCTGGGCCACCTCCAGCTGGACTCCACTTTAAAAGCCTGTTTATGCAAAATATGTTTAGTGTCTGTGTTAAACTCACTTTCATTTCTGAGATTAGAATAGGTGTTAACTGGGATCAGAGAAGACCTTTCGGCTGATTTAGATAAAAAATATTTTTTGATATTTAATGTCCTTACTAACTTAGAAATGTTTACGTACGTCTGAAACTTATTGAAATTTGGCCCTAATGGGATTTTGTCCTTTTCAATTGTTCTTCCTGCTTGTTTTCCTTGCATTCTCTCCCCCCCCCCCTCTGCTGTTTCCAGTTAGGGTTTGAGTCGAAAGACCCCACCATTGTGGGTGGGGATTCCCTAAAAACCCTCCCTCTTGTTCATCTCTAATAATCAGAGGGGCAAAGCAATTATTGGTGGAAATCCAATAGTATTCTCTGAATGCCTGCGCAATTGCCTGTGAGGAGTTAACTAAAGTGTCTCCCTAAATTTTAATATAATCAATATGGTTCCTTGCCCGTGCCTCTCTGAGAGCGTTTTCTAGCATCCTGCTGGGTTTATTTCCGTATTCATAATATGCTCATCTACACCGGGTTAGTTTCGCTTTTACTTTATCCATTAATAATAAATTTAGTTAATCCCATAGGCCCGAAAGTTTTTCCTCTGTCTGTTGTGCCTGAAATTATTTATGTGCTAACTCAAGTACGCGGATCTATCCGAGCAGGGTTTCTAGCTTTGCTCCCAGAGATCATTTCCTATGTGCTCCTAGAGATATCAATATATCTCTGATATAGCATTTATGCGCTTCCCATCTACATAATGGGGTTGTTTCCTCCGATTCATTAATTGTAAAGAAAGCCTCTAATTCCTGAGTTATTTGATTCTCATATTCTGGTTCTTTCAGGAGTGTATCATTTATATTCCAGTTCCATTCCTGGGGACTTATATCCCCCCATTCTATAGCGCAGTTAGTTGGCGCATGATCCGATAATGTAAATGAGCCTATGGATGCCTCCAACATACACAACAGTACATTCTGAGATACAAAACATAATCAGTTCTAGTATAGGTCTTATGTCTGGCTGTAAAAAAGGTATAGTCTCTGTCGTGTACATGCAGGGTTCTCCAAGTATCCATCAGTTGCAAATCCTGTAAAAGTCTCTTTGCTCTACGTAATTTTACATAATATAAATGGGACACTCCCTTAGGCCCCGTACACACGATCGGTTCAAACCGATGAAAACGGACTGAGGTTGGGTTTCCATCGGTCCAAACCAATTGTGTGTAGGCCCTATCGGTCCGTTATCGTTCGGTCAAAAAACAGAGGGCTTGCTTTAAAATTGAACCGATGGACGGCTAACCGATGGGTCAAAACCGATCGTTAGTGTGCAAAAGCATTGGATAAAAAGCCTCACATGCTCAGAATCAAGTTGACGCATGCTTGGAAGCATTGAACTTTTTTTTTTCAGCACGTCGCTGTGTTTTACGTCACCACGTTCTGACACGATCGGTTCATTAACCGATGGTGTGTGGGCACATCAGTCCATTAGTCAGCTTCACCGGTTAACCGATGAAAACGGTCCTTCGGACCGTTCTCATCAGATGGACTGATCGTGTGTACGCGGCCTTAGAGACATCCAGAGTAGGGTCCAATCTCATATTCAGATCCCCTCTGAATACAACATTTGACATGTCCAGGATCCGTCTGTGTGGTGGCTCTTGATGCTCTGACTTCAGCTTCAGTCCACTCTTTGTGAAAATCCCCAACACTTTTAAATGGCCTTTTCCTGACAATCCTCTCCAGGCTGCGCTCATCCCTGCTGCTTGTGCACCTTTTTCTTCCACACTTTTCCCTTCCACATAACTTTCTATTAATGTGCTTTGATACAGCCCTTTGGGACCATCCAACTTCTTATGGAGGGTGTCAGTTATGGTTTTCTGCACAACTGTCAGGTCAGCAGTCTTTCCCATGATCGTGATTCCTACTGAACCAGACTGAAAGACCATTTAAAGGCTCAGGAACCCTTTGCAGGTGTTATGGCTTAATTAGATGATTAGAATGGGACTCTTTGAGCCTAGAATATTGAATATCTGATATATTAGTTTCACCTTTTAAGTTGCAATAGTGAAATAAATGAACTTTTGCACAATATTCAAATTTTTCGAGTTTCAGCTATAGGGTTCAGAGGTTCACTATGCACAGATTGCAGTTCCAGTGGTGCCCTATGCACAGAGTGCAGTGTTCAGGATTACACTACATACAGAGTGTAGGGTTCAGGGATGCGCTACGTACAGAGCGCAGTACTGGTGAATTATGCACCAGAGTGCAGGGTTCAGGTGTGAGCTGTTTACAGACTACAGTATCAGTGGTGCATTTTGCACAGAGTGCAGTGTTCAGGAGTGTGATACATACAGAGTGCAGAGTCAAGGATTACACTACATACAGAGTGTAGGGTTTAGGGGTGTGCTATGTACAAAGCACAATTCCAGTGGTGCCCTATGCACAGAGTGCAGGAGGTCAGGAGTGTCACTATGTACAGAGTGTAGGGTTCAGGAGTGTGTTATGAACACTGTGCAGAGTTAAGGATTACACTACATACAGAGTTTAGGGTTCAGGGGTGCCCTATGTAGAGAGTGCATTTCCAGGCGTGCCCTATACACAGAGTTTAGGGATCAAAAGTGTGTTACATACACAGTGCATAGTTCAGGATTACACTATGTATAGAGTGTAGGGTTCAGGGGTATGCTATGTAGAGAGTGCAGTTCCAGTGGTGCCCTTTACAGAGTGTAAGGGTTCAGGGGTGCGGTATGTACACAGTGCAGTTCCAGTGGTGCCCCACACACAGAGTGCAGGTTTCAGGAGTGCGTTACATACAAGTGATGAGAACTGAGTGATCAGCGATCATGTGATCGCTCAGTTCTTGATCTTGGAGACATCACAAGACAGTTGCAGCATAGAGGCGAGTATGAAAGTTTGTTTCTTTTGTAGACCCCAAGCTTTTCCTTTAACCACTTGCCGACCAGAAGCCATCGTTATATGGCAGCAGGTCAGCTCTCCGGCTCACATAGTTGTAATTGTACAGCGCCGGGTGCAGCTGTTGCACGCTGAGTAAGCGTGCCCGTGAGTCGGACGGATTCAATGTCTGCCGGCAACCCACTATCACCTAGTACAAAGACAGGAAAGGGAGCTGCCTTTGTAAACAAGGTGATTCCCCATTCTGCCTAATAACATGAGAGAGATCTACTGTTCTCAGTGATCGGGAACAGTGATCTCTGTTATGTCCCTGGCAGCCCATCCCCCCTACAGTTAGAACACATCTAGGGAACACACTTAACCCCTTGATCACCCCCTAGTGTTAACCCCTTCGATGCCAGTGTAATTTATACATTGATTGGTGCATTTTTATAGCACTGATCATTGTAATAACTGGTCCCCAAAAAGTGTAATTTGGGCTCAAGTTTGTCCGCCGCAATGTCGCAGTCCCGCTAAAAGTAGCAGATCTCCGCCATTACTAGTAAAAACAATAAAACAATATAAAAGTCCCCAAATCTATCCCCTATTTTATAGACGCAATAACTTTTTCAGAAAACAATCAATATACACCTATTGCGTATTTTAATCGCTAATGACAATTAGCTCAGCGCTAAACCTTTAGGCTTTACAAATTAAGCAATGCAAACAGCATCACAGCTGTCAATTACCATATTTGTTTACATACACTAACTTTATTGCTAAAATTATTGTTAAATTCAAGACGTAGCTGTGTGTAGTAAGATGGCCGCTAGGGATGAGCCGAACACCCCCGCGTTCAGTTCGCACCAGAACGTTTGAATAGACCGAACGTTCGCACGAACATTTAGAACCCCAATGAAGTCTATGGGACTCGAACGTTCGAATTCCAAAGTGCTCATTTTAAAGCCCAATATTCAAGTTATTGTTGGAAAATCTCTTTGAGAACCCGGGTCTTGCCCCAGGGAACATGTATCAATGGGAATTTTTTTTTAAAAAACTGTATTTTTTTCTGTAGCAGCGATTTTAACCACTTGACCACAGAGCCTGTTTTTCAGATTTGGTGTTTACGAGACTAAACGTTTTTTTTGCTAGAAAATTACTTAAAACCCCCAAACATTATATATTTTTTCCTAACACCCTAGAGAATAAAATGGCAGTCATTGCAATACTTTTTGTCACACCGTATTTGCGCAGCGGTCTTACAAGCGCACTTTTTTTGGAAAAAATTCACTTTTTTGAATTAAAAAAATAAGACTATATAAAGATACTGTTACGCCGAGTAAAATGATACCCAACATGTCACGCTTAAAAATTGAGCTCGCTCGTGGCATGGCGTCAAACTTTTACCCTTAAAAATCTCGATAGGCAATGTTTAAAAAATTCTACAGGTTGCATTTTTTGAGATACAGAGGAGGTCTAGGGCTAGAATTATTGCTCTCGCTCTAACGATCGCGGCGATACCTCACTTGTGTGGTTTGAACACCGTTTTCATATGCGGGCGCTACTCGCGTATGCGTTCGCTCCTGTGCGCGAGCTTGTCGGGACGGGGCGTTTTAATATTTTTTGTTTTTTGTTTTCTTATTTATTTTAATTTAGTTTATAATTTTTTATACATTTTTTTTTTGTTTTTGTATTTATTTTTATTTATTTTACCAATTTTTAACAATAAAAAAAAAAAAAAAAAAATTATCACTTTTATTCCTATTACAAGAAATGTAAACATCCCTTGTAATAGAAAAAAGCATGACAGGTCCTCTTAAATATGAGATCTGGGGTCAAAAAGACCTCAGATCTCATATTTAGTCTTAAATGCAAAAATAAAAATGTAAAATGTCATTTTTTCAAATGGCATTAAGACGCTGGGCGGGACTGACGTTTTGACGCCACTTCCGCCCAGCAGAGCTCTGGGGACGGGTGGGGCGATTTTTCCCTCACTCGTATCCCAGCAGAGGAGCCGAACAGACCCGATCGCCTCCGCCGCTACCGACGGCAACGGTAAGCGGCGGAGGGCGCGGGAGGAGGGGGACCCTCTCCTACCACCGATAACGGCGATCTCGCAGCGAATCCGCCACGGAGACCGCCGTTATCATTAACACAACCGGCCCATGAAGAGATGGATATTTCAGTTTTGGCAGCATTTGCTGCAGTTACCAAGATATCCATCTATAAAAACAGGACGTACTTTGGCAATGGGCCGGTTGTCAAGTGGTTAGTGAAAAAAATGAAAAATTCCTTTAAATATCATACCTGCTGGGTAGTGGCTAGTAGTGGCACATGTTTAGAACTGTCCCTGCACAAAATGAGATTACTATAAGAAAAAAATAATTTAAGACTGCTTGCGGCTTTAATGTAATGTTTGGTCCCTGGCCCTGCAATATGGATAAAAATCACTGAAAAAAAATAGCATGGGTTTCCCTGCCACCACTCCCCCTAGGTCATTACAAGACCCTTTGGCCCTATATTCTTTGAACAGCAGTATACAGGCGGTGCAAACAAGACAAGGACTGTAGGTTTGTTAAGTAGAATCTGACCAATGGCATACTTTGTTGCTGCATATTTCCTAAAGAGACCCTCAACAAACTACATGACACCTGTGCCTGATGGGGCCATTGATGTTCCAGTGGTGGCCCGTAAGACTGTCCATACAGGCTTGGCCCCCCAAAGCGCACGTGCTGTGTGGCAACAATATGTCGATTATTTTAGGGGTGGGGGGGCCATTACAATGCCAGATCTTGGCTGAATACATTATTTTTTTGGGAAAGAAAAATTCTAAAAAAAAAGGGGGGTTGCCATCCGGGGCCCCTTTGAGCACATTCTGTGAAGAACTCCTGTTCTCTGAAGGCCTCCATTATTTCTGCAAGTCAAAATTAAAGGCAAAAAAAGCTAATGTCAGTCAAGCCTTTTACTACTAAGCTTTCTCCCCATATCTAACCCACAAACTCATCCACTGATCATAAAGTCAAAAATCAAGTTGCACAAGTGCAGTTTAACACACAACGAGACGAGACTTGTCTGTGTGCTAAGTATGGAGTCTTTAATAGGATCAAAACCACAATCTTATATATAGCAAAGGAGGCAACCCGAAAAATAATCAACATGAGCCAATTATGAGGATACCAGACGCCCCGGCTCCTCAGTAAACAATGCACAATCTCTTAAATGTAAACACAGAGCATCTTCACACACAATAGTCAATTAGCACAAAGAATAGAGAGATGGCTGGTGGTGAGGACATTAGCATACATAATGAGAGGTCTAGGAGCCAGGCTGACTCTAGTTTCAATCCACAGTAGTAGTCGTAGTTAGCATCTTAACAGCCTCACACAATGGACAATAGAATGTCTTGGAGCAGATGCAATTAACACCTCTCAAAAGCATGTGTCCCCACATTGAATGAAACATTGACCTTTACAGCTATTTAAATGTCCAGATCACCGATAAAACATGAATTATCATTTAGCAGTATGAAAGAGACAAGAGAAACCTTATTGGTTTTCTTCAGGTGTTAAATTAGCACTCCTTATTTAACGCTGGCAAACATGGTATTCACAAAAGCTATAATCATTATTTAACATAGTCGTTATGGTTTTCAACTGACTCTTTATCCAAACGTTATTCTAACTACTCAGACACTATTATTAACATTTGGGACGTTAAAATAACTCTTAAGATCGTTAAATAATGCTGGAGAGATGCATTCTGGGAGCAGAAGGGGAGGAGAACAGCTGCATGTGGAAAAGAGCAGATACAGAGAGAGAGAGAGAGAGAGAGAGAGAGAGAGAGAGACACAAGCAAGACACATGGAGATTAAGCATGTGATGTGCAAAACTTCTAGTGTGTGCTTTTCTAAAGCCATGTGTATTTCCTCATACAGAGAATAAATCATGGGAGAGGAGAATTGGAATTTAGCTATCACCTGGGTTTCAGAAAAGTCATCCAAAATAGTATGTGAACGAAATACACGTTTATAAATCTGAACAACATTCTAACATGTTCTTCTTCGCCTCTGGATAATTTTAAGTTCAAATAGAGCACGGTTCTAGCTTGCCCAACACTACTAAAAACGTCACTACACTACAAAAATCGCCAAAAGCTTCCTCTAACAACAAAATATCGCCTGGGAAATGTCATAACGCCACCCTGAGGGAGGTGTTAATTTTACGATTGCTTAACGATTGATAACTGTCAAAAAAATCTTTGTGAATTGCACTTCTGTACATATTTAACAATTTGACTCTTTAAAATACAGTTTTGAATCTTTAAAATAACGATTTGACTCTTTAATAAGGATCCACACCTTAAAATATCGATTCTGTGTAGGGAAACGTTATTTGATGATTTTTCAAATCGTTAAATCGTTTAGTGAATTGAACTAGCTTCAATAACGTGCAAAATCGTTAAAATAACACTCGCAATCTGAAAATAAAGCTTTGTGAATTGACCCCTTTGAGTTCAGAATCAGCAACCTTAACCACTTAAGACCCGGACCAATACGCTGGTAAATGACCCAAGGTGTTTTTGCGATTCGGCACTGCGTCGCTTTAACAGACAATTGCGCGGTCGTGCGACGTGGCTCCCACACAAAATTTGCGTCCTTTTCTTCCCACAAATAGAGCTTTCTTTTGGTGGTATTTGATCACCTCTGCGATTTTTATTTTTTGCGCTATATACAAAAATAGAGCGACATTTTTGAAAAAAAAACACAATTTTTTACTTTTTGTTAAAAAAAAAATCAAATAAACTAAATTTTAGTCAAACATTTAGGCCAAAATTTATTTAGCCACATGTCTTTAGTAAAAAAAAAAAATCGCAATAAAAAAAAAATAGCTACCTAGCGGGAACAGCGACACTAATACAGTGATCAGAAAAATGATCGCTTAGTGACGCTGGCAATAGGGAGTGAAAGGGTTAACTAGGGCGGTGATCAGGGGGTTAAAACTGTATTAGGGGGGTGGGGGGCTACCCTGGACCTAACACTAACTGTTTTTTACACTGCCTGTCACACTGACACTAAATGCAGTGATTAGATCACTGCATTCAGTGACACTGTGACAGGGGGGTGGGGGGGGCGATCACAAGGGGTTAATATGCCTATGTGAGTGTGTGTCAGTGTAATGTTGGTGCACACTTACTTGTGATGTCTTCTCTCATCAGCAGCGCTGGGAAACAGCGCTGCGATGAAAGAATACATCATTTCCTCCTTGCTGTGTAAACACAGGAGGAGGAAGTGACAGGTTGGGAGCGCGCTCCCATTGGCTGGAAGCGATCACGGGGGGGCGGGTATTCGCTGACATCCTCCCCCAGATCCCGGATCGCTCCTGGAGCCAGGGGGACCCCCGCACGCCGCGGAGGGGGTCCCGATGGGACCCCCGAACCGCACTTAGGCGGGGACGTAAATTTACGCCCTTGTGCCTGTACGTGCCATTCTGTGGCCGTATATGTGCGTGCGGGGGTCCTTAAGTGGTTAAAATAGTCCTACAGATATCTCAGAATATAATGTGGATAATACATACATAATAATCCTATCTCAGGTAGTCCAAGATATCAGTCTTCAGTTAATCCTATACCCCTAGTGGTCATAAGATGATTTTAGACATAAGAGAATCTGAGTCTGTCACACAAACTATACAGCACAAGTGCAGTAACACCAAGTATGTTTAGGTGCAAACTATACAGCCCAAGTGCAGTACACACCAAGTAAGTTTAGGTGCAAACTATACGGACCAAGTGCAGTAAACTACAAGTACGTTTAGGTGCAAACTATACGACACAAATGCAGTACACACTAAGTAAGTTTAGGTGCAAACTATATGGCCCAAGTGCAGTAACACCAAGTACATTTAGGTGCAAACTATACGACACAAATGCAGTACACACTAAGTAAGTTTAGGTGCAAAATATATGGCCCAAGTGCAGGAACACCAAGTACGTTTAGGTGCAAACTATACAGCACAAGTGCAGTAAACTACAAGTACGTTTAGGTGCAAACTATACGGCCCAAGTGCAGTAACACCAAGTATGTTTACGTGCAAACTATACAGCACAAGTGCAGTAAACAACAAGTACGTTTAGGTGCAAACTATACGGCCCAAGTAATGAGCAGTGAGAAAGAAGAAACAAATCAGCTTAAAGGGTCACTAAAGGAAAAAAAAATGTTTTGCTTAAATGACTGTTTACAGGGTATAGAGGCATAATAGATAACTGATTCCTTTTAAAAATGATTAAAAATAGGTCAAAATCAATCATATAATGTGCCTGCAGTTTAGTTTCATTTTTAAACTGGTTTCATGTTTCTGTGAAGTAAAGAGACACACGGAACAAAAACAAACAAATACAGGGCAGTGTTTTGTTTTTTTAACCACTTAAGGACCGCCTCCTGCACATTTACGTCGGCAGAATGGCACGGCAAGGCACATCAACGTATATATACGTTGGTTTTAGTACCCAGCCGCGGGTCGCGGGCGCGCGCCCGCGGGGCGCGCGCCCGCGACCCGGTCCGAAGCCCCGGGACCGGGACCGCGGGATTCGCGGACCCGATCGCCGCTGCAGTGCGGCGATCCGTCCCTGGAGCGGAAGAACGGGGAGAGCCGTGTGTACACACGGCTTCCCCGTGCCTCTCTGTGGCCGGAGCATCGATCGCGTCATCCCTGTAATAGGGGGACGCGATCGATGACGTCACACCTACAGCCACACCCCCCTACAGTTGTAAACACACACATTAGGGCACACATTCCCTACAGCGCCACCTGTGGTTAACTCCCAAACTGCAACTGTCATTTCCACAGTAAACAATGCAATTTAAATGCATTTTTTGCTGTGAAAATGACAATTGTCCCAAAAATGTGTCAAAATTGTCCGAAGTGTCCGCCATATTGTCGCAGTCACGAAAAAAATCGCTGATCGCCGCTATTAGTAGTAAAAAAAAAAAAAAAATTAATAAAAATGCAATAAAACTATCCCTTATTTTGTAAACGCTATAAATTTTGCGAAAACCAACCGATAAACGCTTATTGCGATTTTTTTGACCAAAAATATGTAGAAGAATACGTATCGGCCTAAACTGAGGAAAAAAAATGTTTTTTTATATATTTTTGGGGGATATTTATTATAGCAAAAAGTAAAAAATATTGCATTTTTTTTAAATTGTCGCTCTATTTTTGTTTATAGCGCAAAAAATAAAAACCGCAGAGGTGATCAAATACCACCAAAAGAAAGCTCTATTTGTGGGAAAAAAAGGACGCAAATTTTGTTTGGGAGCCACGTCGCACGACCGCGCAATTGTCTGTTAAAGCGACGCAGTGCCGAATCGCAAAAACCCCTTGGGTCATTTGCCAGCGTATTGGTCCGGGTCTTAAGTGGTTAAAATGAATCTGATTGGTTCTGAGGAGTTTTAAACACACAATAATGACAGCTTGGACCACAGTGAAAATCTGCCATGAGATTTTTCATAAGGAGCCAGACAAGCAGGAAGTGTGGAGATCAGAGCAGAATTACAGCAACTTGAAAGCAAAAACGAACAATGAGGACATGAAACCAGGACTGCAGTAAGGTAAAGGAAGCTATTTAGCTAAAAAAAATCCTTTAGTGATCCTTTAAGTCAGAACAGGAATCCCTAATTAAGCATCAGAAGAATTAAAAGAACAAGTGAAGTTTGTGCCCCAGGGTGATGCTCAAATGCCTAACCCTGAAAGTTTAGAATCTGACCAAAATCTAATATCTGACTCTAAAATGTGGGAGTTAGACAATGGAAAGGGATCAGAAAAAGAACCCTCATCCTATCCCAAGCCATCGTTTGAGCAAAGGGGGGTAAAAAGTAAACCACCACATGAAAGTAGGTTTAATAAGTTTCCCCTGGGATCAGAGGAAAAGACAGGCACCTCTAAACAGGATGCCTCAGAAATAATAAAAATGTTAAATGATGCTTTCCCAGTCTTTGAGCAAGAGGGATCCATGTGTGTTATAGACCACATTGAGGCCTATGAAAATACCTTATCAGCTTTAGGCCTACATGATGACCAGTCAAGGGTTAATTTCTTACCATGGGTATTTGAAACCAAACACCGTAGATTCTGCAAATCTTTAAAAGGTCTGTCTGAAACTTCATGGCAAGAAATTAAACACCGCTGTCATCTAGAACTTGGCCAGTACAAAAATGTTACAGTGGCTAGTGTGGCTATACAAAATTTGAGATGTGCCAGTAATCAAAACCCCACAGAAGTGTTGTATGTGCTCAGAAGTGCTTACCACTTAGCAGAAAATGAGCCAGATTGCGATCAAATTGAGTTTAAATCCACGGTCTTTGAGACCCCACCTACCCACACAAAAGTGCGTTTAGCAAAAGACTACAAAAGGGGGTGCTCACTGGAATCCGTGGTAAAAGAGAGTAACAATTTGTACTCTATCCAACAAACTGGTGAATACAAAGAAAGGCCTCAACCCATAACTCAAATTGTGGATGAAATGAATGTATCTCCTCAATTATTATGGTTTGATACCCAGAAAATTACAGGTGCTGATATAGCCAGAGGAGATATGCCACAGAGTCTTCCCAGCAGGAGACCACATACCCAACAAATTAGAAGGGGGGGGGGGGCAGAAAACCCCCTTTAAAGGGAGGGCACAAATACCACCTCAGGAGTACCACCCTGGGGAACCAGACGCAAGGTTTAAGAGAAACTATAGGGTGTACCTCCAACGGGTCAAATTTAAACCCAAAGGTAGAAACCCATACTATTACCGGTCCAATTCGCCCCGGGGACAAACACAGGTAATTAGGGAGCAACCGCAGGGTAAGACACCCCAAAATCCCCAGAAAAATAGGGAGAAATTAAGGCCCAGACAACTCCCAGAATCAGGACAGTGTTGCTGAAGGGGATGGGTCTGATAAAAATTATCCAGTAGTCCCCAGAAAATACAGAGACTGGCTTGCAGAACCCTATTCTGATCAGCCTGTAAGCAATGCAGAAACCAAAATAAAGCAAGTTATGGAGATGTTACACGGTTTCATGGCTGTATGAAGAGCCAAATACTAGGGCCAGCTAAGGGCCACAGAGCCTTTGAAGTGCCTGTGTTAAAATAAATCAGAGGAATACACTGGAAAGGTATAGGAGACAGAGGTTCTAACACCATATATTTTTTCCCAGGTTACAGTAGTAAGGACCCTGAAATCCCTAACAAGGATTTAGGTCGTTAGAAACTAACTGTTATCCTATCTTTCAGTGGTCACTTCATTCCTCTGACATAAACAGGTCGCTCCAAACAGCTTAATTTCAAGAAGTCATAGAAGACGATAACTTACAGAGGATGACCGAATCCTAAAAACATTAATATCAGAAGGCCTAAAATGGTTTGATATTTTGGTAACAGATGAGTCCCTGCATATGTTTGATTGCCTCAAATGAGTTGTATTGACACCCCAAAGGGGGAAGGTTTTATTTGTTGTATTCCTCCCAAGTAGAAGGTTTACTATCATATCAGATATTTTGTTGCTGACAGTAAGGCCTCGTACACACGATGGAATTTTGCCGCTGGAAATGGTCCGACGGACCATTTCAGCCGAAAAATCTGCTCGTCTGTAGGGGCAAACGGACAGTTTTGGACTTTTTTCCGCCGGAGCATGCTTTGAAACGTTTCCGCCGGAGAGCTGCCCGTCGGATTTGTCCGCTGGTCAGTACACTCACTCCCGCGCAAGCGTCGTATGAATGTGATGCATGCGTGGAAGTTGTTTTCTTCCTGGTGCGGTGACGTGGCGGCGATTTTGATCCGATGGTGTGTACAGCCATCGGACCAAAATAGCCCGGCGTACATATGCGCTGTAAACGGTCCAGGGGCCGTTTACAGCGGATAAATTACATTGTGTGTACAAGGCATAAGTGTTGCATGTCAAACTGAAATTTTTTACATTTTACTATTCCAGAACCGCTATAATTAAGCTAAAAAAAATGGTTCTGAAGAATGTCAGTTATTAATGTATGGTATCCTCAGCTATAAATAAATGTCCTCATGTTAATGAGCCCTAGAGCTCTGTCTCCCAGAGCAAATATTCAGACATTGTCTTGATAGCCAGAGTGTTTAGTTAAGGGACAGGTGACACAATGGGCCAAAAAGGGGGGCTCTGAGGAAGCCAGGATACCAGCCTGACACTGAGATCTCAAAACGCAGGTCATGTAAAAAAAAACACAAATATTGTCTTGTTCTCATGGAATCCATTTTCCTTTACAGGACTAAGAGATCCATAAGCCGGTCTACAGAACAGAGAGTCCAACACGTGTGAATCATCCAGAGGAGGAACCATATGGGGGAATCGGAGACACCGCTGATGGCTAGTGTGCACGGACAGAACCCACCAGGACAGCCAAGCCCAAAGGCGCAACCCGGGTGATCCAGTTCCCGCTAACCAACGGCTAACCAACCCTGAGATGCACGTATCAATCACAAACTCAATTCTTTTCCCCAAGGAATTACACCCATCTGCAGGTGTCAACACCTCTTAAATGCTATATTCAGTATCCACAATCCGAATGAAGCCTGACTTCCGGCATTTAAAGTCTTCAAAAGGGAGGAATTATGTTAAGGTTCTGACACAGATAAATAATATATTTAATATTTACCGGGAAAAAATGTGAGATTTGCTTAGATGAACTATAAATCTTTTTAAGAACCTTTCAGAAAAGATTTAAATAAACCCTTAGCACATGTGCCCAATACATCAGCTATCTGTAATTTTTTACAACTCCTGCCCTCAAACAGAGAGTTCAGAAACAATAGTAACTTTCGTCACAGAACAAATAAATGTTGTCCTAGCCGTAATAGTAAACAAGGGAATGTTTACTAGCATTGTTGGTTAGAAGTCCTGTAATAGAGAATATGTTCACAGATAACCAACTAAGAACATTTAGCACCTGGGAACAAGCCTTATTTAAGAAGAACCATTGTGTCATGTAAAGAACTGTTTAAACAAGCTGGGTCACTTTTAAAATACCCTTGAACGCTGCCGAAGTCCCTCCGTACACACAGCAAAGAGCAAATCAAAAATGATACAAGTCAGAATTTTTTTTAAATACACATGACATTAAAAGAATATATGTTAACATCAAATAAATGAAAAGTAATGTCCAGATTATCAATAACATCTTAGGACAGAGGAAAAAGATGATCATTGCGTCTGTTGATTTGGAAATTTTGCTAGAACAATAAGATATATGAGAAATGTGAGTTAAATAGAGGTGTTTTAAAGAAGCTAATCAACATTATGAAAGATATCAAATTGTGATTATAAAAATGTAACCTGTAACACGTATCCATCAAACACATCAAAATGATTCATGTATCCACATTGATAATTATTTTGCATTGATTAAGAGATATAAACCTATGCATGCTTAAAAGGCTGTTTTTGAGGAATGGGTTAAGGTCACATGTTGGCATAACCACGCCCACGCCCTATGCCAATATAAGTCCCTGCCCGCCGCTCAGAAGGCATTTCAGCGTCGGACCTCGCCGTGTCAACATCGAATGGAAGAAGAAGCTAGCGAGTGTCACCCCCTGGCGGAAGAGAGCGACGAGAAGCCCTGGCCCGAGGAGGAGCCAGGCAGAAGCCGGCGAAGAAATCCGGAGTGGGATGTACGACCCTCGCTCCGGTCGAAAACGTCGGAAGCCCGCTGCCCTCCCTCCATAAGCAGGAGCTTCGTGGTGAAGGGGGCAGCGGCAGAAGACAGCGACAAGAAGCCCGCCACGTCCAAGTCCTGGATGGGATGTGCGACCCTCGTCCAGGCAGAAAAAATCGAAGGGGGCGGCGGCGGAAGAAGGCCTGGCCCCCGCGGGTGGTGCCCCGCGGCGGAAGACAGCCACGAGAAGCCCGGAGAGTGGCGCCCTCCGGCGGAAGACGGCGAAAGAAGCCCTGGCCTCGGGAGGAGCCAGGAAGAAGCGGAGGAGCCCGAGGTGGGGCGACACCCCCGTTGTTCTCCGCTGTTTTCGGCCGGCCCCCCCGGATGTAAAGGAGCTTCATTTTGGGGTGGGGGCCCGGTCGAGCATGGCGGAGAGCATGGGTGGGTGTTTCCCCCCCCCCCCGGCAGAAAACGGCTAGAAGACCGAGGAGTGGCAATTTTTTATTGAAAATTCTACGACCAAAAATGTATACAGAAAAAACAAAAACAATTAAACCAAAACGACCCTCTGCCCCAATACATTTTCTTTACATACAAATATTATCCCACCATGCTATACATATACCATCTATACATCACTAAGAATTAGCACCAATACCTGCCCCACTCACTTGCATTTTTATACTCTTTAGTCATTACCACTTCCCAAGTACCAAAGCAACCCTCTACCACTAAACATTTTCTTTACGTACAAACACTATCCCACCATACTATACATATACCATCTGCACATCACTAAAATCGCACCAATACCTGCTCCAATAACTTGCATTATTATACTCTTTAATCATTTCCACTTCCCAAGTAACCCCAACCCCTAAAACATACATACTTCTATTATGCATAAACAAATAAAACAAAATCATAACCCTAACCTTCCCCAAAACTTTAAAATCTACGCAACCACGCAATTGTACATACACATGTTACCACATTACTGCTTTTTTTTTTTTTTTTTAGTAAAATTACTCACCCCAGGACTGCTTTTACACCGCCCCTTTCCCACCGCCACCCAACATTGCTCATACACATGTTACCACATTACTGCATTTTTTTTTTTTTTTTAATAAAATTACTCATTTACTTCCATCAGCACAATCCCCTGCAACCATACCCCCACCAGAATCCTCCACAGGATCCAAGGTGGAAAACCTGTTCTGCAGGGCTATACCAGGGGGAGTCTGGGCACTACTTGTCGCCCCAACTCCACCTTCTGGAGAGGAAACACCCGGACCAGGACCTGACCCAGAACTGGGGATCACCCCAGGACTGCTTTCACACCGCCCCTTTCCCACCGCCACCCAAACATTGCTTTTACTCTCCTTACCTGGCTGAGAAGGCAAGTCTACAACTGGCTGGGGATCTCTAGGAACCTTACCCCTTCTGCCCTTACGAACAGGTCTCGTACTAGGGGTATCAGAATCAGAGAAACGACCCGCCTCTTGATCCCCCCCACCACCAGACACAGGGACAGAGGACCCAGACCAAGTAGGAATGGGCTGCGAATCCCGAGAAGGGGGATGCAACACCACCCTAGGCATCTTAGCCTTGCCACGAGATACCACAGATTGCACCAAAGGGGCCTTACCCCTCCCCCCAGATTTTAAAGGGGAAACTCTCGAGCCGCCCGACTTATGACCCAATCTTCCTGACGATGGCCCCGGACTCCCGGAACCCATCACAAAAGACTGACCCTCAAGAGTCACTGCGCCAGCCAGCTGGAGCGGGGCAGGAGGCCCGGCCGACGAAACAACCGGAAGCACAGACTCCCTAGACCCCCCAGGCCCCGCAGGGGGAGACACCCCCCCAACAGGTGCCCGAAAGGCCGAGGGGCACTGGCTAAAAACGTGCCCCATAACACCGCACAGATTGCATTGAAATTTATTGCACCCGCTGGCCAAGTGCCCAGCTTCATTACACTTTGTGCAAAAGGGTTCCCTACAGTCCCTACTGAAATGCAAAGGACTGTTGCATCTAAAACAGAGCTTGGGTTGCCCTGGATAGAATGCAAGGATCCTATCCCTCCCAATATAACCTGACGCAGGCACATGTGTCACTGATAACCCGATGCATCTAAGCCTTACTGAGACAGACCAGGCACCAGTCCAGATCCCCTTGGCATCCAAAACTTTCCCTGGCGGGGCCATCACCTGGCCGTACCGCCCCAACCATGTTGTGATATCTTCTGCGGGAATAGATTCATTTCTAACCAGGACTGACACCCTTTTTATTTCTTCCTGTCTAGACAGGGGGACTGCTCTAAAGGATTTCCACGAGGACTGATTCTTCACCACCTCCCGTCTGGAGATAAAACTCTCCATTAAGACGGGGGTACCAAAACTTACATCATACTCCAGGGAGCCCGAGGGGTGGATAACAGCAAAGATGTCTGATGCCTTAAACCCAAGGGCCAACACCATATCCACCACCTCGTCTCTCCCCGGAGGACGACCAAACTCTTCCAACCAGCGCAGCTGCACAACATTATGGCGCTTACGCTCCACTCCCCCCACCCTAGTGGCAGCTGGCACTGAGCCCCTAAAAGCCATCGTACCGTGGGCACTATAAAAACGCCCAAGCTGTACCCTGCCACCAGTGACATCTGCAAAAGACAACCCCACTTTTAGGGCCGACATAACCCCGGCCTCCTGGGACCCACTGATTTGGGGAGGAGGCGGGGGGAGATCAGAAACAACAACATTGCTAGAATCAACATTATCAACAGCTATACTTAAGTCTTTCCCAGGGGCCCCGGGCACAGCAGGTGCACAAGCACCGGAAACACCCCCAGCAGAAATAATTGCTGCCGGAGGGGTCCCCGCACCGCCCAGAGGACCCACTTGGGGCTGACCCGTATGCTCCAAAACCCCAGAGGGTACCCCAATGTCATGAAAACCAGTACTCTGGTCCGCTTTAGTTGGCTCACCCTCCAGCAGCCGTATGTGGTCCATCGCAAGACATGGGCTAGTTATACTACCCTGCTCGCAATCACCCCACTCCATGCGCTGGGGGGTCATCGCCACGGACTCAGAAACTGAAGTGCCGGAGGGGGAAACCACAAGAGGCACCCCACCACCCAGCAGCAGGTCCACAGGAAAAGATGACCCAACAGTCTCCGCAACAGTGGCCACCCCCAAAGCCCGGGATGAGACAATAGTAGGTATCTCACCCCTCACAGTGTCCTCGGCAGAAATCCCACGATCCATGGCACTCACACCCGCGGAACCGTCCTTCATTGCTCCATCCTTCTCAGCAACAGCCTCCACAAGTCCCATCTCCTCACCCGCAGCTGTCCCGGGATCCGCTACTTCCGGCTCCACACCTTCAGCGGTAACCCCGCAACCCGCGGTATTCACTTTCGCGGCCATACCCTCCGGCTCCACACCCGCAGTGGCAGTCCCGCGACCCGCGGCATCCACCGCAGCAGTAGCCTCGCGACTCGCGGCACACACATTCGCGGCAATACCCGCCGCGACTTCATCCTGCGTTCCTCCAACCTCCATGACTTCCTCCTCGTCCGCAGCAGCCCCGGGACCTGCCACTTTCGGTCCCGCGGTGATCGCGGGGGATCCGACCAGGCCTCCAGGCTGGGCGCCCCCTGATGGCAAAGGGGAAATTGGCACCTCAGCCTGGGAGCTACGGCGAGCAGCCTGGCTTCCCTTATCACAAACCTCCATCAGGCGTTCTTCCAACTCATCCATCTCATCAGTGTCCATAGTAGATTGATCCAACAGCCGGTTCCAATAAGTGATATACTCACTCAGGGTCGTTTTCAATGTCTGAACACTCAGGCGATAGCCCTTCCGCTTCTTTTTGCCCACCCGATCTCTGGCTGTTCTTAAGCGTGCCAGGTCTTCATGCACTACCACCAAAAAGTCCATAAGCCTTTCCAAGACTGCATAGACTTCCATCCGACGGCCTGTAGCTTCAAAATCACTTTCACCTGGCTGCTGCTCCTGCCATGCAGAGAGAGCAATCTGGGACTCCAGATACCTGAGATCCTCATCTGATGGTCTCAAACTCTCCACTGTCCTTGAAATGGTATCCGATCCCTCCACAGGCATAGCTTCTCTCACCGCCCGGGAAGTAGAGCCTCCCCCTGGGCTGATAGCTTCCATGGCTCTCTGGAAGTCCAGAGAGCCTCACACACACGCCCTCAAGACCGAGGAGTGGCGACGCCCCCGTTGTTCTCCGCCATTTCCAACGCCCCCCCCCCCCCCCCGGATGTGAAAAAGAGCTTAATTTGGGGTGGGGGCCTGGCCGAACATGGCGGAGAGCATCGGTGGGTGTCTCTCTCCCCGGCGGAAGGCGGCGGCGAAGACCGGGGTGGGGGTAGGTGTACCCCCCCGGCGGAAGGCAAAGACCGAGGAGGGGTAATTTTTTTTATTTATAAAACTACGTCCAAAAAGTTAACAAATATATAAAATAAACAAAATAACTAAATAAACCAAATAACACAAAAACAAACAACAAAACACAAACCATCAAATCACCGACCTCCACCCACCAAGAAATAACTATAAAGAAAGAAAAATAGCACCAGAACAGGTATTTACAACAGGCTCACTGGTACAAGAGAAAGTCTTTATAGTCCATCAGAAAAGCTTGCCCAGATCATTGCCAAAAAAAAAAAAAAAACCCACTTAAAACGGCTCACTGGTACAGTAGGGAGATATTAAAGTCCATAGAAACCACTACTGTCCAGATCATTGCCAACCCACAACACACCCCACCATCACAACAACAAATACCTACAACCCACGTATGAGCAAGAACATGATAGTCAGACATGTCTGTAGCCTTATTTCAAAAAAAATACCATAAACAAAATCTAAGGGGGTGAAAAAGGATAGATGCCCCTACCCATGGAGAGGGGCAGAGCCGTGACCTAAGGGGGCTGGAAGAGGAACCCCCTCCATAAATGGGCACACCTCTCAGGCCCGACCCTGCTCCTTTCCAGATCCCGCACCTTCACCAACTCCCGAAAGATATCGCCCACCACCTCATGCACAGACAGGATTTTGTCCCTAGTGGACACCAAACACAGCGTGCCAAGTGTAATAAAGCACAACTAGGCTGACTAAATAAAGTGACGATAACTCAAATCCCCTGCGGACCCCAAAATCACCATACACTCGCTCAGCATAGGTCAGGGCCGGAAGGCGGGGGTAGCCAATGGCACCCCCTACCCTCGTAAGAACCTCCATGTTGAAGGGACATTGGACCATAAAATGGTCCATGGTCTCCAATGTTCCCCCACATTCCATGCGAGATCCCAAAACTTGGGATCCCAAAACGACCTCCATGCGAGATCCCAAAACTTATTTGGAATTCTAGAAGAATTCAAGAGGGCTAGCCCCTCCGTGAGGAGCCTCTCAGGGCAGTCCCTCAAAGACAGGGGCTTCAAAATGTCCGAGGCCATGACCCTCAGGTACAGCTCCCGCCGACCCAAAGAGCCCACCTCCAGGGCAGTTATCCGCCACTGCCTCAGTACCTTTAATGCCAGGGGGACATAGGAAGGGAGATACCCATGCGATCTCCTCAGATCGCCGGGCCTCCCCCCCTCCCCCCACTGCCTCAAGAACAGCAAGAGCCAGTCCTTGCATGAACACTCCCACCAGGAAGGCTCGTCCACAAATATGGACTGCAAATCGTATTTAACAAAGATGGTGACAAAGAACACCACCGGGTTGACCATGTCCAACCCACCTTGCCGTCGCTGGCGGTATGTGACCTCCCTCTTGATCAGGTTTAGTCTGCTTCCCCACAACAGCAGGAAGAACAGACCATAGACCCGAGCATAGAGAGATGCTGGCAAAAGACACACATAGCTTACAAAGAGAAACTCAGGCAATAAGTACGTCTTGACCAAGCTTACCCTTTCCCTCAGGGAAAGTTTCCAACCTTTCCAGGCCTTCACCTTCCGAGTGGCACTCACCAGCCTGCGCTCCCAGTTTAGCTTGGGATAATCACCCGGGCCGAAATGAATGCCAAGAACTCGAATCTCTGGTACGGGCGTGGGGAACACGTCCGGAAGGGGGAACTGCTCCCCCTCCTTCCCCAACCAGAAAACTTCACTCTTGTCCCAATTGACCAGCGAGCCTGACGCCTCAGAGTAGCACCCGATCTGGGACTCCACATAATGGGCCTCCTCACGACCAGATACCACCACCGAGACGTCGTCCGCATAGGCCACAACCCTCACCGCCGAAACCGGACCCCCGACAGGTCCCACCGGAACCCCCCCAGACGCCCGCAGTCTAGCCTCCTTACAAAGGGGTCGACCGCAAAGATGTACAGGAGGGGGCTCAGCGGGCACCCCTGCCGGACGCCAGAATCCACAGCAAAGGCCCGGCCCACCCAACCGTTGACAAGAGGGAAGCTCTCAGCTCCCCTATACAATACCTGCAGCCAATCAACGAATTGATCAGGCAGACCGTATCTCCTCAGAAGCAGCCAAAGGTACTCGTGGTTCACCCGATCAAACGCCTTAGCCTGATCCAGTGCAAGCAGATACCGCTCGCTGCCATCAGCCCTGCACCTTTCCACAGCCTCCCGGACGCTCAGGACGGCACTAAAAGTGCCCCGGCCAGGAATTGTGCAGTGCTGAGAGGGAGACAGCATCCTGCCCGCCAAAGCAGACAGACGTGTAAACAAGATCTTTGCCAGTATCTTCCTATCTGTGGTAAGAAGGGCGATCGGACGCCAATTCTCCACCACAGACGGATCTTTCCCCTTTGACAGTAGGATCAGAGCTGACCTTCTCATTGAGGGAGGCAGCAGGCCATAGGCCAAACATTCACTAAACACGTCCCTCAGATGAGGAGCCAAGAGGCTCTTAAAGGTTTTGTAGAATTCGGCCGTGAGCCCATCGGGCCCAGGTGACTTTTCAGAAGCTAAAGAGCTAATAGCCTGCTCGACTTCAGCTACCGAGATCTCTTCTGTCAGAGAGTCAGGAAGGTCAGACCCCACTTCCAGTGGGGTCTCATCAAGGAATTCCCTGACTTTCTCCATGTCTAGAGGCCGCTTCTTCAGGAGGTCCGAAAAGTGGTCTCTGACGACACCCAGGATCCCCGATCTGGACCGGACCAGAGATCCTGAGGCATCCTTCAGGCCATGTACGACCTTCGACCTCGCCACCTCACAACAGCTCCTGTAGGGATCAGGAGAGATAAACTTCCCGTAATCCCTCTCAAAAACCAGGGAGGCGAGACAGTCGTACTGACACTCCTTCATCTGCGCCTTCAGACCGGATATCTGTTCCCGAGAGCCCCCAGAGGACACCAGGCGGTCAAGCTGCCTGCGTAGTCTCTGGTAGGCTTGGTACTTGGAAGCTGCCCTGGACCCAGAGATTTCCCGGAAAAAGTCGCCAGACCTCTTTTTAACTACTTCCCACCACTCAAGGCGGGAGCAGTTGCCCTCAAGGAGCGAGGTCTGGCCCAGGAAGAAAACCTCATAGGCTTCCCTAACCTCAGGATCCTCCAGTAGCGACCCATTCAGGCGCCACAAACCCCTCCCTTTCTGAGGAGTGTCAGCGACATTCAGGGCCACAGATACCATACAGTGATTAGAGAACTCTACCGACTGCAGCTCAGGAGCCGAGCAGACAGAGTCCTCCTTTAAAAAAAACCTATCTAATCTACTCTTACTACTACCTCGGGAAAATGTGAAACCAGTGAGGTTGGGGAGGTGACGAACGTGCACATCCACCAACCTGGCCTCCCTCACTACGTTATTCAAAAAAAATACTATCATATCCCAGAGGGTTGGCGGCACCTGCCCGGTCTTTGGGCCTAGTGATCATATTGAAATCGCCACCAAAAATCACCTGCTGGGACGTAAAAAGATAAGGCTTAACCGCCGTAAGGAGGCTCCTCCTCTCCCTCCTAGTTTGAGGCCCATAAAAATTTATGAGCCGGAGGAATTGCCCCCTCACGACAGCGTCCACCACCAGACATCTACCGATCTCCACCTCAATCACTCGCCGGCAAGCCACCGGACCAGTCTTAAAAAGGACCGCAACCCCACTGCAGGGCTCGGCCGCAAGAGACCAGAGGGAGGGCCCACATCTCCACTCCCTCTTTGCTAGATGCATCTCTGCCACAGATGCCAGCCAGGTCTCCTGCAAAAACAAAATGTCAGCTTCAACACGGCTGAGAAAATCAAAGGCCATAAAACGAGCTCCTGCAGAACGAATACTTGCGACATTAATGGTCGCAAGCCGTATTGGAGAGGGTACCGCCATCAGAATGATTGAAAGTGGTCACGTTCTTCTTCATACTACAAACACAAAAACATATTTACATATATACATGCTTATACCCCGTCCTCCTCAGAGTCCGAGGAGGACGTCAAAATGCCATATGGGTTCCCCAGAGACACCCCACTTTGTGCCCCTGGAGGAACCCCACCCCTCACTGGGGACTTCCCGCCCCTGGATTTTGCAGCCCTCCCCTTCTTTTTTCTCCGTCTCACCTGCTCCCACTCCTGCCATTTCTCCGAGGTGACAACGCCTCCCCCCCCCCTCGGACCCGCTGTTAGAAAACTCCCTTTTAGAGGAGGCCCGAGCAGCCCCCATCTCCACGGCCACAGGTCCAGAGGAGACTCCGGGCCCAGAATGGGGGGGGATGGGAGAGACAGGAGGGGGGACAGGGGGGGACCAGACCTGGCCGGGTGGGAAGAGGAAGAAGGGGCAGGGGGGGACGGGACCTACGAGGGGGGGGACTAGGGGGTAGGACACGAGGGAGGGGGGGTGAGGGGGAGGGCACGGGGTGACAGATGGAGGACCGGGTGGTGGGGGGGGCAGTGGGGTGAGGGGGGAAGGGGGATGGGGATTGGCCCTGCAACAAAAGGAAGGGAAGGCCAGGCCCCCGGATCCACAGGCCCGGGACCCCCAGGCCTTCCCGACTCCTCCCCACCGGCTTCACCTTTCCGGAGGATCGGGAGCCTCCTGACCAACCGTGCCCGTGTCCTCCCGGGGGGGGAGCCCCACGCCCACGCCTGCTCCGCCTTCTCTGAGGCAATGGGCCTGTTGGTCCCTCCGGAGTAGCATTAGGGGCTCCAGGATCCCCGTCCCCCTGGCGATTATCCGCCGGGGGAGCTTCAGCCGCTCCCGACCCGGGAGGTCCCCCCCCTGAGGAAGGACCCCGATATGCTTTGGGGCACCTACTAAATGGGTGCCCCATCTCACCGCATAAATTGCAGCAGATATCCCCACTAGTGTTGCTCACGAATATTCGCATTGCGAATATTCGGTACGAATATTGCATATTCGAGTATTCGCGAATATCTCGAATATCGCGGCGAATATTCACTATTTCGAATATTCGTTTTTTTTCAAATTTCGCAATAAATTTCGCAAAAAAATTCGCAATCAATTTCGCATTCGCGAATTTCGCAATAGCAAAATTTCGCAATTTTTTTTTTTATAAAATATAGTGAATATTCGTAAATATCGAATATTCGTGATATTTTATAAAAAAAAAATCGCATTGGCGAAAATTCGCAATTTTTTTTTTTTTTTTATAAAATATCACGAAAATTCGATATTAACGAATATTCGCGAATATTCGCGAAATATCGCGAAATCGAATATGGCGTATTCCGCTCATCACTAATCCCCACATGAGTCGGACAGGTGGCCAAAAGCGTGACATCTGCCACATCTGACCACCGTGCAGTCCGAACTCATGTGGGTCGGGCTACCACACTTAAAGCATCGGCGGGGCTGTCCCGGGTAGAAGGCCAGGATCCGGTCCCTTCCCAGGAAAGTGCTCCCAGGGAGGTGGGCAACGCTGTTGCCCTCCCTCCTGAGCCGGACCCTGGTCAACCAAGCCCCGGTCCAGACCCCGAGCTCATCGAGGTTCTTCCTCAGGGGGGTCTGCAACTGCCCGTACCTCCCGAGCCAGGTGGCAATGTCCTCCGGAGGGAGCGACTCGTTCCGCACCAGGATGGTGACGTTCTTAACCTCCTCCTGCCTGGAGATGGGAACGAGCCTGTACTTCTTCCAAGGGTCAACGCCCCTCACCAACCCAAAGTTGGTGATGAAGCGTTCCATACACACGGGAGTGACAAAACTTATATCGAACTCCCGTGTGTTGGTGGGGTGAATGACAGCAAAAAGGTCACCCACCCCAAAACCCAAGGAGAGTACCAGGCCCACTACCTCAACACGGGCGGGGCAGGGGTCCGGACCCTCGTACCTAAGCTGAACCACATTCCTTCGCCTCCTCTCTGGACCACCCGTACCCCTCGTCAACGCCGACCCCTGCGCCCTCTCCTGGTCAGCAGGGGGGGTGTGGAAATTCTGGGCTCCAAAACGGCTGTACAGGTGGTCCAGAGGGACACGAGAGCCCGCCACCTGGGCGAAGGAGCGACCCCCCTTCAAGGCCGTCAACAGGTTGGTCTCTGGAGACCCCCGAAAAATATTCTCCGGAAGTGGGGCACCCCCCTCAGCGCCCCCAAAAATGGGAGGGGACGGGGGGCCCCCATCCCCTTTGCCGGTGGTGCTGCACCCACCCCCGCTGAGACACCCTGGCCCACCACCCTTGGCCTGACTACAGGCCCTTCCCCCCCTGGGGCCAAAGCAGAGGGGGACACCTCGCTTTTTTTGTTCGGGTTTTTTAAGAATGAATTCTCCTGCAATTGCCGGTCAGTTTTAAATGGCTTTTTTGCTTTGAAAAATGACATTTTGTGCAGAGACAGTTCTAACCACGGGAAAAATGCGCTTTTTCACATGCTGACATTAGAGCCCCCCATGGTACGAAATTTAAAGAAAAATTACACTTTTATTATTGCACTTTTAGCATTATTAAAATCACTGCTCCCGAAAAAACGGCCGTTTTAAAAAAGAAAAAAAGCATTGGTACATGTCCCCTGGGGCAGGACTGAGGTCCCCAAACACTTTTTAGGACAAAACTTGCAGATTAGCCTTTAAAATTCACAATTAAGATTTCCCCCATAGACTTATACAGGGAGTTCGGCGGCGGCTTTACTTATCAATCACATCGCGCTGCTGCTGCCGCCGGTTCATGCGCCTAATTAGGGCTTCATCCAGCGCACTAATTAAGGCATGTACCGGCGCAGCGCAGCTTCATTAGTAAATCAGCCCCATGGATTCTGGAGGAGACACCTTTAATTGCTACACTAGGGGCCAGATTCAGGAAAGAGATACGACGGCTTATCTCCAGATAAGCCGTCGTATCTCTGCGTCGGATGCCTTCTATCTATGCGACTGATTCAGAGAATCAGTTACGCATAGATTTCCATCAGATCCGACTGGCGTAAGTCACTTACACCATCGCATCTAACTTGCATATTTACGCTGGCCGCTAGGTGGCGTTCCCATCGTAAAATATGCAAATGAGCAAATACGCCGATTCCCGAACGTGCGCCCGGCCGGCAAATCTGTTTACGTCGTAAACCGCACATGGAAACTTCAAATGTTCATATTGAAGCTTCTGTCTTTCATTTTACACCACAACAGTTTCTCCTTCCTAGACTCCCACTACCTCCAGGTACAGGGCGTTGCCATGGGCACTTGTTGTGCCCCGGGATACGCAAACCTGTACCTGGGGGGGGGGTGGGAGAGGGAAATTACCTCTAATGAGATTTATGATCAATATCTAACCCAAGTTTTATGCTGGTATCGGTATATTGATGACATTATCCTAATTTGGACAGGTACAGTACAATCACTACGAGACTTTATTGGACACCTCAACATCAAGAACTTTAATCTCAAATTTACCTATGAATTCCACAAGGACTCAATATCCTTTTTAGATCTTCGCATCTACAGGGATGCATCCAATTACGTAGCTACCAAGCTGTTTCGTAAACAGACAGCAGGAAATACTGTGCTTCATGCACAAAGCAGCCATCCCATGCATCTTGTCCACAGCATCCCCTATGCCCAATACATCCGGCTTAGACGGAACTGCACTCATGAAGCAGATTTCAAAGCCCAGGCCAATGAATTGCGGTCACGTCTGTTACAAAGAGGATATAGCAAAACATTATTGAGAAAGGCATTCAATAAGGCCCTAAATAGAGATAGGACTTCCCTGATTCATTCACGAAAAAAGGCAAACAATGATGAGCAGATTACGAGGTTTATTACCAAATATTCGAGCCAACATCAACAATTGCGAAACTGCCTCCAAAAACACTGTTATCTACTTAGTGGAGATGCCACAGTAGGCAAATATGTCAAACAATCCCCTGAAATAGTTTTCAGAAAAAGCTTGTCCCTGGGCAACAAATTGACAAGCAGCCATTATAAAAAAGACCCTTGTACCACCACAAAATCAGTTACTGGCATTTCCAGATGTGGCCATTGTGCATACTGCTCTTGGGTGCACGTTGGTACCAAATTTTGCTTACCAAATGGAGAAATTTTTAGACCTCGCTTCCAAGCCTCCTGTGACACCAAGGGGGTAGTCTACCTAATGACCTGCCAATGTGGGGCGTTCTATGTGGGTAAGACGATCCGCCAATTTAAACAAAGGACATATGATCATATTTTTTATTCTCAATACGCTAAAATGCTTACCCCAATTAGTCGCCATTTGGGACTGGTTCACAAATTTGATACCTCAGTAAAACAATTTATAGTCTTGGAGGTCATACAACAAGATCCACACGGAGGAAACTGGGACCAGCACATCCTCCAAAGGGAGACACGATGGATAGAACGTCTAAACGCAACAAGACCTCCCGGGATCAATGAAGTTCTCTCATACAGACCTTTCTTATGAAAGGCTTGTATGGGATTACAGGATGTCTGGAGGGATTCTACTATTATCTATTTATCTATTGTTCTCCCCTGTTATTTGAGTCATTATCACCTGATGGGTAAAAACAGATCACTATAATAGGACTGTTGTTGGAGATCCTCTGTTATCTATATCTCAGAAAACGGTAATGAAATAAGATTTGAAACTAAAAGACTCCCCCCCTCCCCCCCCTTTTTAAGCCCCAAAATTAATTGGGGCTTCTTCTCTCTTTGTTGATGGATTTTATGTTTGGGCTTATGAATTGTATCACTTATTTAATTAATTTGTAATCTTCAAGGAATTGTAACAACTCTTCTTCGAAAATTATTTACTGACGTATACATGCATTCGCATGTGAGTGTATTTAAATGTTTTTTTTTCATTTATTCTTATGCTGTGCTATCTGTGTCCCACGGTTTGTATAGCCTGACTGCAGTACATCCATTTTGCCACATCGCCCTGCGCCACCGAGTCAGCACCAGCACGGCCAGGCGAGCCATCAATGGACCTGGTCTACTGCTCTGATTATGAGCAAATGACTTTATGGTTCCGTTGATGGCATTGCTGGATCTCCCCCCTTATCTTAATCCATCTGGGGAATCCCCCCGTTCAGTGAGCTGTCCATGAGCTCACGAGCTGCTTCTGCGGCTCTCCCACGCATGCGCGATACGGGTCTTTTCGGCCGGCCGGAATGACGCAAATCCCTCTGACGTCATTCCGAGGAGGGTTTATTAGGTCAGCTCGGTCCTGTCACTTTTCAGGTGTAGGGAAGGAGAACACACCCGACGCCACCTCCAGTGTGGCTGCCATTGTGCACTCGTCTGTGAATCCTGGCTCAAGGTATGTTAAGCCTACTATCTACCCTCTGAAGTCTCCAAGAGACTATTCTAGTGTGTTTAGTGTGCCCAGCTCCAATAGTTTTGGAGCATTGGATACCTTTTTTCATCCTCTTGCATTGGTGTCTATTTCAGTTTAATTTTTAGTCCTCACATTGAGTGCTCATCTACTGCCATCTAGAGCCCGTTTTTGAGAAGACTCTTTTTCTTCAATTCCTAAGCTATTTCCAAGGTAATGCTAACAAACAAAAAGCAAAGATCACAATTTTTTTGCCAGTTCTTTTTCCAGCCATTGTGCTACAACAAATAAATTGTTTTATTAAATGTTACCTTTTAGAAAGCTATCAATACATAATCCCAGCGAGTTACGTTGAACGTCCCCTGAAGTTGCGATGGTGTGACTAAGCATATATATACTCTTTATCCAAAAACACGATCCATTCAAGGTAGTTTACCTCGAAATTCCATCTATTCCTATAGAAGTGGTTATTGTTTAACCACTTCCCGCCCGGCCAATAGCCGATTTACGGCCGGGAAGTGGTTATGAAATCGTGACAGGCCGTTCTGAAACGGCCTGCACGATTTCATGCCGCACGCACCCGTGCGGGCGCGCAGCGCGGCGATCGGTGATGCGGGGTGTCAGTCTGACACCCTGCACCTCCGATCTCGGTAACGAGTCTCCGGCGGAGCCTCGTTACCACGTGATCAGCCGTGTCCAATCACGGCTGATCACGATGTAAACAGGAAGAGCCGCCGACGGCTCTTCCTCACTCGCGTCTGACAGACGCGTGTAGAGGAGAGCCGATCAGCGGCTCTCCTGACAGGGGGGGTTTGCGCTGATTGTTTATCAGCGCAGCCCCCCCTCGGATCGCCACACTAGACCACCAGGGAAATAAAAAAAATACAAAAAAAATACAAAAAAATGACAAAAAAAATGACAATAAAAAAAAAAAGACAAAAAAAAATGACAAAAAAAAAAGGGGGGCAGTAAAAAAAAATGATGCCAATCAGTGCCCACACATGGGCACTGATTGGCAACATTGATCCATCAGTGCCACCCCTCAGTGATCATCAGTGCCACCCCAGTGTCTGTCAGTGCCACCCCACAGTGCCAATACATGCCCAGTGCCCACCTACCAGTGCCCACCTGTGCCACCTATCAGTGCCCACCTGTGCCGCCTATCAGTGCCCACCTGTGCCGCCTATCAGTGCCCACCTGTGCCGCCTATGAGTGCCCACCTGTGCCGCCTATGAGTGCCCACCTGTGCTGCCCATGAGTGCCCATCAGTGCCGCCCATGAGTGCCCATCAGTGCCCAATACCAGCGCCGCCTATCAGTGCCCATCAGTGCTACCTAATCGGTGCCCATCAGAACTACCTCATCGGTGCCCATCAGTGCCACCTCATCGGTGCCCATCAGTGCCACCATATCAGTGCCCATAATTGAAAGAGAAAACATACTCATTTACAAAAAAATTAACAGAAAAAAATAAAAACTTTATTTTTTTTTCAAAATCTTCGCTCTATTTTTAGTTGTTGCCCAAAAAAAAAAAAAAACGCAGAGGTGATCAAATACCACCAAAAGAAAGCTCTATTTGTGGGGAAAAAAGGACGCCAATTTTGTTTGGGTGCAGTGTAGCATGACCGCGCAATTGTCATTCAAATTGCGACAGTGCTGAAAGCTGAAAATTGGCTTGGGCGGGAAGGTGCGTAAGTGCCTGGTATGGAAGTGGTTAATGACAACTACTTTTGGGTCACTATCATATATGTTTTTATACTTTCTTTACTATTTATCAGAACCTGTCCTGTACGCCTCTACTGGTTGCTGCCAGGACGCACAGCAAGGGAATTGGGTGGCATCATCAGTCCCCACCCCCCATGGTGGAGGGTGCGGTCTGATAGCCGGGCTCTGATTGTGGGACACAGTATGCCAGCGTTTTTTCCTTTTTAAAAGTAATCAAACACCGTTGTTTCGTGAGTACACTATATACATACACATGCATTTCCTTAAAATTGTTTTTGCCTACTATTGAGGCTAGAATGTAAATAAATATATATATATTTATATTTTTTAATGTTGATGCATATATTTGTCTTTTGATATTTAGAAGCTCCTGACGAAGCGACGCCAATATAGTCGCGAAGCATGTAGAGCAGCTCTTATATCGTCCAAGAACCAACCAAGGGTCCTCACCTGAAATCATCTTTCTACCCAGCGCATATACTGTGTGAATCACATATAGCCCTGTGGCTAATAAGTAAATGTGTTTCAGAGTGACCTATGTGGTTCTTATTATTTTTATGTTTTCTACTTTATTCCAATGTATAGTATAGTGCAAATGTCGTGCTGTATTTTTTGTGTCTTTTTCTATTAAATATTTTTTTATAAAAAAATTCTGTGCCTATAAAGTCCAAACTTTTCCATAGGTAGAAGCATACTTTTATCCATTAAAAGTAATTCTGTCTTTTACTGGCAACCAATGAACGGTTCTCAGAGAAGGTGAGATTGATTCCCAGGGTTTTTTCCCAGTCACAAGTCTGGCGGACGTATTTGGACCACTTGCAGACGAGTACTTTGGGAGTCCAAGATAGAGGGCATTTGCATAGTCCAGTCTAGAGTTGACAATTGTTCCCACCACGACTGCTATGTCTTCTTTTGGGATAAAAGGAATACGTCTGCGTAGTAGGCGCAGCAGATGGTGAGATCCGCTGACTACTGCCCCTATTTGTGCATCCATTGTCATGTAGGTGTCGAAGATGACTCCGAGACTTTTGACTTTGGAGCTAGGGCTGATGATTTCACCCAGAATGGGCGGGGGTGTCCATGTTGTTACATGTTGATTCTTTCGACTGGCGTGGTTGTTTTTGGGATCGGCATATTAAGTTACCCTTGGTGGCTTCTCTAGGGGTGATGGTATTGAGTACAGGTAGTGAGTGAATGTCCAGTCAACAATGGAGTTTTTCAAATACTTTATTTCCAAGGCCCAACACGGCCAACATCAACATAAAGTGGGATAGGAAAGGTTGGTGAAGCAGAAGAACATTTGCAGTATCAGGCCCAGGATAGATAGGGAAAGCAAGTCTGCTTTCATCAATAGCACAGTTCATCGCCACTCTAGCCAGAGTGGGCGAAGCGCCTCCGGTCAGACTCCTGCCACGAGCCTGGCAGCCAAAGTGTCACTTAGGTTGCTGGGAGGAGCAGACCTCTGCCACAGGCCTTGCTCGGGCCTCTGCCACAGGCCTAGCATTTGGATGCGCTAAATGGATTCCTGTGCGAATCCTCTCAGTAAGTTCAATCAGGTTCACCGGTTGACAGTTTGAAGTGTACCTGTCAGTCTCCCGGTCACCAGATCCCTGATGGTTACTTCAAGCCCTCTTGGATCACTTGCCTCCGGGTTCTCCTCAAGCCAATCCCCCACCGAACGGCATACAGCCTGGGATCCTTTTCAGTGTAGCTGGGGACCCAGTAAGTCCCTGGGGCCCCTTTCAGCATCCGCATGGAACTCTGCGTAGCATACCCAACCAAACCATGGCTAACCACTTGGCAAACTAACCAAGGTGGGTGCCACACCCCTCCGCAACACGGAGAAAAAAGAAAATGGCGTCCGCCCCGGATATACCCTCCCCCAGCATGGCCCGTGAGGGAAAACTCCTCTAATTGGCTGCTGGGGAAAAGTCGGCTCCCGTCAGAACAACCCCTCTAGCGCCAACTGCGCCCAGGGGTGTGAACATCACCCCTGGAGGCCCAGACTGGAACCACAGGACAGTTACTGAATGGACAGCACTGCAAATTTACACAATTATGAATGC